>JAABKJ010075445.1:103538156-103891094 GCA_011634705.1 Andricus grossulariae | reverse complement strand
CAAAAATAGATAAATTGTCCACATGAAGAAAATTAATTTTCGAACAAGAAGAATAATTTTCTACGAAAAAGATGAATTTTCAACTAAAAAAAAATAAATACATTTTTTAACTGTAAATTTTACTATTAGTTTCCAGTTAAAGAAATTAATTTTTAGTAAAAAAAAAATAGTTTAATTTTGAACCATACAAATGAACTTTTAACCAAAATAGATACATTTTCAAACAAGAAAAATAATTTTTAACTGAAAAATATTTTGTTCAAGCAAAAGAAAAACAAATTTTCAAAAAATGGTTTAATTTTCAACCAAACAGATCATTTTTTTTACCAAATAGATGTATTTCTAACCAAAGAGATTCATTTTTAACGAAAAGAGACGAATTCATAATTCAAATGATTTGTTGAAAATTCGTCTTCTTAGTTAAAAATTTAATTTAGTTAAAAAATTGAAAATTTAATTGGTTTTGGCAAAAATTAATTTTTTTGGTTCAAAATAAATTTTTTTAGTTAAACATTAATTTTTTCAACTTACAATTTGACCATTTCATTTTTGGTGAAAATTTATCTTTCTTACTTGAAAATTCGTATATTTTGTTGAAATTTCATCTTTTGATAGAAAATGAAGATTCTTGCTTTAAAATTCAGCTTCTTGGTTGAAAACTGTACTATTTTCTTGAAAATTCATGCATCCTGTTGAAAATTCGTCTTTTTGGTAGAAAATTAATTTTGTTGCTTAAAATATCATCTATTTGGTTAAAAATTGAACTCCTTTGGTAAAAAAACTTAACTATTATGTTGAAAATTATTATTATTTTTTTAAATTTATTTTTAACTGAAAATTCAACTACTCCATTTTTGATTGTCAATTTATCTTATTTAGTTGAAAATTCAACTATTCCATTTTTGACTGTCAATTCATCTTATTTAGTTGAAAATTCAACTATTTCGTTGAAAATTTATGTATTTTGTTAAAAGTTCTACTTTTTTGGTAGAAAATGAACTATTAGCATAAAAATTTATGTAGTTTGTTGCAAATTTTTTTTTCTTGTATAAATTCAAATTTTTGATTAAAAATGCAAGGGTTTGATTAAAAATTAATCTGTTTTAGTTGGGGATTTTAGTATTTTCTCGAAAATTCGTCTTTTTTTAATTAAATGCAACTGCTTCGGATTAAAAATAAAAATAATTTTTAGTTGAAATGTCAACTACTACATTTTTTGGTTTAAAATTGATTTTTCAAAGTGAAAATTTAACTATTTGGATGAAAATTCAACCGTTTGGTTAAAATTTAACTTTTTTCGTTGGAAATTAACGTTTTTGTAGAAAATGCAAATGTTTTGAAGAAAATTCATCGTTTTTAAAAATTGAAAATTCATTTTTTTAATCAAAGTTTAACGATTCAATTTTGGGTTGAAAATTGATATTTTTTAGTTTAAAATTGTAAGAATTGGTTAAAACTCCAATTATTTGGTTGGAGCGTTTTTTTTTTAATTGAAAACTAATTTTTTGTAATGAAAATTTAACTACTGCCATTTTTCGTTAAAAATGGATCTTTTTTAGTTAAAAATTCAACTATTTGACATAAAAAGTATGAAATTGGTTCAAAGTTCCTGTATATTGTTAAAAATTCTACTTTTTTGGTAGAAAATTAATCCTCTTGGTTGCAAATTTAACTATTTAGTTAAACAGTCGTTTTTTCTTGTGCAAAATCAATTTTTTGGGTTAATGTTATAATATATAAATATAATATAAATATATGAATATAAAATGAATACATATATAATATATAACAACTTATATATTAATAAGTTGAAAATTAGTCTGTTTTAGTTGAGGATTCTAGTAATTTGTTAAAAAGTCTTATTTTTGGCTGAAATTAAACTGTTTCTAATTCAAAATTAAAATCTTTTTGGATTAAAATTATTCAATTATTTAATTTTTTGACTTAAAATAAATTCTTTTTGCTGAAAATTGAATTTTTTGTTTGAAATGAACTTTTTTTGTTGAAAATTCAAATGTTTTATAGAAAATTCGTCTTTCTGTATTGAAATTTCAACTATTAGGTAGAAAATTTAACTGTTTTGTTGAAAATTAATACTCTCGGGTTAAAAGTTTAACTGTTTTTATAGAAAAATAATCTTTTTGACATGAAAATTTCACAATTTAGTATAAAATTAAACTATTTGGTATAAAGTTAAACAGTTATGTAGAAAAATCATGTTTTTTTCATTGAAAATTAATTCTCCTTAATGAAAATTCAACTAAATCATGTTTAGTTAAAAATTTATCTTTTTTAGCTTAAAGATTCAACTATTTTGTTCAAAATTTTTAGAAACGAAAAAAATGCAGACTAAAAATTAATGAAATAAAATTTGGACTAACGTCGCATCCATTGTTCAAAATATATAGTTGAAAACTTATATAATTTATTGAAAATTTATATTTTTTGGTTGAAAATTGAACTATCTGATTAAAAATTCTTTTTCTTTGGTTGATCATTTATAATTTTATTTTAAAAACTTTGTTTTTTTTTGGTTAAAAATGATTTTTTTTAACTGAAATTTTAACTATTTTGTTGAGAATTCAACCGATTGGTTGTAAAATAACTTTTTTGTTGAAAATTCATATTTTCAAGTTGAAAGTTTAACTGTTTTTATAGAAAAATCGTCTATTCGACTTTAAAATTTCACAATTTGGTATAAAATTCAACTATTTGGTATAAAATTAAACAGTTTTGTAGGTAGAAAATTCAACTTTTGTTGTTGTTAAAAATTTAACTGTTTGGTTGCAAATTAATCTGTTTTGGTTAATGATTGAACTTATTTTCATCTCTTTAGTTGGATATTTATAACTATTTTGTTAAAAATTCGCCTTTTTGACTTGAAAATTCATCAGTTTGGTAGAAAATTCAAAGCTTTGGTGGAAAATTAACTTTTTTTGTTGAAAATTTATGTATTTTGTTGAAAATTCATGTTTATGGTGGAAAACTAATTTTTTTGGTACAAAATTTCATATTTTTTGGTTAAAAGTTCAAATTGCAAATGATTGGTTGAAAATTAAGCGGATTTGGTTCAGGATTGAACTAGTTGTTGAAAATTTAACTATTTTATTGAAATTTCTTTTTTTTTGTTGAAGATTTAATTATTTTATTACAAATTCACCACTTTGGTTGGAAATTGAACTATTTTGTTACAAATTACCTTTTTCGAGTTGCAAATTCAATTGTTTTGGTAAAAAATTCACCTTTTTTTGGTTAAAAATGTAACTGTTAGGATGAAATTTAATTTGTGTTGGTTAAGAATTGGACTATTTTGTTAAAACTTCTTTTTTGGCTTAAAATTCATTTCTTTGATATAAAATTTAACGATTTTGTTGAAAATTCGTTTTGTTATCTGAAACTTTAATTATTCCATTTTTAGTTAAAAATGAACTTTTTTGATCAAAATTCATGTTTTTAAGGTTAAAAATTCTACTCTTTTGTAAAAAAAATTCGTCTTTTTGGTTTGAAAATTCAACTAATTGGTTAAGGTTAAGGAATTTAAAAAAATAAGAATAATTTTCAACCAAACAGTTGCATTAACAACCAAATAGGTCAACTTTCCGGTAAAAGAGACAAGCCTTCCAAAAAATAGTTAAAAATTTAAACAAATAGTAAAATTGTCAAACCAAAAAGACGAATTTTTTCAAAGACAGCTCAATTTTTAACAAAAAAGTTATTTTTCTATCATAAAAGATGAATTTTCAATCCAAAAGGTTGAATTTTTAACAACATAGTTGAATTTTCGAACAAAAATGATGACATTAACAAAATAGTTAAATTTTCAACAAATAATTAGATTTCTAATAAAATAGTCAAATTTCTAATAAAATAGTTGAAGTTTCAGCATACCAAGATGCATTTTCAATTGATTGATCAAATTTTCAAACAAAAAAGATTAAAATTCAATCAAATATTTGAATTTTTTAGGCAAAAAGACAAATTTTTTAGAAGACAGTTGAACTTCAGATAAAAATTCTGATAAAAAAAAACTTGAAACAAAAAAATTTTTGTTAACAATATTGCATTTTCAACAAAATAGATTAATTTTTTAATAAAGCACTTCAACTTTCAACCAAGAAAATAAATTTTTAATCAGGAAGATTAATTTTCTTCCAAAAAAGACGAATTTTCGACTAAACAATATGAATTTTTAACCGAAAAATAATTAGTTCAATTTTCAGTTTAAAAAATTAGTTTTAGAAATTAAAAAAAAAAATGAATTTTCAACAAAGTAGATGAATTTTCAATAAAAGAAGAAGAATTTTTAATCAAAATTGAAATAGTTCAATTTTCAGCTAACAATAATAATTTACAATATAAAAAAACGGATTTTCAACAAAATAGTTAAGATTTCAAATATTCAGGTTAATTTTTAATTAAGAAAGATCAATTTTCAACCAAAAATGAATTTATTATAATTATTTTGTTGAAAATTCGACCGTTTGCATGAAAATTGATCTGTTTTGGTTAAGGATTCAACTATTTTACTTCATCTTTTTTTGGTCGAAAATTCACCTTTTAGGTAGAAAGTTTAACTATTTTGTTGAAAATTAGTTTTTAGGTTGAAAATTCACCTGTTTTGTAAAACATTCGTTTTTTTATTAATAATTAATTTGTTATATAAAAATTCAACTATTCCATTTTTGGTTAAAAATTTATTTTTTAGTTTAGAAATTCAACTGTTTGGTCCAAAATTGATGTAGTTTGTTGAAAATTCGTCTTTTTTGTTAGAAAATTAATCTTCTTATTTAAAAATTCAACTACTTAGTTAAAAATTTATATATTTTGTTGATTAAATTTCTACCAAAAAAGACAAATTTTCAACAAAATGAATGAATTTTCAACGAAAAAGTTGAACTTCCAACTGAGAAAGATAAATTTTTAACTAAATACATTTTTAACCAAAGTGTTGAAACATTTCAACAAAGAATTTTCAACAAAATAATTAAATTTTCAACCAAATAATGGAATTTTAAACCAAACGAGATGAATTCCGAACTAAAAATATAATAGTAGCCTTTTCGAAAAAAAAGAACTTTTACCCACAAATATAGTTATTTGTGTTTTTTTATTTTTGCTTAAAAATTCATATTTTTCATTTAAATGTCTACTATTTGATAAATAATTTTATATTTCTGGTTGAGGATTAATCATTTTAGTTGAAAATTAGTTTTTTTAGTTTTAAATTAATTTTTTAGATTAAATCGTAATTATTCTATTTTCAGTTGAATATTTATTTTTTTGGTTAAAAATTTAACTATTTTGTTTAAAAGTCGTGTTTTTGATAAAAATTCGACATTTTTAGCAGAAAATTAACCTTCGTGGTTGAAAATTTCTCTCTTTAATTGAAAATTTACCTACTTTATTAAAAAGTCTTTTTTTAATTGAAAATTAATTTTTTAAACTGAAATTGTAATTATTCCATTTATTTTTTAGTTGAATTATAATTTTTTAATTGAAAATTTTATGGCAGAAAATTAACCTTTGTGATTGAAAATTCGTCTTTTGTAGTTAAAAATTCGTTTTTTTAGTAGAAAATTAATTTTTCAAACCAAAATCGTAATTATTCCATTTTTGATTGAAAATTGAATTATTTTGTTTCAAATTCGTGTTTCTCAGAATAACATTGACCTTTTTGTTATAAATTCATCTTTTACGTTAAAATTCCAACTGTTTGGGTAAAAATTTAAATTTTTGCTTAAAAATTAATCATTTCAGTTAAAAATTCATTTTGTGTTGTTGAAAATTATTCAACTATTTAGTTGAAAATTTTAATATTTTGATTAAAAGACGTTTTTTTAGTTGAAAATTTTTTTTTACTAAAATTGTAATTATTCCACTTTTGGTTGAGAATTTAACAATTTTGTGAAATTTTTTTTTTAGTTGGAAACTAATTTTTTTTAGGCTAAAATCGTAAGAATTCCATTTTTTGTTCAAAATTTAATTATATTTTTAAGGTTCGTATTTTTTCGTTGAATTTTAATTTTTGTAATTGAAAATTTAACTATATTATTTTTTGTTGAAAATTTACCTTTATTGGTTTAAACTCAAACATTTTCTTGAAAATTTGTGTGTTTTTTTTTTTGCTTAAAAATTCATATTTATCATTTCAATGTCTACTATTTGGTAAATAATTTTATATTTCTGGTCAAGGATTAATCATTTTGGTTAAAAATTAGTTTTTTTAGTTTTAAATAATTTTTTCAGCTGAAATCGTAATTATTTCATTTTTGTTTGAAAATTTAAATATTTTGTTAAACTCAAGTACTTTGTTGAAATTGTGTTTGGGTAAAAATTTATATTTGTTGTTAAAAATTAATAATTTCAGTTGAAAATTCATTTTTATGGTTGAAAATTAATCATCTCAGTTATAAATTCATTTTTGGGTTGAAAATTCAACTATTTTGTTGAAAATTTATCTTCTTTGTCGAAAACAATTTTTTTTTCCAATTGAAATTGTAATTATTCCATTTTTGGTTGAAAATTTAACTATTTTGTTAAACTCAAGTACTTTGTTGAAATTTTGTTTGGGTAAAAATTTATATTTTTGGTTAAAAATTAATCATTTCAGTTGAAAATTCATTTTTATGGTTGAAAATTAATCATTTCAGTTATAAATTCATTTTTGGGTTGAAAATTAAACTATTTTGTTGAAAATTTATCTTCTTTGTTGTGAAAAAATTTTTTTTTCCAAATTAAGAATGTAATTATTTCATTTTTGGTTGAAAATTTAACTATTTTGTTTAAATTCAAGTATTTTATTGAAATTTTGTTTGGTTAAAAATTTTTGGTTAAAAATTAATCATTTCAGTTGAAAATTAATTTTTGTTGTTTTTTTTTTTTTTTAATTTAACTATTTTGTTTAAAATTTTAACTTTGATAACTTGAAGTTTAACGATTTCATTTTCTTTTTGTAAATTTATCTTTGCTAGTTTAAATTGTAGTTTTTCTTTTTAATATTGTACTTTTTAATATAACATTGATCTTTTTATTAAAAATTTATCTTTTACATTAAAATTCCAACTATTTGGGTAAAAATTCATATTTTTGGTTAAAAATTAATCATTTCAGTTTCAAATTCATTTTTTTGGTTGAAAATTTAACTGTTTTGTTTGAAAGTCGTGTTTTTGATCAAAATTCGACATTTTTGGCAGAAAATTATTCTTCGTGGTTGAAAATTCATCTCTTCAGTTAAAAATTTATCTACTTTGTTGAAAATTCGTTTTTCTATCCGAAATTTTTTTTTTAACTTAAATTGTAATTATTCCATTTTTGGTTAAAAATTTAATTATTTTGTTTAAATTCAAGGATTTTATTGAAATTTTGTGTTTTTCAGTATAGCATTGATCTTTTTGCTTAGAAATTTATCTTTTACATTAAAATCTCAATTATTTGTGTAAAAAGTTATATTTGAAAGAAATCTATTTTTTATTTAAAATTTTTGAAAGAAGAATGCATTAAATATTAGCAATGTTAGAAATACATTAAAATTTTTGATTGTTTCTTTTCCTGATTGGAAAATGTAATAATCTAAACAGATTGGTTCATAATCAACGATAAACATGTATGCATTTTGTTAAAAATTCGTCTTTTTTAAAATTCAATTGTTTTTGATTGAAAATAAAACTTTTTTCGGTAGAAATATCAACTATTACATTTTTTGTTGAAAATTAAACCTCTTAGGTTGAAAATTCAACACCTTGATTGAAAGTTCAACTACTTTTTTAAAAATTCATTTTTTCGGTTGAAGATTCATAATTTTAGTTATTTTTTTAACTATATTTAAAAAATATCTATTTGTTTAAAAAATTATATGATTGTTTGAAAATTCCTCTTATTTGGTAGAAAAATAATTTTCTTGGTTAAAAATTCAACTATTTTGTAGAAAATTAATCTTTTTGGTTGAAAATTCAACTGTTTTGTAGAAAATTGATTTTTTTGTCTAGAAAATTCAACAATTTGGGATAAAATTTAATAGTTTTGTAAAAAATGCCGTTTTTTTTTAATAGAAAATTAATTCTTCTAATGAAATTTTAACATTCATCTTTTTATTTTGAAAATTCGTCTCTTTCTGTAAAAATGTCGACTGTCTAATTAAAAATAAATCTGTTTCGATTAAAAATTAACTTTTCTGTTGAAAATTTATATTTTCGGTTTAAAAATTTAACTGTTTTGTAGACAACTCGTATTTTTGGCTCGAAAATTCAACAATCTGATAGAAAATTTAAATATTTAGTTGAAAATTTATGTATTTTGTGGAAAATTCAACTCCTTGGTTAAAAGTTCAACTACTTTCTTAAACATTCATTTTTTCGGTTGAAGATCCATAATTTTAGTTATTTTTTTTAACTTAAGTTTGAAAAATAAACTATTTGCTTAAAAATTTATGTAATTGGTTGAAAATTCCTTTTATTTGGTAGAAAATTAATTTTCTTGATTAAAAATTCGACTATTTTGTAGAAAATGAATTTTTTTTGTTGAAAATTCAACTGTTTTGTAGAAAATTCATTTTTTGTCTTGAAAATTCAACAATTTGGTATACAATTAAACCTTTTAATTAAATAACTTTTTAAATGAAATCTTAAAATTCATCTTTTTATTTTGAAAATTCGTCTATTTTTGTAAAAAGTTCGTCTTTTTGGTTCAAAATTCAACTGTCTACTTAAAAATAAATCTGTTTCGATTAAAAATTAACTTTTTTGTTGAAAATTTATATTTTCGGTTAAAAAATTAAACTGTTTTGTGGACAACTCGTATTTTTGGCTCAAAAATTTATCAATCTGGTAGAAAATTTAAATATTTAGTTGAAAATTTATGTATTTTGTAGAAAATTCAGCTCCTTGGTTGAAAGTTCAACTACTTTCTTGAAAAGTCATTTGTTCGGTTAAAGATTCATAATTTTAGTTATTTTTTTAGCTAAAGTTTGAAAAATCAACTATTTGTTTAAAAATTAATGTAACTGGTTAAAAATTCCTCTTACTTGGTAGAAAATTAATTTTCTTGGTTAAAAATTCAACTATTTTGTATAAAATTAATTTTTTTGGTTGAAAATTCAACTGTTTTGTAAAAAATTCGTTTTTGTCTTGGAAATTCAACAATTTGGTGTAAAATTTAACCGGATTGTAAAAAATTCCGTTTTTTAAAATAGAAAATTAATTTTTCACATGAAATTTTAACATTTATCTTTTTATTTTGAAAATTAGTCTCTTTCTGTGAAAATTTCGCATTTTTGATTCAAAATGCAACTGTCTAATTAAAAATAAATCTGTTTCGATTAAAAATTAACTTTTTCCTTGAAAATTTACATTTTTGGTTGAAAAATTAAACTGTTTTGTAGACAACTCGTATTTTTGGCACGAAAATTCAACAATCTGGTAGAAAATTTAAATTAGTTGAAAATTTATGTATTTTGTGAAAATTCAACTCTTTGGTTGAAAATTCAACTACTTTCTTAAAAATTAATTTTTTTGTTTGAAGATTCATAATTTTAGTAATCAACTATTTGTTTAAAAATGTATCTAATTGGTTGAAAATTCCTCTTATTTGGTAGAAAATTAATTTTCTTGGTTAAAAATTCAATTTTTTTGTACAAAATTAATCTTTTTGGTAGAAAATTCAACCTTTTTGTAGAAAATTAATTTTTTGTCTTGAAAAATTAACAATTTGGTATAAAATTCACAAAAATTAATTTTTTAACTTAAATTTTGACTATACCATTGGGGGGAGGGGGGAGGTATAGAAATGTCTTTTTTATGTTAAAAATGCAACTTTTAATCAAAAAGGATGAATTTTCGACCAAAAAAACACGAATTTTTATCAAAATAAATCAATTTTCAACTAGAAAAGATCAATTTTGAATAAAAATATCAACTTTCGGAAAAAAAATGAAATAGTTACATTATCAGTTAAAAAAATTATTCACAAACAAAAAACAAAAACAAATTTTTAATAAAATAGTTATATTCTCAACAAAAGAGATGAATTTTCAACAAAATAGTTACATTTACACAAAAAATATAGACATTTTTAACAAAAAAAGTTATTTTTCAAACAAATCATTTAATTTTCGAACAAAAAATACGACTTTTTGAACAAATGACATGAATATTTAACTAGAAAAGATCAACTTTCAATAAAAATATTAACTTTCAACAGAAAATAGAAAAGTTACATTCTTAATCAAAAACATAAATTGCCAACTAACTAGAAAAGATCAATTTTCAACAAAAAATGATGTAGTTACATTATTAGTTAAAAAAATTAATTCTCAAAAAAAAAACTAATTTTTAACAAAATACATCAATTATCAATAAAAAATATCAACTTAAAAAAAAATGGAATAGCTACATTATCAGTGGAAAAAATTATTCTCAAAAAGAAAAAAAAACGAATTTTTAACAAAATAGTTATATTCTCAACAAAAGAGATAAATTTTCAACCATAAAAATTAATTTTCCAGCATGAAAATTAATGTTCTACCAAAAAACACGAATTTTCAACAAAATTGTTGATTTTTAAAGCCAAAAAGACGAATTATCTACAAAACGGTTTAATTTTCAACCAGAATCCTTAAACAAAGCAGAATTATTAAGGCCCAAAGCAGCTGCAATTTTAATCAAGAAGGATGAATTTTTGACCAAAAAACACAACTTTTTAAGAAAATACATTTATTTTCAACTATAAAAAATCAATTTTCAATGAAAAATATCAATTTTCAACAAAAAATTATATAGTTACATTATTAGTTAGAAAAATTAATCCCCCCCCCAAAAAAAAAACGAATTTAAACAAAAAATAGTTACATTCTCAACAAAAGAGATTAATTTCCCAAGAAGAAGATTAATGTTCTACCAAAAAACACGAATTTTCAACAAAACTGTTGATTTTTAAAGCCAAAAAGGCGAATTATCTACAAAACGGTTTAATTTTCAACCCGAATCCTTAAACAAAGCAGAATTATTTAGACCCAAGCAGCTGTATTTTTAATCAAAAAGGATGAATTTTCGACCAAAAAAACACGAATTTTTATCAAAATAAATCAATTTTCAACTAGAAAATATCAATTTTCAATAAAAAACATCAACTTTAAAAAAAAAAGAAAAAAATGAAATAGTTACATTATCAGTAAAAAAAATTATTCACAAACAAAAAAAAGAATTTTTAACAAAATAGTTATATTCTCAACAAAAGAGATGAATTTTCAACAAAATAGTTACATTTTAAACGTAAGGGATGAATATTCAACTAAGATGATGAATTAAAAAAAAAGTAATTTTCAACAAGATTTCAACCATAAAGATGATTTCTTAACCCGGAAGATTAAAAAAAAAAGCAATCAAATGGCATTTTTAACAAAACAAGTTAAGTTTCAACCAAATAATTTAATTTTCGAACAAAAAATACGATTTTTGAACAAATGACATGAATATTTAACTAGAAAAGATCAACTTTCAATAAAAATATTAACTTTCAACAGAAAATGGACAAATTACATTCTTAATCAAGAACATAAATTGTCAACTAACTAGAAAAGATCAATTTTCAATAAAAAATATCAATTTTCAACAAAAAATGATGTATTTACATTATTAGTTAAAAAAATTAATTCTAAAAAAAAAACGAATTTTTAACAAAATAGTTACATTCTCAATAAAAAAGGATAAATTTTCGACCGAAAAACACGCATTTTTAACAAAATAGATCAATTTTCAATCAAAAATATCAACTTAAAAAAAAAATGAAATAGTTACATTATCAGTTAAAAAAATTATTCACAAACAAAAAAAAAACAAATTTTTAACAAAATAGTTATATTCTCAACAAAAGAGATGAATTTTCAACCATAAAAATTAATTTTCCAGCAAGAAAATTAATGTTCTACGAAAAAAACGCGAATTTTCAACAAAACTGTTGATTTTCAAAGCCAAAAAGGAGAATTATCTACAAAACGGTTTAATTTTCAACCCGAATCCTTAAATAAAGCAGAATTATTTAGACCCAAACAGTTGTGTTTTTAATCAAAAAGGATGAATTTTCGAACAAAAAACACGAATTTTTAACAAAATACATAAATTTTCAACTAGAAAAGATCAATTTTCAATAAGAAATATCAATTTTCAAGCAAAACAGGTCCATGGTTCCACCTACCAGGCTTCCTTCTAGTAACCGACGTGGGTATGCACTAATACACCTTGAATTTCTACGGCTTACTTGTAAAACAAATCCGCACAGGATATTCCAATTTGGAAGATACACTTTTCCGACCACTACGCCCATGAAATTGAAAGCAGCACATAATACCTATGAGCCACTGCCAGACCAAGAACAAATTGTTTTATCAACACCCTCTGGTGATGTCTTTGCTATATCACAGACTACTTATACTTTTGCTGAAATGTATATCTGCGATAATAACGATAATAAACGGGCAAAATTCAACATGGAAAGCGGCAGGTGCACCGCAATGACCACAGAAGAAATCTGTGATACTCCAGTAGGTCTCGATCGCCCAATCCCAAAATATTTTTGCATAAAATTGGGAAAAAAACTCGCATAAAACGCAATCCTGCATAATTCTAATTCAATTCGAAAAAATTTGAACCTAGACTATCATATTGTTTCTGAGCCAACGTTGTGTCAAATCGTTAGATGTAAGCTGTAATTGGAAATAATAATAAAATCTGAATGTAATATGGTTTCAAGGCTTAAATCTAACGTCAATTCCCCACACGTTAACCAAGAATTTAAACTGCTTCGCGATACCAAAGGATTACTTGACTCCCCGACAGTACAAAACTAAACTAGAAAATTATACTTTTATACGAGAAGAGGCTTCCTATTTTATGACATGGATGCTTCTGTTATTAAATTCACGATAATTCTTATATTCTCGTCCTAATGAGAAGGTATTAGATTTGCGTAATATTTGACGGCCCCCCCTCTACCAGTGTTTGTCAAATTTCCACGTTTTGAAACCCCTGAATCCGTGAAGGAGGTTTTCACGAATGTGTATATTTGTAGGTCCGTCTGTCTGTCTGTAGATTTTTAGTTTGTTAGCACGATAACTTTCGAAAAAATTACCATATAGGATTGGGCTTTAGTATACTCTTCTAGTCTTCTTAAATGAAGTTCGAGTTTGTTAGGCAGCCATTGTGGATGAAAATTCAAGAAGAGAGCGCATTTTCAAAATTTTTAGGACCACTTCATTTAAGATTTAAAATTGTTATGTATGGTTACTGTAGTACTCAAAAAGACTAATAATTTGTCGCAGTTATTTTTTTCTAATTACTGGATTTATAGAACTAGCAAAATTCCAAAAAACAAACGAAAATTAAAATTTTTGGCCAAATAACGACAAGTTTTGACGGCACAAAAAATAATGAAAAATCGAAAATCCCATTTTGCGGTTAAACTATACAATATGCGAAAAAAGATGATTCAACGAAAATGTGTATTCAAAAAAGATCTACAATTTTATCATGAATCAATATTTAAAAAGATGCGGTTTTTTTTTATTCCTAAAAAAATGCATTTTGTTAAAAATTAAACTTTTTGGTATAACATTAGTATAGTAGGTTGAAAATTCATTTCTTTGGTAAAAAATGTAACTATTAGGTTGAAAATTCATTAGAGATTGCATATATTTGTTTGATAATTTTGAAAATGTTAATAAAAATTAATCTTTTTTATTGTTTTTATTGGTTTTTCATTGGGAATACTTCTGATAAATGAAAATTAACTGATACTATTCAATTTAAAAAACAAAAAAATCTTTTTACATTGTCATTAGGGAAGTTATTAGATTCATGTAAAATTTGATCTCCTCCCCCTGTTTTGTCAAATAGCCACGTTTTGAAACCACCTGGACACGACAGACAGGTTTTCACGAATGTGTCTGTAAGTCTGTCTGTATGTATGTCTGTTCGCTAGCGAGCTATATTGGATGAAAATTCAAAAAGGTACAGCATTTTGAAAATTATTGAGACCATGTTCTTCAAGATTTAAAAACTCTATGTGCGGCTTTGATGGTACTCAAAAAGGTTGAACAATTTATTTTCACGACTTTCTCCGATGAAAATAAAGTTACTAGAGTTACAGCATTTTCAAAATTGAAAAAATGAAAGGAAAATAGCAATTTTAAGTCAAACAGTGCACAATGTGCAAAAAGTCTGATAAGAAAAAACATTGATTTTGGAAAGTTCTATTTTTTCGCACAAAAAGTTATGGAAAATAAAAAAATTTAATTTTGCGGGCAAACTATGCATGATACGAAAGAAGATGAAAAAACAAAAATTATGCTCCAAAAAAGGATATATGAATTTTTTTATAAATTACTTTTTTGTGGGAAATGTATTTTTTGTTTTATTCATAAAAGGCGAATTTGAAAATAAAAAAATTTAAGTTTTAGAAAAACGACACAAAAGCTATGAAAAAAAATGTATGGACAAAAGCTGATCATCCAGAAAAATGCTACAAATGTCAACCCTAGTTATCTAATATTTCATCAAATATGTTTCAATTTATGGCAAAAGATTGAAGGAAAAGTGTTTTTAACATTTAAAAAATAGATTCAATTACGAAAATCAATTAATTTCCCAAGAGTATTACAATTCTGTTTCGAAAGAAGAAATTTTCCAGGAGAATTATAATTCTGACTTGGAATAGGGAATATTGAAAAAAATATACTTATAATTTTGTGTTAGAATAAAAAAATTTTCGAAAAAGTCACAATTTGAATTGGAAACCTGGAATTTTCAAAAAAGTTTAGACTTTGCTTTGGGACAGGATGATTAAGAAAAAATTAATTCATTTCTGAACAAGGAATTTTTAAAAATAATAAGAGGCGTACTAAGAAGCGTCGATTAACGAATCGCAAATATTTTTACCATTTTTATTTTTATGAATTTAAGATTGAATTTCAAATATTTATAGACAAATTTAAATTTTTTAAGTTTTCATTCTCGCATATTTAAATATATTATTTTTTTCAGAACTTTGTAATACATATTATATCAGTTAAAAATTTCGAAAAAAAGAGAATAGTGATAAATAAAAAAAGTTTAATGAAAGAACGCGCTTGTGTAACATTTTTATCTTTATTTAAAAAATTAAAAGCTAATTTCTATACTAGTAAATAGGCTCTGTCATTGTCAGCGCAAAAAATTTGAAATAGTGCCAAAAATAATGAAAGAGTAATTTCAATTCCTGCAATCACTTTCTATCAGTACTACTGCTCTCATGCTTAAGAAATTATCGTGGATAGTCCAGCTTTTTCCGACAAACTTAAAATCCTTTCATAAAATATAATTGGTAAATTTCACAATTCTTCTTGAATAAAATTCGAGCATGAACCATTTTTATTTTTAATCACTAACAATTTAGATAGTAGTAACATTCTAAAATTGTTTGTCTTTTTTCACGTTCTTGATGCGTGAATGAGTATAAATAAAGATAAAATTTTTTTTATATTGCTCCAGTAATTATTTAAATTATTATTTATTATTATTATTAATAATTATTAGGTATCCTAATGGATATTTGAAAAATTTATAGGATTCTCAAAGAATTCAAGAAATTTTCAGAGAACTGTAGAAAATAAATGCTGCCTAAAATTCTTCTTTTATTATTATAATTATGCTTGATAAATGAAATTTTCTAAAATAATTATAATTATGATTCCAAAAAGGACATTTTCGAAAAGAATTACAATTTTGACATGAAACAGGGAATTTTTGAACAAATTTATAATTTTGAGTTGGAACAAGAAACTTTCCAAAATAGTAGGAATTTGAACATAATTTCGGTTTAGAAGAAGGAATTTCAGCAAAAAAATTTTTTATTAAATATGGAAGTTCTCAAAAGAATTACAATTTCAACTGAGAAAGGAGAATCCTCCAAAAGAATTATTCTGGCTTGGAACAAGGCATTTTCGAACATCAGTTATGATTGAGATCTGAAACAATGTATTTTTCTGAAGAATTTTATCACAATAATCTTGTCTTGGAACAGAGAATTCTTCTAAAAAAGGTATAAGTTGTGAGTTGTGAGTTGATTATAATTCAAGAGTTGAAATTATCAAAAAGAATTGTGATTCTGGCTTGCAACAGGAAACTTTCGAAAAAAAAATAATTTAGATCTGTCACAAGGACATTTTCCAAAAGAATTTTAATCCTGACTTGGTGCAGGTTATTTCCCTAAGTAGCTATAATTTAAAATTGTAAGCGAAAATTTACGAAAGAGTAACATTGAAAAAGAAATTTAAAAAAATAATTTGAATCTGAAATAAGACATTTTCAAAAAGACATACAATTTTGACTAAAAAAGGAAAATTTTTGTAAAGAATTATAATTATTATTTGGAACAAGGAATTTCCTGGAAGCGTTTATAATTCACATCTCAAACAGGGATTTTTTTTATCGAATTACAATAATCTTATCTGGAAAAGAAGAATTTAGAAAAGGATTATGATTCTGTTCGGAAACAGAAAATTTTCATACAGCAATTCTAATTCTCATCTGAAACAAGAAATTTCCTCAAATACCTATAATTCTGACTTGGAAAAGAAAATTTTCATAGCTTAAGAGGTGCAGTTCAATCAATCGTAAAGATTTTCATAAGTTTTGTTGGTCAAATTTTAAGATATCTTTTCTGATGTTCAGGGAACAATTTTAATTTTTGAGCTTTTTTTTTGTTTCTCGCATATTTTTGAATGAAAGTGATGAAATTTTCTATTCTCAGAAAAAAGATGGCTCTTTGTTAATGTGTGACTTTTTGCGTTTAGATATACCTAATAAAAACATATTGATTTTTTTTGCTGCATCATGTATATTTGAAAATAAAGACGAATTTGGTAGAAAACAGTTGAATCTTCAACCCGAAAATATGAATTTAAAAAAAAACATGAATTTTCAATTAAACAGTTAAATTTTCAACTCGAAAAAATGAATTTTCAAAAAAAAGTTCATTTTCAATTAAATACTTAGATGCTGAACCTAAAAAGACGAATTTTGTACAAAACACTTGGATTGTCGACTAAAAAGTCGAATTTCTTATAAAAGAGTTGGATTTTCAACCCAAAAAAATAAATTTTCAAAAAAAGTTCATTTTCAATTAAACAGTTAAATTTTTAACCAAAAAAGGCATGTTTTGTACAAAACAGTTGAATTTTCAACCCAAAAAAAAAAAAAAATTTTACAAAAAAGTTCTTTTTAAAAGAAGCAGTTAAATTTGGAGCCTAAAAAGATGATTTTTTTTACAAAAAACTTGAATTTTCGATAAAAAAGAAATTTTTTTCATAAAATAGTGAAAAAAGTTCAAAAAATTGAACTTGTAACAAAAAAGTTTATTTTTAAGGAAACAGCTAAATTTTCAACCCAAAAAGACGATTTTTTTACAAAACACTTAAATTTTCGAAAAAATACGAATTTTTCAGAAAACAGGTGAATCTTCAACCCGAAAATATGAATTTTCAACAAAAACATGACTTTTGAAAGAAACAGTTAAATTTTCAACTCAAACAGGCAAGTTTATTACAAAACACTTGAGTATTCAACCCAAGAAGAAAAATGTCAAGAAAAAAGTTCATTTTCAAAGAAACAGTTCAATTTACAACCCAAGAAGACAATTTTTTTAGAAAAAACTTGAAGTTTCGACCAAAGCGATGATGATTTTTTTATAAAACAGTAGAATTTTCAGTAAAAAAAAAATAAATTTGAAAAAGATGAATTTCCAACAAAAAAGATCATATTCAAACAAACAGTAAAATTCTGAACCCAAGAGAATGAATTTTGTACAAAACACTTGAATTTTCGAACAAAACGACGAATTATTTATAAAACACTTGCATCTTCTATCCAAAAATAGGAATTTTAAACAAAAAAGTTAATTTTCAATAAAACGGTTAAATTTTCGACCCGAAAAGACGAATTTTTTACAAAACACTTGAATTTTCTAACAAACAGACTATTTTTTTGCAAAACACTTAAATTTTTGAAAAAATACGAATTTTTTATACGAGAACACTTGAATTTTCAATCCGAAAAAAGAAATTTTGAACAAAAACACGAATTTTGAAAGAAAAAATTTAATTTCTAACCCAAAAAGTCAATTTTTTTACAAAACACTTGAGTTTTCGACCAAAAAGACTATCTTTTTTTATAAAACAGCTGAATTAAAAAAATGTTCATTTTCAATTAAACAGTTAAATTTTCAACTCGAAGAAATGAATTTAGAAAAAAAGTTCTTTTTCAATTAAATAGTTAAATTTTCAACCTAAAAATACGAATTTTTTACAAAACACTTGAATTGTCGAGCAAAAAGTCGAATTTTTTATAAAAGATTTGAATTTCAAACCGGAAAAAATGAATTTTTAAAAAAAGGTAATTTTCAATTAAATAGTTAAATTTTCAACCCAAAAAGGCACTAATGATATGTTGAATCATCTGTGTTCCCTGATTACGACGTAATTGTCAGATCATGGTGTTACCTGGGAAGAGTTTAAAAAATTCTACTCTATTGAAACAAAACTTGATAAATTCATCAATTTCTCTCTTTTTAAATTCAATCACACTATTTTTTTGTATATGCCCAAACAATTATAGGGATAGAAATAGAAGACCATACAATAGATTGTACAATTGCACAAAATGTGTAGCGTTCTATTTGCTCGCTTGCCTGAAGCTAGCCTTTACAAATCATAATAGCTTCTCCAACTAGAAAATTGGAAGAATTGTTCAGTCAAATTATTAAAAAATCAAACAAAAAAATCTCAGAAACATCAATTGAAAATAGCCATGCTTTCTTAAAACTAGTTGACAATGTATACCTGTGGATCACATATTTGTCTCTTTTGACGTAATAGCTATGTTTCCAAATACCCCTTATGAAAGAGTTGATAATGCGATACAAAAACGTTGGGATTTGATTAAAATTAATACAAAAATTCCGGAATTCCCATAGGATCAGTGTTGTCTCCTATTTTAACTGAAATTGTTATGGAGGATTTAGAGAATGAAGTTTACCAAAAAATTGATTTGAATATTGATTTTTATGCAAGATATGTAGACGATTTAGTACTTAGTGTACATAAAAATAATGTTAACACCCTTCTTAATGCTTTTAATAGTATACACCCAAGATTACAATTTACTGTTGAAATTGAAACTGAAGGAAAATTAAATTTTCTCGACATGACTGTAACAGAAAAGATAAAATGATTATTCGTGGTACTATTATTTTTGAAATTTTTTGAAAGTTTTATTTATATATCTGATTTAGTTCCATATCATGATTCTCGATAAATATCGACCATAAGCTAAATAATATACTACCGTCGGACATTGTCAGTACGATCAGCGAAAGTATTATCAAAAATCTCTGCTGACTTTGAAACGTGATTACTCGTTCCCAAAATGAGCGATACATTTTTTTTGAAACCCGTTAAAAAGCTTATTAAATTACGCGTCGAATAAGCTCTAATAAATATATTTTTCACATTTTTAAGAGAGTGTACCACTTGAGAATTTAAAAAAAATGCAAAAATTTCTCGAATTTTATAACTCTAATTTACTTGTGACACGGCCTTGGTCTCAAGGTCTTATCTTTAATTCAAGCCAATAAGACTTGAAAAATCTCCACGGGTTCCTGAGATACGTCTCAACATGTCCATGTCTCAAACTTCAGTTTTCAGTCGTCCGCGAAAACGGTGATAGCCGAGAATTTCTCAGATTTTGTTTCTTAACTTCAACTCGTGTTGTGACGTACTATACTAATGGAAAAAACTGAAACTGACAGGGCGTAATCTATGGGTTACTATTGTGGGTTACAATTCTGTGATAAAAAAAACTGAGATAGTACTTGAGTTTTATCACACAAAGAAATTCATAAAAAATTTTGAAAATTTGTTCGAGTTTGAATTTTCCGCTAAAATATTCTTGGATAATCATGGATGTTGAGAATGATTGAAAGAAGTCCTGTGAATTTTTTCAGATTTTTTCTAACGCTTGCTGACTTTTGCTTCTGTTCGTCCAATACTCTTTTTCGGGGTAGTTCGCTAATATTCAGAAATATTGCTAATATTTTTATCGTCATCTGAAAATTCTCAACTCTACCAACTTGAAACATTACTTTGTACAAAATGCGGTGCTATGTTTGTGATAGACCATTCAATGTGCGTCAATTAGCATTTATAAATGGTGAGGAGAATATTAATAAACGTCAAGCTGCAATTACTAGACGGGATGAGTTCAACCATCCACCTTTAGCTCTAGATGAAAATTGAAGGCTATGCGTTCACTGTAATCTCTCAATAATTGATGAAATCATTGCAATTAATGCCAATCCACGCTGTTTTCGATCGAACGTTCTTACACAAACAGCATCCCAAACTTGTATCTTTGTAATGCGCAAAATGACATACCTAGATTATCCATACAATGCAGGGTTCAAATCTTCATTAAAAGAAATATTTATATACCGGGAAATGTTCGTTCTTGTATGCATAATTTGGATGCGAATGGTTTTGTTTGAAATATCCTTTTACTTGGTTTGCAATCCATGAACAGGCCTTATGTTATTAGAGGTGAGCAGTTACAGGCTTTCCCTTAAGAAATGAGAAACGTGTCATTAAGCAAATGTGAAGGCATAGATTGGGATAACTTTGCTGAAGAGGAATTTGAAAGTGTGTCGCCGATCAATAAATGTAAATTTGAAGAACTGGTCACATACTGTGACCCAGTAGCACATTGGATGCTGCGAATGGATAGGTCAAAATAGTAAATGAATAAAAAGAAAATGTGTGTGCGTATCTTGGTACACACATGCGCGCATACGCGCCTGCATATACAATATATGTCTTGCCTTAATTGGCTGGGCAATAGCGCTTTATCTTCACCGACTGGGCAACCCATCTTGCCTTAATTGTCTGGGCAACAGCGCCTTCTCTTCATCGACTGAGTAACCCGTCTTGCCTTGATTGGCTGGACTGTGTGGGGTCTCAAATTCCAACCTTCTACGTCCTCGTCGTGGACCCTTGATGCTACATGTAAAATCTGTAGCGACTGAATGATGGCAACGGTAAATGCATTCATCGCAATGACCTCATTTTAATTAATGTAATTAGAATTTCTTTTGAACGTTTTGTTATAATTATTCACAATTTTTTCAATGGGTAACCTGTATGATCTCTACATGACCTTTACACCCCAAGGATGTGAGTTTGCGACCATACAATAGAGGTGTAGAACGCAGAATTTCAAAGTCAAAGTCAAGGTTACTATCGTATGCCTCCCGGCAAACCCTACAACTTTTATCCCGATCTTTTTAGCATAAAACGCTTTCCTGAAAAATTATTGAGGTGCGACTTTGAAAATAAAACTCTATTTATAATATAAATACCTACATTTATGGCTGTGATTGTGACCTGCACCATAGTTCAAACTATGGTAGTGACGGTGACATATAGCGCATGAATTTAACCAGCAATAACCTATTGCGCACGTCTACAGACCACCATAACCCACTGCGCAAGTCTACAGCACATCATGATCCACAGCCTGTTTACAATTTTTACAACATCACCTTCTGGCTGCATCATGTATACACTAATGCTTCGTAAATTCTTGAATTAGAGTTAAAAATGAGTCACTAGTTAAATTTTTTTAAATATATGTCTAGAGAGTTCAACGGTAAATATTTTTTTGAACCAGAAGGAAACCGAAAAATAACAGGACATTTTTTTTGTAGAATTTGAGTGATCATCCTGAAATATTTTGAAATACACATTTTTTCCTTAGGTATTCTCTTTTATATAAGGCTGTCGATTTGTTGACACCTATACAGGTCTCACATGAATATTATTTAAAAAATTGTACAAAAGCATTCGTAATAAATGATAAACTGAAAACTTATTTTCGTGTATACTTTCAAGAAAATCAGATTTCAACCGGGGTTTTCGACATATGGATTACATAATTATACATTAATCAAGTCAAATATTGAGAGGAAGGTGGATAATCTTCAGAGTTTTTGTAAAATGTGAATGGCAACTTTTGATCTTTGGATAATAAAGAGTTAGCTTAATTGTATGCTAACTAAAACTACAAAAAAGTATTTGCATGCCTTTTTAAAAAGGCCGTGTAATTATTATAGATTTCAAAGTCCAAAAATTAAAAATGGTTTCATCCTTCAGGGTTTAGTTTGAAGATGTTCAACCTCAAATCTCTTGTCTTACTGCGTACATTTTCCAATTATAAATTATGACATTATAACACATTATTACATCATTACAAATTATTCATATTTACAAATTACGAATTATTATATTACACCCTCTCAAGCCAAAAAACAGGCCTTCGCAAATGTGCCTGCTTTACTCAGCGTGTGTTATATATACTATTTTACTGTATTAAACTGAAGGTCAGGTTCGTTAGCCAGACATTTTTGATAAGAATTCAATATCGACAGACAATAAATTACCAGGGTTAAAGCACTTACAAAATTTAAAAAAAAAATGAAAATGAATATTTTAAGCCAAACATTGCACGATATGAAAAAAGTATAGGTAACAAAAACGTTTCTTTTTGAACAGTCTGAAAAAAAGTCATAATAACATTTTGAATTTTCTCGAAAAAAAGATAATTGAACTTTTAATCGCACAAAAAAATAATGAAAAATAAAAAATTCCATTTCGCGGTCAAACTATACAAGGTACCGAAAAATGTAAATTAACGTAAATTAAGAATTGAAAAAATATCTACACATTTTTTTGGAATTACTTTTTGATAAGAAGTTATTCCACCGAAAAAGATCTACAAACCTGTTACAAATTTTTGTTACAAAAAGACATTCAGTATAAAAAATTAACTTTTCGGAAAAAGACACAAGCTTTAATAAAATCTTATTCAACAAAATTTTTCGCCTTATTATATCAACAAATCGTCGTTATCAGAGCAATATGGCACAACTCTACTTGAGCTACTTTCCAGGAGGGACAATGAACTGGTTTGATATGCTCATGGTCAACACTGCTTAAGTGTTGACAATGAGCATTTGAAATCAGTTCTTTATCCCTTGTGAGAAGTAGCTAAAATACAGTTTTGCCATTTTACTCTGACAACGAAGAAATTATCTTACAACCGCTTTAGCTGGATGCGTATTTTGAGTTCAAATCGTATAAAATGACATCGAAAATACACTAATTGAATTCATGAAAAACGATACAAGATGCAATGAAATGTATAATGATAAAATTCTTGTGTATAGTACTGGATATACCACTTCTCAACAAATCAGAATATCAACTCCACCATATTCATTCAATATCCATACCTCTAGAAATATGCGTAACTAACTCTGGCTGGGCGTACATAAATTCTAATTCTGGATATATGACCGTAGATGAATCTCCAAGAACCGACATTTCAATGACTGAAGATCAATTCTTGGAACTTAAGTACCTTCAGCAATATCATCTTCGCAAGGGAGATGTTATAGTCCACAAAAACAGTCAAGTGAAACTTGCGAAAGTTAGCTGTAGCTCCAACCAACATAAGACACTTTTAAAATCTGCGATATCAAAGTTTCATACCAGAGCGGCTCATATTGGAGGTAGATGAAGACTTTAGTGGGATGGATTTACTCTCTTGACAGGAAGCAGTCAGCACAATTAATTTGTTCAATGCAACTACTATCAAACATTCAGTTATCAAAATTGAAAATAGTCAAGCTAGTTCCAGGCTGTATTTCCAGAACAGAATCCTAAATTTCATCTAGTCTTTCGGTCAACCCACATTCTACAAGGTTTATTTATGAGTCAAATTGTCGCTCGAAAATGAACATCCAATTGAAATTAGCAGTATGTTAGGTAAAATGCCCTGCCTCGCCCACGCATTCGTACCTTCGAGTCAGCTGGGAGCCGATGTCATTTTTTTGGATGACAGTTGCTCCCAGTGGGACCCTGCGGTGGTTGTTAACCTTTAGTTTTATATATACATTCCCCCTTCTTTGTATGGATCTGCTCGCCAATCCTGTCAATGAGGATTCGCTCCTCATGATATGCGTTAACATCCCTCCTCATGACTTCATTTTGGGTGCGATTTGTGGGACCTGTTTCTATATTGGTAAAATGATTGATGCGACTGTCGTCTTTTTTTAAACGTTTCGTCTCAGGAATAGCACCCAAAATGGTGTACTTCGCCGTACAGTTGCTAATTTTTTTTATTGCAGGACGAAGTTTGTTTGGCCCGGGATATGTATTCCTGTCCTTGTCGAGGTCCTTGTTCTGGAATGTTGAGGAGGAGGGTTTATCTTTATCTGGGGGTTTTTTCGACGTCAACGTTTTTTTTCTTTAATCTCAGTTTCACTTCAAGTTTCTCAGAATTTTTCCGTCGGCAGATGACCTAATAATGCATTCGTATATTAAACTTGTTTGAAAAATCATTAAATTGATCAAAAAATGATGAATTTTGCTGAAATTATCATGAAGTTCCGAATTAAAAAAGTTGACATAAAAACAGACGAATTTTTCTGTCGATAAATGCCTGATTAATGCATTTTTTTATAATATGAACAATTCAAATTTCTTGCAATATAACTTAAAAAAACGTACAATTATCGAAAATAGCAGAAAACATTTTTTTAACAAATAATTTGTTTATAAACATTTTTTTTTCATTATATAATATCGGAACATATTTGACCAATTTTACTTTATAAAAATTAGACGCTTTCAACAATTTTTCTGTTATTGACGAGCACCGAGAACGTCAAATAGAAAAAATGGCCATTTTTTTCATCATATTTGTTTATTTATAAAAAATTGTAAGCCTTATTTAAAAATCAGGCTTAACAGCTCTCTTAGAAATCATAGCAGCAGTTTTTTTTTTAATTTTTCTTGTCTAAATAGGTAAATATTTGTGGGCTGTACGTTATTTTAAACCAAGAAAGTCATTTGTTTCCCATTGCGTGCCGTCACCCTGCATTCTTGTCTATCGCATGGAATTGTGCGCGCATTCTTTCTCACTCGCTCTCGCTAGCAAGCGCGAGAATGGAATAATAAATCAGCTGGTAACCCCCTGTGGCAATATCTTTTACATTCGCAACCTTATTTCATTGTTTAGTGATTATTTTTAATATTTCTGCAATTGTTATAAGCAAACTAATCGTCGGATCGAAAAACCAACAACACCACTGTATTCCTCTCGAAAATATCCAGGTGTAATTTTTTAAAACCATTTGTTAAACATTTAGAGCCTTTGTTCCTTAGTGTACATTTGTTGTGTGCCTGTAGATATGGATTTGAAACTTTTGTAATTAATTTTAAAAAAACCTAAGACTCATCGAAAAACTAAAAAGACCTTTAGATTCGTTTTGGAAATATCTAGGTGATTTCTTTGTTTTTTGTTTAAACAATTTACTAAAGAATTACATTATTTTTAATATTTCTGCAATTGTTATAAACAAAATTCAACAGAAGAAAAGTTGCCATGGCAGACTTTTTTCTTTTTATGAACAATTTTTCTCGAAAAATACACTGTTGATAATTTTGAAAAATGTATGGTAACGAAGGGAAAATCTATTCTTACCTTCCGAGTGTGTATAGTCGAAAAATGTGTAGAATAAAATACAAAAGACTTTTTTCAATGTCAAGAAATGCATGTCAGTAATTTATTTTACTGTGTACCTGAAACCCTTAAAACCTGATTATTTTCAATTAATGAATAATACATTAGCATATAATAGTTAAATTAAACCTTTTTTTCCGGCCATGGAGTAAACGGCTCAAAACATATCAGCAAAAGAGAAACCATATCAAATTAAATATGTACAATCTTTTTGATCGAAGTGTTTCATCACATTGTTATTTATGGCGTACAAATATTTGTAGGTGATTGTTGTATGTAATATCATTCTATTCTGTTTTTAGTCATTTACAGTAACATTACCCATACTGTGAAAAGACTATGACAGATGGTATGTTGTCTTATTTTCCTTTACGTCTGGCAGAAACCAACGAATATGGAAAATTAAATCATACTTCGACGACTTCCAGATCACTGAAAAGTGCTATGAAATTAATTTCCAGATAAAATCTTATGGTGACGTTTCGAGACCAATCTAGTCTCATCATCAGACCTAAATTTATATAAATTCGATCAATGCTAAAGAATTAAAATAATAGGAAGAAGATAAGAATGTATTATTTTCGGATCTTACCTTGGTTAAAATTTGAAATTCGGAGGAAAAATTAATTAGTGTATAGAAGAGTTGCGTCGGGATTGGTTGCTTTAAGGAACCATGATCGTAGCTTCCGGAGCCTAAAACTTCTCTCATAATAAAATAGCATCCCCCCATCATACACGTGGTTGCAACTCAGTCCGTGAATGATGGGGCAAAAACCAGGCTTTGCCCAATACTTTCGAATCTGGATTCCGCGCCAATTTTGGGACTGATCTTGACGTTAAATCCAGAGACTCGGAACTATTTTATCTTCCTCTTGTTTTGTCTCACACTTGTTTTTCTCTCTCTGTTTCTTACGCCTGAGTGCACACCGCACATCCCCCTGCAAACGCCTCTTACGTATCCCCACGGCACGGCGTCAATTTTCGGAAGAGCACAATCCAGGGGAGCTCAATCCTGGTTTCACTGTATGTCAAATTAGACACGCTGCTCTTATGAGATCACTTGATTGCATTACAAAAATGCGTCCGCGACTGATAATATATACCGGGACAATCCCGTGTAGACCATTCAACTCTAACAAAAAATGCTTTCGACATATTGGGCTCTAATCATCTTAATTCTGAGACATTAATTTTGATAAATAATAATACTATAGAATGCATTATCTATACTTCCGTACTTCTTTTCTTGCAAATAAAGAAATAATTATGTATTGCTAAT
Organism: Andricus grossulariae; assembly: GCA_011634705.1. Lineage (NCBI taxonomy): Eukaryota > Metazoa > Arthropoda > Insecta > Hymenoptera > Cynipidae > Andricus > Andricus grossulariae. The sequence goes on along the minus strand of JAABKJ010075445.1, from coordinate 103,864,157 downwards.
TATTATGATCTGATTTTATGCTTATTTGCAGAAAAGTGTGGCGGCATAAACAATTATCATGGGAATACATATCATGTGGGTCCTCTAGATAATCGAACAGAAATAACCAAATGGGAGTGCTACCCAAATCTTAAAAAAGGCCGCTAGAGAAGAAAAATATTAGAATGGTAATTTTTATGCTTTGCTTCATTAAATAGTCTTACCCAATAATCGATATGATTAGTTGTTAAATCTGTTTGCAACTGTCTGTTGACATGTATTAATAGTAAGCATGTAGTGTTACAATTTTTAATTTTAGTGGAATAAAAAAAATCTTTACATAGTTTATGACAAAATCGTTTATTTCGAATTTTTCATCTTGTGTTAATTATAATAGTAAGGAATAGTTATGGGCCGCCCGTCGGTCTACTCTCACTCATTAGCTATATGTCTGGGTCTAGTCTCGCTGGACGCTCGTGTCTGTTCAAAGTCTCGAAATGGAAGATGAGAAAAATATAGATAACAGACAAAATTTCCAGGAAGTGAATACAGGCATAGGGTAGATGGAGTTTTGGAAAGCCTTTAGACCCAATATCAATCCTGAAAGTACACTTTTCGACGCCCCTGAAGCGAGGCTAAAGCTCTACCTTTTCCTCCCTAGGGACTGAAAAGAGAAGTCTATGACGTCTATGAGCTCGCATTTCACTATTATCAGCCGACTCATCGTAAAAACTGTCAGGAAATTTTGGTTGCAGGTAATAGAATTTTGCGGTTATTTATGGAAAGTTACCATATATAACTGATAAAATAGCCGTAAATCACGGAAAAATTTCATACATTTCCGGAAATTTATGGAAATTTTTAAAAATTAATTCTGGGTAATTTATAGTAAGTTACCCTATTCACTTGTAAAATTACCATAAATAACCAGAAAATTTCATAACTTTCCAAAAATTTATGGAAATTTTTAGTAAAGAATATTGCGTAATTTATAGTAATTTACCGTATTTACTCGTAAAATTACCATGAATGACCGAAAATTGGCATCAATTTCCGGAAATTTATGAAAATTAAAAAAATTATTTTGGATAATATATGGTAATTTACCATATTTACCGATAAAATTACCATAAATTGTAGTATGGGTATGGGTATGGATATGGGTATGTGTATGGGTATGGGTATGCATAATTTATTTTACATTACCACTCAAGCAGGCATTCAACTCGCGTATTTATGAATCTGGTCGAAAATGAAAAGGTTTGGATAAAATTGATGATCTCATAAATTGATCAGGTTATACATTTGGTGCATTAAATTTCAGACCTCAGTTGTCGGGTGCTCGTGATCTAGAGATTTTCACGCTGTTAAGAAAACGGATTAATCGGAAGAACGTTAAGAGGCTTAGTACAAAGCGTAAATCAACGAAGAAGAAAGGGGTGCAAAAACGAAATCTCAGAAGGGAGTCAATAGCAGTAAAAAAATTGAAAATAAGAAAACATGGAAGAAGCAAAAGCGCACAACTAGCGCTGGAGAAAATCGTTTAATTTTGGACATTTTTGGCGATATATATTGTGTTTTCTTAACTATATATATTCAAATTGCCATGAATATCGTCGAGCAGTACGCAGGAGAGATTGGGATGGACTTTTGATTGGATACATGTGCCAAAATTCATCTGAAGAAAGGAAAGATTATTGGCGTTCCCAAGGACCCTGAGCTTGTGGATATAAGTGTTAGTCGACATTCAACTTGTAGGAGTTGTGAAGAAAATTTTCTCGTCTCTCCGTAGCTTAATTGGTTAGAGCATCAGACCAGAAATCTGAAAGATCTGGAATTTAAATCCCAGCGGTGCTAGAGAGATTTTTTTCACATCTTTGAAAAGTTGTGTTTCACAACTTTAATAATCAATATTTAAATATTGATTATCGGCCATGTAGACAAAGAACATTAACATCATATTATTTAAATACTTCACTAGTCAAAAAAAATATAACATCGATTAGTGAAATCAATCTCGTGTTGGAATATCTTGCAATTACATTGAATGACGTCGACATTCAACTTGTAGGAGTTGTGAAGATAATTTTCTCGTCTCTCCGTAGCTTAATTAGTTAGAGCATCAGACCAGAAATCTGAAAGATCTGGATTTTAAATCCCAGCGGAGCTAGAAAGATTTTTTTCACATCTTTGAAAAGCTGTGTTTCACAACTTTAATAATCAATATTTAAATATTGATTATCGGGCATGTAGACAAAAAACATTAAAATCATATTATTTAAATACTTCACTTGTCAAAAAAAAAAAAACGTAACATCAATTAATAAAATCAATCTCGTGTTGGAATATCTTGCAAGTACATTAAATGACGTCGACATTCAACTGGTAGGAGTTGTGAAGAAAATTTTCCCGTCTCTCCGTAGCTTAATTGGTTAGAGCAGCAGACCGGAAATCTGAAAGATCTGGAGCTCGAATCCCAGCGGAGCTAGAGAAATTTTTTTCACAACTTTAAAAAGTCATGGTGAATCACAGAGATCTCTGGTGAATCATCATTTTTTTCAAGTAATTACAAAAATAAAATTGTGTCCCATGCAATTACTATTATTGATAGGCCCCCGGCGTGCAGACATCTTGGATTTTCCCCCACCGAACCTGAATACCAATCCCATGGGATGAAACTAAATTTGTTTAATAACATAGAAAAAGTGATTTTTTACGATAAGTGTATCAGGATTTTATTTTTTATTCTTCAAAAGCTATTCAATTGAATACAAAACTCATTACAGAAAAATTATTGATTTTATTATTTAATTTAATAGCTTTTGAAGAATTAAAATAATATCCGAATATACTTATGATGAAAAATCATTTTTCCAAGTTATTATAAAAATAAAGTTTCGTCATATGCATTTGGTATTATTGTCTGGCCCTCGGCGTGAAGACATCTTGGATATCCCCCACCTAACCTGAAATACCTAATTGGTTGCCGTTTGCGCACTTTTTTCAGAACTTTATATAATACAATTTTTGTATTTATTATTATTAATTAAAAATAATTGTACTTTAACATGCTAAGGTAGTACGTGGATTGTTTTAATATATTATGAGCGTTAGGTTGGAAAATAAAGTGAGTATTCAGTGAATAAAAAATATCATGTTATTTATTGTAATTTTGTTTTGTTTTGTTAATTATTGTTACAAACTTTACATTTCAATTGTTGAACCTGTCAATCAAAATGAATATACAAATTTGATTACAGGTACATTTTGCAATATTTAACATTTATTCATCGACAAATTGTAATTCAAATCGACCCGTTACGAACTGGTTTTCAGTTCCTTTTCAAGATGCGAAAAATACAAAAACTTTCGAAGAGATTAAAAAATCTGAAAAAATAATAAATATTCTAATATTGTCTAAATTAAACTAATTATTGATGTAATTAATTTAGATAATATCAGAATATTTATTATTTTCTCAGATTTCTTAAAATCTTCGAAAATTTATGTATTTTTCGCATCGTGAAATAGAATTCCACATAAATTTCTATAATTAAAAAAATATATTATCTTATACCTGATGTACTTCTTTTAAAAGTTTCCAAATAAATTCTACTGAGTTGCTATTTAATATTGTACTTTTACGAAATTTAAATGACAATTTCTCGATAAATATATGTTAAATATTTCAAAATGTACCCGCAATAAAATTGGTATATCCATTTAATTCATATAGAAAAATTTAAATGCAAAAAATAGTAACAATAATTAACAAAATAAAAAAAAATACATTAAATAACATAGGATATTTTATTCTTTTTTATTTACTGAATAATCATTTTATTTGTAACCCAATGCTCAGAATATATTGAAAACCATCAACGTAACACTTTAACATGTTGAAATATAATTATTTTTATATAAATGAAGATAACACCGCCACACAAAAAAAAGTAGTCTGCCCGGCGGACAACACCGGCATATCTATATGTTTTTGGGGTCGCTGAATCCGAATCCCGGGTCCAAATACCCAAGTTAGCTCGTATTTTTCCAAAAAACGCAAAAATATACGTAAAATCGACGAAAACAGCGATTTGTACCTTATTTTTTAGTGCTCTAAAACATACTTCAGAACAAATCAAATCGGAGGCGGACACTTGGGTAACCTTCCTGTAAGTAATTTAAAAAAACAAAAGGTGAATCGGTTGAGAATTGCTACCTGCAGCTTCATCCTTCCGCGAAAATCCATTCCTAAAGTACTGTGCGGTTGCTACAGTGGACTGCGACGAATTTTGCTGGTGCGCCTCTACGCAGCATAACTCAAAAATGCGTTCAAAAGTGCGTCGCGTTAGCGTTCGCATTTGCGTTCGAGCATGCATGGGCCTTAAAGCCCAAAGATCTGCCTGAACTAGATGACGAGCTTCGTGGAGATTTTTCCGAAGAATCTGCCCTCTGGACTATCAATTATGGTGTGTATAATGCAGCGAGAGCTTTGGCGGTTGCAAACAATAAAGCAAAACCAACAGCTAATTATAAGACCAAAAGATGAATGCATCAACTCACCCCAAAGATAGGCTGGGAAAGACAGTATGCGCCCCGCATTTAGTGTGTGATTGACTACATAATGGTGAATCCATACTCGACCCATTCCGTGCGGCGCGGCACCGCACGCGCGTTTACCTTGCGTTCTAGGTAGTACCAACCTCAAGGTAGAGAAGAGAGAAAGAATTAACTTGAGAAGACAGGTAGACATGAATTCATAAAGTTGACATGTCACACTGTTGTTTCAGGTTGGGGGGGGGGGTATTCAAATATTATCATTGTTAATTAATCAACACGGATTTTATTATTATAAGAAGGATAATTTTCCATTTTAAACCATTTTTGTTGTGATTTTGTTTTTTATCAGAAAATGCACTGCTAGTAACTCAGGAAAGGCCGTATTTATGAGGAAACCTTGTCAGGTCACATCATTTGTTATTGCCTTTGATAAATTAATAAATTAAAATTTACTTTCAACCAAACAGATAAATTTTCAACTAAAGTTACGAAGAATCTACCAGTGAAATATATAGTTACGTGAGCAATTAAAATAATTCATTTTCAATTTAAAAAAAAACGTTGAAGCCAAAAAACGAATTTGTCTGTAAAACAGTTGCATTGTTAAGCCGAGAATATGCATTTACCACCAAATAAGACTTTTATGGCCAAATTTGAAACAAAGAATATTAATTTTCTACAAAAAAGGCGAATTTCTTATGAAGAAAAAAGACCAAATTTTCAACTTGCGGTAGACAAATTAAGCTTTCAGGTGTAAAAAATTAATTTTCAATAAAAGAAGAAAAAGAGAAAGAAAGAAAAGAGAAAGAAAGAAGAATAAAAGAAGAAAAAAAAATTAAAATAATTGATTTTCAATTTTTAAAAAAAACTTTAAAGCCAAAAACCGAATTTGTCTGTAAAACAGTTGAATTTTTAAACCAAGAATGTGAATTTTTCACCAAATAAGAATTTTCCGGGAAAATTGCAAACAGGGATTATTAATTTTCTACCAAAAAAGACGAATTTCTATGCACAACAAAAAAAAGAAAAATTAAATTTTCAGCTGTAAGAAATTAATTCTCAATAAAAGGAGAAACGACTTTTGAAGAAAGCAGTTTAATTTTCGACCAAAAAGATGAACCATTATCCCAAAAAAGAAATGTCAACTACGTTCTTCAATTTTTTATTACGAAACAGCAATTTTCAACTAAGCAGTTCAATTTTCAAGCAAACAGATGAATTTTTAACTACAGTTACGATCAATGTACAGCTGAAATAGTTACATAATCAGATAAAATAATTGATTTTCAATTTTAAAAAAACTTTAATGCTAAAAAACGAATTGGTCTGCAAAAAAGTTGAATTTTCAAGACAAAAATATGCATTTTCTACCAAATAAGAATTTTTTTGGGAAACAAAGAATATTAATTTTGTACAAAAACAAGACGAATGTTTTAGGAAGAAACAAGACTAATTTTTCAAGTTACTGTGGACAAATTAAACATTCAGTTGTAAAAAATTAATTGTCAATAAAAGAAGAATCGACTTTTAGTTTAATTTCTAGCCAAAAAGATGAACCATTATCTCGAGAAAAAAAAGAATTTTTAACTGCGTACTGCCATTTTTAACTACGTACTTCAATTTTCAATTACGAACCTACAATTTTCAACAAAACAGTGAAACCCAACCCATTCCGCTCCGCGCGGCACCGCGCGTGCGTTTACCTTACGTTCTAACTAGTAACAACCTCCGGGTAGAGAAGTGAAAGTTACTAGGGAGAAAACATGGCCGCCACATATTGCTGGAGCACAGTTTTAACTGGAGAAAACATGCAGACATGAATTCATAAAGTTGACATGTCACACTGTTGATTCAGGTTAGGGGGGGGGGGTATATTTAAATATTATCATTGTAAGAGCAGCCAAAGCGTCGGAGAAGGCCGGCAAAGAGATGCTGTCTCAAGACTCGTATACACGGAAGAAAAGTAACTATAAGTTCAAAGAATCCTACGTTCAGCTCAGATCAGATGCCACGAAGGATTTAAACTTCCGGGCCCCAGCCAAGAAGGATCATATAAAATTAACTTAGAGGACTGGGGCGGCAAAATCCTGGAGTCGAAACACCAACAGTTACAGAAGCAAGCAGAATCAATACCATCTTCGTTAAACGTAAGTGTAGCAGGTAGATTAAAATATTTCCTCTCCTTGTGGCAGAATATCACCACAAATGCGCTCGTCCTTCAAGCTGTAAAAGCTTATAAAATTCCTTTTGCATGAAAGCCTTCAGAACAGGAGTCATAACCCGAATCTGCATTGTCACTCTCGGACCAAAAACATTGTTCACAGCAGATTGATAAGTATTTGAAAAAAGGGGCTATTGAAAAGGCTAAACCTTGCGAAGATCAATTCCTTTCTTGCTTTTTTCTCAGTTGACAGATCTAATGAAGAAAAAAAGATTTATTTTGAATTCAAAGAGACTCAATCAGTTTGTCGTAAAAAATCATTCTAAATTGGAAGATTGGAAAACCGTAATTCGCCTTATGTCTCCATGTTGTTTCCTAGCTTCGATAGATCTCAAGGACGCTCATTTCCTAGTTTCATTGCACCCGGACCACAGAAAATACCTTCGTTTTCGATTTCAGCAACAACTCTACGAGCTTGAAGTCCTTCCCTTTGGGTTGTATTCGGCCCCATTTATTTTCACCAAAATCTTGAAACCAGTGACGGCTCATCTTAGACCTAAGGGTTTTATTTCTGCCAATTACCTGGACGATTTCCTCCTTCTCGGAGATTCGAGAGCTGAATGCGCAAGAAATTTGGATGAGACCAAGTTGTTTCTAGAGTCCCTTGGGTTTATTATCAACATTGAAAAATCTCACTTGCTTCCAGTTCAATCAATAAAATCTTCAGGTTTCGTATTGGATTCGAGAAGTTTTATCACGAGTCTCCCAGACGAAAAGAGACAAAGAACTCTCAAATTGGCCAGCTCCTTTAAGAAAAAGCGCTATTGCTAAATCAGATATCTGGTTCATCTTATTGGAATTTTGTTTTCTGCGTGCCCGGCCGTCAAATACGGTCCAGTGTATGTTAAAGGCTTGGAAAGATGCAAGTTCTCAGCCCTCAAAGCCAATAAAGACGACTTTAATGCGTCTACACATTTACCTACGGAATTCCATGTGGACCTACATTGGTGGGTCACAAATATGACTGATCGTTCAATCTGTAACCGAATCAGAGACGAAAAATATTCTTCCTAGATTTTTTCAGATGCTTCTAGGACAGACTGGGGCGCCTTTTGTGAAGGAAGATCGACACGGGGCCAGTGAAGCGTCGACCAAAAAGGCGTCAGCATACATTTTTTAGAGCTTACAGCTGCCTTCAACGCTCTAAAATGTTTTTCAGTGAATTTTGGGTCGTGCGAAATCTTTTTAAGAATCGACCATACGACAGCCTTGAGCTATATTAACAAGATGGGTGGAATTCAGATCGCTAAGCTTGCTGACCTAGCTAAGGGGATTCAGAAGTGGTGCGAGCAACGATATTTATCGATTTCAGCGTCATACATCAGATCAGCTGACAGGAAACAGAGTGGACTCTTTCCCCAGACGTTTTCGAGAAAATCAACAGTATTTTTGGAGACTTCGACATTGACTTTTTTGCCTCAAATATTGATGCAAAGTGTTCTCGTTTTATTTCATAGTTTCCAGATCTAGAAGCTGAGAGTGTCAATGCGTTAACACGCTATTGGTAAAACGAAAATTTGTTATGATTTTTCTCCTTTTACGTTAGCACTGAGAACCTTAAAAAAGATCAAGGTTGACAATGCAGAAGGGTTTCGTAGTTCTCCCGTTTTGGGCATCTCAACCGTGGTTTTCTTTGTTCAATCAATTGCGAAAATCAGACCTGATCATTCTCGGGCCAAATAAAAATTTTCTCTCTTCTCCTTTTAGCGAATTCCATCCCCTATGGAGAAGCCTGATATGCCCTGCACTGCCCAGACTTTGAGTAGATGGATAAGGAAGATCCTCTCGAAAAACGGGATAGACACCAAAGTTTCCACGCCTTGCAGCATTGAACATGCTGCTACATCTGCGGCTTTACGCAACGGCGTTTCCCTCGATGTCATTCGAAAGACGGCGTGTTGGTCCGACTCGTCAAAGGTCTTTGCCTTATTCTACAATCGCCCAGTTTTAGAGAAAAGAAATTTTGCTCAAAAGGTTTTAAGCTGAAGGCGATATGATTCTTATTACGCTAAGAAACTTAGTTTTGCCACTCGTTGCACTATTTTAATATTTTCAAAAATCAGTTTCATGCAATTTACTTTATATCATATAATTTTTAGCATCGATATGTGTTTATTATTTGTTAATCATTAAAAAGTGAATCCACATTATTCAAATTATTGAATACATCTGGATTAAATTGACTACTTGAAATACAAATTTCAAATTAATCCGCCACTTTCTCTACTCTACTATTACGCCACTACTGTGAGTGGCAACTTTGTGAACTAATCGGAAGCTTCAACAAGGGAACTTCCTCCACCATGAGAGCCCCCGGGCCTGTGTATACGACCGTGCTGGGGAGTAGAAAATACGGGGACATACCATCTCACATGCGGCAAGTCTCTCTGCGGCAAGTCACAACTGCGGCATCTCTCCTTCATGGCATTTCTCTCTTTGAAATCGATATTTTTGCGGCATCTCATATCGCAACCCTGTGACTGGGCAAAGCAATAATGTTGGTCAAACCCCTACCCCTTTTCGAACGGCTCGTGGGGGGGGGGGGCGCAAAGGGACCCCTGTGATGGGTCATCCCTTTCCACTAGTGAGAGATGCCGCTAGGTAGAGATGCCGCAGAGACTTGTCGCATGTGACATGATATGGACCCGAAAGTACTTCTTACTCACACCGCTCGAGAAGCGAGTTTGTGGGCCCGCTCCACAATCATGAAAATTGGCCGAAATCATGGGGTTGTTACAAAAAATAATAGCAGCTGTGTATCGATACCAGCAGATTACTTCACTCGTTGACAAAACGACTTAACTAAAATAAAGAGTATTGTATTTTTATTTGAGACAGCTTCACGCTCTATTACATGGATATTCCATTTTCTGAATATTTTGTTTCTATAAATTGAGAAACCGTTGGTGTCAAACTTCAGACAGTCGCGACAAATACATCATCAATTATTTCGCACATCTTCAAAATTTAAATTTTCCAAACTCGTCGAGGAGATTTTTTTGGTTCCATGACGCCTGCAGATCGAATAGGATTTCATCATTTATTTTTAAAAATGTGTCCTATTCCCTCTTGGAACTTCTGTTTTTTTTCTCAGAAATATTCAATTTTACATATATACAAAAAAAACGGAATATAAAATTTCCGTGATCATTAAAATTATCATTCATGTTTTTAAGTAGATTAAATGTGAAGTTCTGAATTAAAACTGCAGACAAATATATTCAAATTTCATGAAATTATTTAAATCGTAAAATAAATGATCATTTAACTAAATGAGTAAATGAATAATCTGGTGTTTTTTAATCATTTTTCGTAATCATTAGTAGAAGCATCAAAAATGTCTAAAGCAGTTAGAAAAAAAAATATTAATACATAAAAGTTAAATTAATAAAAACAAAAGTATATTTTTTATTTTAAAAAGTATGTGAGAAATTACTATTTCTTAAAAAAATTACTTATTCTCAGCACAATAATATAAAAGTAATTCTACTTCATCATAAAAAGGATAAATAAACGCGGTAGAATATGCGACTGATATATTTAAAATGATAACTTCCTCCTGTATCTACTTCAGATTTGGTTCTTTTTCTGATGACCAAGCTTTGTATCTTGACAGATCATCATTTTCAGGTATTAAAACACGACGTATAGATTGCAGAAGTTGAAATATATAAAAGTATATATTAATAATAAGGTTACTAAAATAACAGAATTATTGAAAAATTTTCTTCATTTGAAAATGTTTTCAACGGTAATTAATTATTATTTAATTTATATGATATTGCAATTTTTTGATGAGTTAAGCTATCAAGGCAAAATACAAGAATTCCTTCAAACAAATTTTAATAAAGTGGAATTACCTACACATTAACACGTCAGTGCGTAAATCAACTTATATTTCTCCTTGCGGGTAAAAGAAAGTAATCATTTTTTGATATTGTTTACTAATTGTATTAATTTTTGATGTTATACATATGCAATATATAGCATCCAAGTACATAGAATATCAAATTGCACAATCTGGCATTTAAACCATATAAATAAAAAATAAAGCTTACTATTCCCTCTCACTTGATTTCCGCGCAATACACATATGGCCAAAATAAGCATTGCAGAAAGCTGACAACAATGAAATATCGAAATTGCGATGTATTATATCGTAAATTTTATATAAAGGAAACAAGAAATTCCGAAGACAGTCAAATTTCGTTCCGTGTATAAAAATTCAGTATTAGTCCAAGCGGTACACTTACATTTTTCTCTAATTGTTACAAAAGCATGGAGCCAAACATTTCTTTTGGTTACCTTTGTCTCTAATGAGCCGAAAAGTGAGATAGTTTGGAATTCTGTTTTTTTAATTGTGAATCTTTTTCATGCTTATTCCGAAACGTCTGACTCAATGATAAATTGATTTCAATTTTTTGTGACCCTAAAGCCAATTTTACCATCAACATCCAAAACATTATAATAATAATTGATAATAGTGAAGATTGATAAATATAAAAATTTGAATTTTAAAAACAGTTATAATATAATTTAGTAATAATATAATTTAGTGAGAGAAAAAGATTTTAAAGTTTTTTTTACAAAAAATATAACATAAAATTCTATACCGCCCCTCCCCCCATCTCATTTTAATCAAAACAGTACTTTAGTTTATCTCTAAGTCAGTCAGGCTTACATTGAAACAGGAAAGTTATGAACAATTCGATGAGAAAAATGGATAGTTTGTTTAATTAACATAATATTCAGATAGGTAAGAAGAAGGAAAATATTAAAAACGTTATGTGAAGCATGTTTAATATAGAATATGTGAAGATTTTGAAACACTAGATTTTAAAAAATTCCCAAAAACTTAAAAACCCCAAGATAATTCTTTAAAAAACAATGAACAATCATATTTAAAAAAGGAATTCTCAGATATTGCAATTAAGTTTTTAGATAAAGTCAAATCATAAAAATTCCTTATAAAGAGAGAATAGAATTTTCAAAGTTACCCCTCAATCCATAGTTGTAATTTGGCCCACATTCAAGAAAATGTTTACAATTCAGGAAAATCAACAAAAAGAAACTAAGAATATATTCTAAGAAAAGTAACAGTAAAGTTTTTTTAGAAAGAATAATAATAAGAGTTTATATAAAATTAAAATATCACAAAAAAAACTCAAGAAGTAATACAAATAATATTTTTACTGAAAATAAAGGATAAATTAATTAAAAGAATAGGGGAAAAATAACAAGGTATAGTATACAAAATTGTTTATCAAATAATGTATTAGTTAAATATTAAGGTACTCAGTGGTACATAATAAGATTATGCACATATTTTTGCATATGGCATTTTCCTCAGATATCCTTTGGTTATAGGTAACAAGGGTATAAAAACCGATTTTAGATAAGTATCTGGGTGATTTATAAATTGAAAAATTATGTACATCCTATTAGCAACCTTATTTTTTTGAATAAGTACCAGGATGAAATTAAAAAAAAACACATTACAACATATAACATATGCAAAGATGGTAAAAATGTTAAATACCCCGAAAAAGTAAATTTTGAATATTTAGGAAAATAGATCATAGTGCCCAGATCTAAAATTTGTGGGTGATTTTGAAACCAATCTATTTAGATTATTAAATTTTCCAGTTAGGAAAAGAAAAGAATCCAAAATATTTAAATGCATTTCTAAAAATTGCTGAAATTCGAAACATTCTTTTTACAACAATTTAAATAAAAAGAAAGACTTCTTTCAAGAAAATTGATGTAAAATATATAAAATCAATTAAAAGAAATCTTAAATTATTCATAAGCAAACCTTACAGATTGGAAAGAATCATGAGTTTAATGTCTTTATTTAACAAATTTTTAATAAGGATTGAAAAGAAATCCATTTTATCATGAATAATTTTTGCAAAATAAGCAAGAAAAAGATTTACAATTAAAAAAATAAACTTCCAAACGACCTCACTGTTGGGCTCATTAGAGACAAGAATAACACAATGAAAAAAGAGGGAGAAAAAGGGAAAAAGGCAACCAAAAACCAACCTCTCACTATTTCCTTTCTCCGTCCTTTTTATACTACGAGGGGACCAACATGTTTCGAGGCCAATTTAGACTTCCTCATCAGGAATATTATTTATGATAAAATGGATTTCTTTTCAATCATAATTAAAAAAAAGAAATGATTTTTATTCATAAAACAAGAAGAATATCAATGTAATAATTGAGTAATTCATTAATTTTTTCAAGTTAAATTAACATCTACATTTTTATTTGCATACTATTTAAAACATTTTAAAAGATAATGGGGAGAAGGAAGTAAATCAGCATATTTCATAATAGTTATTTGTGATACAAGTGCGGAAAATAAGTGATTGTGTGCGAGTGTTAATTTTGCAGCATAAGCCGGACGCTCCAAGCATGAGTGGGTGGTAGACGAGTGCTTCGAGCTGCAGGGGAATGATGGAATCATACGAGTTAGCAATCACCTATGCGCACGTGTATCACACGCTATTTTTTGCAACCCCCGTGCGAAAAAGTTGTTTTAGGAGGAGTTAATGAAAAATACTCTGTGCCAAACTTAGCGGCTATGCCTTTTTGTACGACGGACGAACACGACTACGGCATCCTAAAAACAAAACTTCAATTATTAAAAGATTTGTTCGTAGAGGAAAGTCGTGTCTCCCAGAATTTGGGAAACAAACAAAATTTAAAATACTAAAGTTTGATTTTTTGTAACTATATACCTATCTACCCTTCACCTATATACACATCCACACATCACTACTTTCCAACCGAGCAATTCACGCCTACCTCGAAAGAGAAACGCCTTAATGATATAATAATGAATCGGAATAACAAAACTAATTATGAACGATAGATTCTAAATGGAAGCGTTAACAAATGTTTTTCAAATGATATTGGAAACAATTGATTGTAAGCGATTAAAGAACACAATTTAAACATGTTTGTTCTGTTGAATTCGGAAAGTATAATTTTTAATTAGAATTTAACCCGATTTCATTTTACTTTACATTGACTACAAAATGCAAAGCTGTCGTTTTCAGTCAAAATTTAAAAATCTAGAATCATTCAACATTTAATAAATATAAATTTAAAGCAGTCAAATTTACTACAATTATGTACTTAATTATGGAAATATTTTTAAAGAAACAATTGAAATGAGAAGCGTTTAAATTCAAAAATTTTCAAATAAAGATTTGAAAAGTGTCTCGTTTCAAATTAAAAATATTCAAAATGAACCAATTTTAAATTGTAATTTGAAATTTGGAACGGTTTTTGCGGTAGGTAAAATGTTTACTTTTTATTGAATGCAATTTTTATTTAAAACTGAATAATCTACATTTAAAATTTGAAATGAAAATCAATCAATTTTTTGTTTTTCTATAGGTCAGAATGTTAAAAATTTGGTCACTTGCGACTTTTTTGAGATTTTAGACTACACTGCAAATTTTTCAAGCCATTTGAGATTAAGCTGGTCAATTTTATATTTCACTTCTATCGTTGAAGTTTGAAGAAATCTTTAAAATTGTACCATTTTTAGCCATTCAGTTTGAAAATTTTCACATTTACGATATCACGACTGCAATTATGAAAAAGTTGGAATGCCTACAATTTGAAATAGTTCATGTATGCAACTTCGCGGTTAAAATTATTTAATAGCAAATTTTTCAATTTCGACGGATCTAGCACTGACATTGTTCAATTTGGAACGAAAACAAATTAAAATATACAAAATTGGAAATTTTAAAAGAATTTAACATTTAACAAATATAAATTTCAAGTATTAAAAATTACTAAATTTATTCACATAAATTTGGAAATATTTCAAAAGAAGCAATTAAAATTAGAAGCAATTAAATTTAAAATAGATATTACAAATAGAACAGTTGCAGATTGAAAGAATATTAAAAAGTCGAAAAATCTCAACTAAAGAGTTGAAAATTGTTTCGTTTTAAATTGAAAATATTCAAAATGAACCAATCTCAAATTGTAAATGTACAAAAATATACCATTAAAAATTAGTTAACATGTTTTAAAAATTAAATGTATTGCAACATTCAAGTTGAACAATAAATTTATGATTGGAAAAAATTTCGTTTTCCACAATATAATATTCGCAATTGTTCAATTTTGAAAGTTTTCATATTTGTAAAGGTTTTCAATGTAGGTAAAATTGTTTAATGTTAAATGATTTAACTTTTAATTTAAAATTGTAACATCTAAATTTGAAATTTAAAAAATTTAAACTAAACAATTGTAATTAGAAATGTATAAAAATTAACAATTGCAGATTTTCTTATACGCAGGATCACTTGGTAAATTTATAAACATTTGCGAATTTTTTTGTATTCTAGATTTTTTTGTACATTATTAAAGATAAGACAAGCCTGGTGAATGTTATATTCAATTTCTATTTTTCAATTTGGAAATCAATACACTTTTATAATGTTGAGCCATTCCGTTTGAAAATTTTTACATTTACGGTATCACGACTGTAAATTACGAAAAAGATTAAATGCCTACAATTTACAATTGTTAATTTATGCAATTTCATGGTTAAAATTGTTTAATTACAAATTTTTTTATTTCGACTGATCTAGCACCGAAATTGTTCATTTGAAACGTATACAAATTAAAATTTATAAAATTGAAAATTTTTGAAACATTTAACATTCAACAAATATAAATTTGAAGTATTCAAATTTACCCATTTAAATGTGGGTAATATTTTTAAAGAACCAATTAAAATGATAAGCGTTTAAATTTAAAACAGATATTAAAAATAGAAAAATTGCGGATTGAAAGGCTATTAAAATGTAAAAAATTCTTAATCAAAGAGTTGAAAATTGTGTCATTTTAAATTTAAAATATTCAAAATGAACTAATCTCAAATTATAAATTTACAAAAATGTACCATTAAAAATTTAAAAAAAAATGTTTTTAAATTAAATATATTTCAGCATTCAAGTTGAACAATTTATGATTGGGTAAAATGAGGTCCCGGAAGCTGGAATTACAACATTGTCATATCGATATGGGCACTATGCCATAATTTAGTGCTTATTTAGTGAATTTCACATTTAAATTCTTTGAGAGTCAAAGTTTATAAAAAGCTTAACTGTAAGGCAAACCAAATTTTTGTGGATGGCCCTATTGTAATACTTTCTCAATCATAAATTATGAGAATGTAAACAAATTTATTTATTTAATTACGAAAATTAGTAATCCAATATATCTTACTGGTAGTACATACTGGAAGAAATGGTATTGAAAAAAAAAGATAATTTTACTAATTAATTGTTATTTCTATTTTATTTAATATTTGTTTCATTTTGTTATTGTTCTTGAACTTCTGAAAAAAGAATTTAATATGAAATATTCGCTCTTAAAATTGATCACCACTCAAAACGATTAAAAATAGTTTTAAAAAATTACGAAAATAAGTACAAACATGAATAAAACGTAAAGTTTGGAAAAACTTGTAATAAAAAATTTGTCAGCACAAATAATCATACAAACAGGTTTCATGTTCACTAAAACATAAAAAGAATGTATTGGAAAAATGCATTTGTTCGACCTTTTTGAATTCCTAACTTTTTACCCTAAAACTAATAATTTTAAAACAGGGTAGTCTCTGGATCAAGAAAACCGGAAAATGACCATTACTTTTTGACCGCGAATTTAAAAAAATTTTGAAAGAAATATCTAATTAATTACGTGAAATATCACAAATTTCACAACCCATGATACAAATATAATTTCAAATAAGTTCGAATTTTTCAGTTATGAAATAATTCAGTTTACAATGCATGATTCTAAAAATTTTCAGTTTAAATATTTGACGCCAGATTTTTCGGACCATTTTATGCATTCCTGTATTTTTCAACGTGCAAAAAAATTCTTGGAAAATTTTTGGTTTCCTCGGGTCGCTAGACACTTTGCCTTTAAGACCTTCTATCGTCGTATTAATAACAGAATGCAAAATAATTCATTATAATTTGTGTTTTGCAAATTAATAAAATGACCATCCCAATAATACATCAAAAAATTGTTGAGCTTCAACAATTGCAGGAAAGAGTTTCACGACCGATTAAAAAGGATGAAATAACTTCTGCGGGAAATAAATACAAGCCCGCTAGAAATCTTGCTAAAAAATTTGCTCCAGGATCTTCAAACGAAAATCATTTGAATACAGCAAGACACAATCATTTATGCATACGCTGCATCATAATCTGCAATTATTTACAATTGGAATTGACACATATTATTTCAGTTTCTATTATAATTAGTATTTAATAACTGATATTTGGGAAATTTTTACCGATGATAAACTAACTTCAAATGTGGAAAATTGTTTCAAGAAGTCTACAACCGAAAAACCAGTTGCTGTCCCAAAATTTGTACAGCCCAAGAATAGACCGCATTTATCCAATATTAAGAAAAGTCCTATCTCTGGAACATCAAACCCAGGTGTATCAACACAAACTTTAGTGCCAAAAGCTGGACTAGCATTAAGTGTTGAAATACGTCTTATTATATAGTAAATAAATGACTACGCGTGTTAGAACACTGCTAAACTAGCCACTTTTAATTGATTTATGTTCCATAACTTCTTGCAGAACAATCAGCCTCCTGGAAAATCATTTCTACACAACCAGTACCTGCATTACCAAAAAGTAATGAATCAGAAAAAGTGCCTGTAAGATTGCCAAAGATAATTCCCACGAAAGTTACAGTTCAAATGCAAAAGCCTCAAACACAGGTAAACTTTCCAAGTTTATAAACTTCTGATAGACACGATCTTAAATTATAATAGCAAACCAGTTCTAATTTCTACGCGGATACATTTCAAATCCGGCAGATTCTACACTTGAAGTCGCAGAATCTCTCGTGCAGTTTTATGCGGGCCTCATAACTTTTGTGGCCAGGAGAATTTTTTTTCATAAAATCGAATTTTCGCATTTTTTTTGCAAATAACAACAGATACGAAAAAATTTCAATAAAATAGTTTGCACCGTTAAAAAAATTCTACAAAAAATTTCTTTACTCATGTATATCTTGTACCATTTTCAGAAAAATAAAAAAATTCAATATTTCTTTCGCAAAACTGCAGTTGCACCAAAGCAGCCAATTATTTTGACTGTACACATCTATTATTAAATATATTATAAATTGCTCTTCTGTGCACAGTTTCAAATGCAGGGCACACTTGGAGTTTGGCATTTAAATTCATTCTGTGAGTTTTACCCATTATTGTAAATCTAAAGTTGCATAGAGACATTAAACTATCACAGAACGATAGAAAAAATGAATAAAGACATTTTTGAAATTCAATTGTTCATTTTTATATATATATATATATAATTACAAACTAAAGGTTAACAACCACCGCAGGGTCCCACTGGGAGTAACTGTCATCTAAAAAACGAAAAGTGAGATAGTTTGGAATTCTGTTTTTTTAATTGTGAATCTTTTTCATGCTCATTTTGCATAAAATTATTCACGATAAAATAGATTTCTTTTCGATCTTAATTTATAAAAAAGTGAGTCTTCGAGATTCTTGGTGCAGACAAAGTGTTCTACTTGTGAATTTATAGTAAATCTAAAAGGATTTTATAAAGCTTATGTTTATGATTTTTGTGAATTCAGCTTAGGACTGACGGGTTACTGGAGGGTGGGGGTTGGTGAGGAGATGCATAGTTTCAGTATAAATATGCGAATTATTTTCAGCAAGGAGAGTCCTTAATTCAATGTCATCTCAACCTTACACTTCCTTTTCAGTATAAATATCGTCCTAATTTCAGGTCTTTACTACCTGAATTTCAGGTCTTTACTACCTTGATTTTAGGTCTTTACTGCCTGAATTTCAGCCTTTTTGTTCGATTACTTTAATGATTCAAACAAATTCTTAATTTCAGGTTTCATATGGTTCTTTTTGTTACACCTTAAAATAATTCCAATTTCCGACTTACATTAGGTGTTTGTTTTTTCTGTGTAGGATACTCGTATCTTACAAGATTTCAAGGAATTTTCAATTAACTCAAAGAATTTTAAAAATTTAAGGTATTTCTAAAAACCAAAGGAATTTCTAAGAGCTTCAATAAAGTTCTAGGAATTTCAAAAGATTTTAAAGGATTTAAAATATCTAAGGGTATTTTTGAAAAATTCAAGGGATTTTTAAGAACTTTACAAAGTTGCAAGTCATTTCAATAGTTTGAAAGAATTTGAAATAGTATAAGGAATTCCAAAATATTAAAAAGTAATTTATAACTAAAATTTTGAATTAATATGAAAATTTGTTTACTGATTCATTATTTCATGATATTTTAAAATATTACAAGGCATTTTATAAAATTTCCGAGGATTTCTCTGTTTTTGAAAGATTTTGAAAGCTCTCAAGGTTTTTAAATAAATGTCAAGGATTTTAGGAAGTATCGGCAGATTTAATAGAATTTCACGAGATTTCATTTCGAATTCAGCCTGAATTCGTATAAATTCTTTTGAATTTTGTAGAATTTTCGGGCTTTCTTTAATTAACGTGAATTCTACAAAATTCAGGTAATTATACGTAATTCAATGAATTTTTTAAAATTTATTTTAATTTTTGCTTAATTCATTTTGAAGTCATCGGCACTTCATCAAATTCTTTTAAATTTCCTAGAATTTTTCTAAACACATTTCAAACTTACTGAATTCAATGCATTTTTTTATATTTTTCATTTCTCGCAAATTTCATTTAATAAATAGAAATTTGTATACTCATATACATGTCATAATGAACAAATCACAATTTATTTCAGAAATAAGATTTCTTTTAATTTACAAAATAAAAAAAAAATTATTATGGCAATATAATTTGAAAATGAGTTAAGTGCTAAACAAATTTAAGAGCCAATTATAATAAATTAAATTATAATTATATTCACAATTTTTTCAGATAATAACGATGGCAGAATTTACCCTCAAATAAGATATAAGACATCCATTATCTACTCCTTCAATAGAGAAAAAAAAAATAAAAACGAGCTTCTTATTGGAGGCTAAAGGCATCATCTTGTGGTGCCTCCTAATTATTTTATACAGATGTTTTACAACATTAATTAAATATAAATAACATGAAAAACAGAAGTTTTTGGTTTATTCTGTTTCATGAAAAAATTAATAGGCGCGCTCGTGACTACTAGTAGATTTAAAATCATTACCCTCCTAGTTGGCAAAAAAATTAAGGATGTCCTAGAGACGTCTTCGGGACATCCCTAAGACGTCTTCTGCAACATGTCTTTTGGACATCCTAGCGATGCTCTTAAGACGTCTAATGTCAGTACGAAGGATGTCCCGAGGACGTCCCATGTCTTTCATACATCTTTAGGACATCTTTATGACATTAGACGTCTTAGAGACGTTGTTTAGACTGACATTGGACGTCCTAGGAACGTCCCAAGGACGTTCTAGGGATTTTCATGGTTTTGTGCCCACTGGGCTTAGAGCCACAGAGTAACGATTTTACCTATAGAGAAAGAATGGAGGAAGGTAGTACGAAGAGGGCAGTAGCTACGCACCGCACGAAAGTAGTTGCTATATATATATATATATATTGTTCCCCCACTCTGCCGCCACTTGCCGCATCTAGGTGTATAATATCTTTGCTATCAACTTGTATGTACACTAGGGTGGTCCAAAAAACGCTTGTCACCCTAGAGGGCAACCCCCCCCCCCCCAAAGTTCCAATTTACGGAGAAAAAAAGCCCGTAATTTTTTTTTCCTTAGAAATTTGAATATTAAAACCGCAGGTCAGCACCACTTTAGAATTGGCACTGGTAACCAGAAATGATAGTCATATTCAGTTGCCTATAATTGTAGCATTTACTGAACTGTCGTGTTGTCCATATACGTACGTTAAACATAATTTTCAATTTTCAAATATCTTGTAAACTATGGGAGATACGCAAAAATGGATAACGTAGAATACTACATTGAAATCCACGTGGATTTCCACATTAATTGTTTTAATTTACAACGCGGATCTTCCGCGGAATTCCTTCATCCGCATGGAGTCCTACGTGGTTTTCCACGTGAATTTTTTTCTTATGGGCAGTTACTTACTAGAAATCACCTTCAATCAGTTGTAGTCGTCTGCAGTCACTTTCATTTACCTGCAATCACTTGGTTTTTTTTTCAATCCCATGCAATCGGTATACACCGAAGGTTATGTGTAACGTACCCCTTGGGAACAATTCAAACATTTTTTTCCCTAAAAAAATCTCATTGACATGTCATTAATATTTTTCCCTTTTTACCAGGAATGATGGCAGCTCTCGATGAATCCGTAGGTCGTACCGTATCTGCTTTAAAAAAGGCAAAAATGCTCGAAAATTCGATTATTGTTTTTGCGTCTGATAATGGTGCGCAAAGTGAAGGATTTTTAGAGAATGTTGGCTCAAATTATCCGTTGAGAGGGGTAATGAAGAAATAACTTTTATTTAGCACAATATTGATTTTCAACGCAATT
The DNA here is from genome assembly GCA_011634705.1 of Andricus grossulariae. Lineage (NCBI taxonomy): Eukaryota > Metazoa > Arthropoda > Insecta > Hymenoptera > Cynipidae > Andricus > Andricus grossulariae. The sequence continues at coordinate 103,842,864 of JAABKJ010075445.1, read as the reverse complement.
TGAATATTATCAATATTATATCTATTTTAAGTATTGTATATTGATTTAAGTTGTATTTCTTCTATTGCATATTAATTTATCTGTTTACATTCTCTTATAAAAAAATTACTTGTAGCTCAAGTTCAGTGTCTACGAAGGGGGTATTAGAGCAGTTGCATGTGTATATTCTCCGCTAATAAAAAAACGTTCGCGACTATCGAATATTTTTATACATGTAACTGACTGGTTACCTACATTTTATTCTGCTGCTGGTGGCGGAGTTGATGATCTTGGAGAAATAGATGGTGTGGATCAGTGGTCGAGAATTCGAGATGATAAAGAAAGTAATAGAAATTTTTTACTTGTGAATATCGACGAGAAAGAAAATACTGAGGCTGCTATTTATGAAGATTTTAAGATCGTCAAACGTATGTAATTAATATTAAAAGTACATTTTTGTTTAATATTTCATTATTAGAGATTAATTATTAATTCTTCAATAATTATTCAGGAGCCCCAGAACTTAATGGTAATTATTATGGGGACTCAGGAACTAATGAATCTTATCCAAAATACAACATCACGAGAGTTCTCAATTCTTTAACGAATTTAGCCATCAATGAAAATTTGATCTTCCCGCTTTCGTCAAAAACAGTGACAGAACTTCGAACCTCGAGCGAATTACGCTGCAAGGAATTTATGCAATTCGCCAATTGTTCTAATTTATGTGTATTTAATATTTATATCGATCCTTGTGAAACTGTGGATCTATCATCAAAGTATCCAAATGTAAGTTTAACACTGAACAATATTTTCAAAGTTTATTTAGGGACCATTCACAAAATACGGGATACATGTTTAGGAACTTTTAACACCCCTGCCCCCTTTGCGTGATACTTTTTATATTATTCTTAACATGATACATTGGCAGACCTCCTCCTCTGAATGTATTACGTATTTTGTGAATGACCCCTTACATAAAGAAATGTATTTTCTGTATTAATACGTATCAGAGTTGTAAAATTTAATTTAATTTGTTTTACAGATAGCAACAATATTGGAGAATAAACTGGACGATTATAGACAAATTTTAAAGAACCAAACAAATGCTTCTTTTGATCCTGCAGGAAATCCAGAAAATTTTAATGGTACCTGGATGCCCTGGAGACGGAATGAAAATTATATGTAGGACTAGATTTTTAAATTTTCTAAATGTTCATTTTGATACTGTATAAATTAAAAAATGTTGAAATCTTAAAATTAAATAGTTTCATTATAAATAACTAAAATTAATTAACTTAATTAATAAATTAATAACCCTCACACGAAATATTGAAAGATTTGCTGGCTAATTACAGAAGACTGAAGTTAAAATGGTTTAATTTTATTCCGTTCAAGACTCCTTGCTTGATTTCAAAATCGTTGAAAGGTAAACACGAAGAACCCTATCTTCCGCATTTCATTATATTTTTTAGTTCAGAAGAACAATAATTTCAGAGCACAAAATTACACGGCAAAAATTTTGGTATACTAGACGCACTTCCTATCATACAGCAGCTGTACTATAGGCTCGGGGGCAACAGCTACGCCGATTTATGGTGAAGAGTTGCGCGAAAATGAGAGGCAACTGTTGTCCCTCAAGTATGGGACAATAAAAATAAAAAAGACGAAAGAAATGAAAAAGAGAAGGAAGGGGATTTGGTTGGTTGCCTTCTCATTTTTCTTTCTTCTTTTTTATTTTTGTCCAAAGAATCTAAATTTTTTTGGTTCCGTTTTTAAGAATTACAATAGGAGCATTTTGTGGTGGTTGTCCAAATTTTATCGTAGGATTTTTGTTTTATTTTCAGGAATTCTATACATTGACTTGATTGCTGGACGCTAAATGGGATTTTGAATTTGATTTTAATCTAATTTAAGATTCTTAAATTTCAATTTAGAAACTAAGCACTTACAGCGTATTTTCAAATACTTGAAGTATAAAAAATTATCGCTCGGTAGGTGAAATATTTTATTATACTTCTGATATCATAAATTGATTTTATAAACGTTCTCAATACATTAAAATATTTAAATCTGGCAGCATCACATACGGGTTACTTTGTGTGAGGTACGTGCGAGGCATATGCGTCGCACTTCATGAAAGGCACCTTTTTCAATAAAAATAATAACAATTATTAATGTTATGAGACTACAGTGTTAATAAGCTATTTTTAATGTTTAAAAAACTTGTTTTCTAAGGTCTTATAAAACACTATGATAAATAAAGAGGCTTCAAATTATGTCTCTTAAAATGTATTTTTTAATAACAGAAGTATTTTATTTAATAAATAAATATTAAATTTCAATATTATAATCAAATAAAGATGCTGTTACGTAATTTTTTCAATAAAAAAAGAATTTTTCTTAAAATCATACAAAAAAGAATTTGGAAGTATTTTTATCTTGAGGCAATATCTTTTTCTAAATCTGTTTCCTATAGTTTCTCTGGGCACTTTTTTGATGTCCAAATTTCAAGAAAGCATAAATTAAAAATCTTCGTGTGCATAATTATTGGAATTCTTATATTATTTGTAGCATGGCTTATCAACCAATTTTAAAATAATATTTTCTTTAAAAAGTATTTCGAACTTTATGTTAGCGTACAATATATTTCTATGTGGGCGAAAAAATTGCAAGTAGAACACCTAAAAACGATTTATTAGGCGACTAATTTGAGTTACAATTAACTTTGTTTTAAAAAAGGAAAAAAATGGTATCAAAATCATTTATAACTTTTTCATATTGGAGACATACATTATTTAAAGAATCATTGTTTTGAATATAGACAAAAAATAATTGCATTTTCAAAACTTAAACTTCAAAATTTTTAAATGATTGCAATATTTAAATGTATAAATATCATAAGGAAAATTTAATAGTATTTATGATAGAAATAGAGTAAAACAATTCGGTAAAAATTGTCAACACTTTTCTTCATTTAAACATATATACTGGGTGTTTTTTTAAACTCGAGACATTGAAATATCTCAAAAAATACGCATCCTATGAAAAAATATCCGTAATAAAAACTTTTTATTTTCGAGTGGGAAAAGCGACTTTGAACAACCAGGAGGCAGGGTGGGGGTAAATCTATTTAAATTCGCGTTTCCCCCTCGAAAGTACAAAGTTTTTATTGCGGATATTTTTTTCATAGGATCCGTATTTTTTTTTTTTTTTTAGATATTTCGATATCTCAAGGCAAAAGAAACACCCAGTATACAGTACCTGCAGAAATGGATTTTTACTATTTTTATAAAATTGTTTGCATCAATTACTAAACTGTTTTTTCTACAGGAGAAGTATTCAAACATGATTAAAATATATAAGGGTACTTTTCAATAAGTAAAAATGGATTCAAGAAAGCTTTAAGAATGGTAAAAATAATTTCCTTACTTGATAATATCTTTCATCTTTGAATATCAAATTATATTTTTCAAATTTGTAATTAACTTGATGAGTTTCTTTCACGTAAAAGGTTAAAAACGATATTTGTCTTATTCAGGTTTTCGCTTAATGGTTTATTTTCAAAAATTACTATATAACTAAATTGGAGCCTCTTTGCAACAGTAAATCGTATGTTTAAAGCGTTATTAGAAACTCACTTGAATTTGCCACTAACTGTGCATCGCACACACGAGCTACCTGCGCGTGTATGTTACGAGAGTATAAGATGGGACTTTGCTGATTTTTTACGTAGGCACGCTCGTTCGTAAAAATCTTCAACATTTGAGGAATTATTTTCTAAATTTCGAATCAGTTATTGTGCAGCTAGTGCAAAAATGTACCGAAAGTTTGCAGATGTGAAATCACTGAACATTTTGACAGTAAAGAATAGTGTAGTGAAGTTTACAAGTTTGAGAATTATAGTCCTAACTTCATATCATCACACACACGAAGTACTACAAGGAGACCGCACGCCTGTGGCGGAGATGGTGGGAAACAGCCCACAACCGCGATCGCCTGTCCTTCCCCGGTAATTTTAGTTCTTATCAGCATGGTTAAATACGGCAATTCTTGTTGTCCCACTATTGAAATTGCTGCTCGTCAATGCTCAATAAACATTTTTACCGACATGCTTTTCCCGTCGAAAATTGGAAATAAGTCACGGACAATTTTTGAAATTTTTTCAGGGTGAGTAGTTCCGGCCAATGAAAAAGCAGAATTTGTAAATGATGCATATTGGACTGGTATTTCACGGGGCTGCAAATTTCTTGAATTTATTGGAAATGAAGCAGAGGAAACCAATGGATATGAATTTGAATTGTTTAACATTGGAACCCCAAGAGCAGACGAGCCAAGCGAAACCGCAGGAGAGTGCGCTCGAGTTTCCTCGTTTGCTACATTTTCAAGAACTGAAATTATTGTGGTCCCTGACATCGAAGGACCCGCAACATTTACATCCTCCCTGTCCCTAGGACTTTTAGCCGATTTCCGGCTGCGCAAATTCGGTCACATGATGAGAGTAATCAAGCCTCAAAGAGTACTTTGCAACTTTAACCAGCTTATTTATTTACCTTAATTTAACCTAGTTTACTAGTTTACTATTGATTTCAGAATGTACAAGGATTAAGAACAGAATTCTAAATTTACTTCAATTCTCGTAACTTATAAATGTATTAAAATAATTATATTTATTTATAAACAATGTGAATATTTATTTACTATTTTTCTTTAGGACAAGGGAATTTCCCTTTGGTCTTATTTTAGATTTAATCCCATAGGGGAAAAGGAAAAAGGTCAAGGTGGACTTCAAACCCAGTTAAAAATATAGACATGTTCCCTTTTTATCCAAATAAAAATGATAAGGTAAGTTTTATGAAATTAAAAAAAAATTATAAATTTCAAAAAGAAAATATTGAATTGAGAGGATTTAGGTCAACTTTGAGACTCGTGGTCTCGCCCACGACCTACCGCAATCAGAGTCAATTACCCGTCGCTCGCATCTACAACTCTCAATCATCCATGCCTGACTTGACGGTCATGAGAGGCACCTTTTCCCAGTGCATGGGCCCCACGCCGCTTAACAACTCCAGCTTATGCTGTGCTAAACCCAAATGAAACCCATAAAAGCCTTTGAGAGAGTTGCAAGTTCCGTTACTATAACTACACAATTTTGCATTAACCGGAGATTACAATGCTCTCTAACTTAATTACTAGGACTTACTGTTTCTGGAACTAGATCGGTTGATAATCAAAATTTAATATTGCTTTAAAATCACTTAACTTTGTTTTTCTCTCTTATTATTTCAATTGAGAAAATTCACTGGAATTTACACTTCACTAGCACTTTTTTTGACCCAATTCCTGGGAAGTATTTTGCTTCAGGGATGCCTCAGGAAATTCCTTGGAGTCTGGGTGATTCCTGGAAAATTTAAAGGGTCCTTGAAAATTCCCAGCTGAACGCCAGTAGTCCCTCAAAGTAAACCTTTAACAATCCCAAATGAATGAATTCATAGAAGTGATACGTCTTCCTTGTCGATAGTGATGATCACGTTGTTGCCAGTGTTTCCCATTAATATTTTGATCTGAAACCCGTCGTCGTCTGATATAACCTTGCAGAAACGGATTTTAGGTTCGGTACCAGGTTCTAAGTCATCAGGGTCCGTTTCAGAATCAGGATGAATGGAAATGAAGAACCTTGCAATACCAATGTGTGTTCGAATACAAATTTCCTACCTGTTTCCGATGTAAAGGATAGCAGAGACCTGCCAGTCTGGGTTGTTATTAAAAAATACTTCAATTTCAATCAATTCCTGAGGGGTCAGTTCCATTGAAGTTATTATTAGGTCCCAATTCAAAGGAAAATTTTGTTTGATTTCCTTAAGTGTCCATAATTCAATTTGGAAAATTCAATTACAGGATTATTTCCCGCCAAATGCAGAAGGTGATAAACCCAATTCACCTGGTAAACAGAAGGGATCCCACTTCTGACACCAATGTTACGACCCAACTGCTTCCCAGATGTCGTTACTTACACTCCTCCCGTTGTTTCCGTGCAATTTCCTGCTGATTGGATGATTCCGTCGGGTTACTTCCGGTAAGAATTTGAATTTTGGCGGGATCCTCTGCTTTTATATGATAGAACTCACGTGACCAGGGAATTGGTATTAAATAATAAAACTGATTTCCATTATAAGCAAATTGTATTTCAAGATCAGGTGGAAGTCCCTATTCAGCACACTCACACTCACTGCATTCCAAAAGTGAGAAGTCTATAAATGTTCCGATATTTGCGATATTTGAAGGCTCCTTGTTTTCGGCTGTGAAGTTCCGCGGTGATAGAAGCAGGTTCGGTCTTGTTTGGAAATTTCATTACTTTAACTTTTTTTTAGATGACAGTTACTCCCAGTGGGACCCTGCGGTGGTTGTTAACCTTTAGTTTTTTATATATATATACATACATACATATGTATTTGTCACCCCAGTATTCTCGTATATATTATACACATGTGTGTATTGTATACAAAGAGTTTTTCCGCTGGGAATCATAGGAGAAATGGAGACTCACAAAGTTTGTTAACTGAGCGGTCAAAACTTTTATTGATCCCAATGCATATCAGAAAAAATCTTAGGACTAACAGAAAATTGAGAACTTAAAATTCAACAAAAAGAACATATAGGGGACTAGGTAACAAGTTTAATTTTCTGTCCAGACGATAAATGCATGTAGACTATGACAGTGAACTGTGTGCAGCTGAAAATGGGATGAAAATTCTGTTTAAAAAATGCCATCCAACTAGTCTAAATTCGTTTCTCTCCTTACGCCGAGAAAATTTACAAATGCAAAATATGTAAATTACTAGTTCCAAATAAAATTATAATTAATTTCATTTCAGAGTAAGGTTAATGTAGCATTTTTTTAATTGAATGTTTTAACTTGACTGACGTAAATCTGATATCCTTGATTATGAAAACGATGGTGGCAGATTTTTTCTAATCAAGACTCAATAAGATGATAATGAACATTATTAATTGGATTGAGCAGATTGGAGCGCCAGAATTCATCCAGCCTGATAAGTTTGCACTTTTTGATTAAACGATAAAAGGAATTTTGTGTAATCAGAAACTGTCAATCCTATTTCCCTGAGAATAATGCGGATGGCTAATTTGTCTGAAATTTATATTCACCCTTCTGGAAATTCAAATAAACCTTTGTCAATAGAAGCTCGAAGAAGAATTTTGGTCGTTTTTTTATGTATGAATTTTTTACAATTCAACTGCAGTATTAGCTGTTATTGTAATTTATTTATTGCAGTAACGCAATAAAGGCCCTAATAGATGGCTCAGAAATTTTACAAAAGATTTTATATTTACATAGTTATGGCACGTATAAAGTATGAAATAGGTTTCACTTTCGTATAACTGAGTAAAAAGGTTTCCTTAGAAGAAGCTACAATATGAGATCTTGTGATAGTATTCTAGAAAACTCAGTAGACTCTGAAGTGATTACTATATTTCCTGTCGAAAGTTCAAGGACGCTACTCATTCTCTCAAATAATATTCTTAAACTTGTGAAACTATTATAAAATATTTTAACCATTAATTCAATAAGTAATACATTTTATAAATATACAATGATAAATAATAGACTAAATAAAGATATATTCTCACTTTTACAAGAAAAATTAGTTTCAAATTATCAGTACTCTTTAAATCTCAATTAGCAGTAAACTACTCATTGGTAGTAGTTTTCTACTAATTTAAATAGCGCCGATTCGTTTACTGCTAATAACTGAAAATCAACTAATTCAATGTGTCAGAATAACCGATTAAATGAATTAGTAAATAAATTTAGTAAAGGAATTGGTAATGCTATTACTAAATGAATTGTTAAATGTATTGCCTGTAACTGTTTAAACGCTAGTTTTAAATAAATTTAAACACTCATTTTACAGTGAAGATAATTTTATTGAAATCAAATAGTAAATTATTATATACATAGAAAAATACAAGAAATGTGAAAATTGTACGAAGGAAACATCAAATTACATATAACTATACCAATGAGCCACCTGTATTTGTAGGTTTTCAACGTTTTTTTGTTATTTTAAATCTGTGCACAAGGAAAGGCACATAAGTATTCCTCAGAGTCGAGTCGAGTCTGGTGATTCTGCAGTACGTTTACCAATTTCTGCACACTATAAGCCTCGAAGATGTTTAATTTTTCTGATAATACATTTTAGTTAACCTAACTTTTTTCAAGTACTTTTTCCCAGTTCCCTTAAAACTATTCACTTATTCTTCAATAATAATATCAGTGACCAAAATCATTTAAATTGCAAAAAGCCAGTGTGTGGTAGTGGGGTCACATGGCAGAAGTGAATCTTTGATGGATTAACTTTGAAATTTTTCGTGAGGGTTTAGTTAAATCATGAATTTAGAGGAGGTCGCATAGTAAGAGAGAGAAGAGAGAGAGCGTATACATGCTTTGGTAAGCGTTACATTTTTGGCGATATATTAGAGGAGTCTTTAGAGCAAACTACTGACATGAGTAACAAACAGACTGAAAAACTTGTTAATCAAAGGTACGACGAAATCAACAACTCTGAAATAAACGTTGATACTATTAAACTAATAACACCTGAAGAAGTCAAATCAGCAATCAAACAAACGAAACCTAAAAAAGCCCCTGGATATGATAATATTCCAAATAGAGTCCTAAAAAACTTGCCTAAAAAAGGCACACTATCACTTCCCCTTGTGCGTAATTTACTTTCATTGATCTGTCCGTGATTCCGTTAGTTATATTTTTCTCTGGTTCGTCAGGTTTTTGTCTATAAAGATTTGCTTTTCGTAAATCTAAAATAGCGTTAAGTTTACGTTCTATTTCTATTGCGTTATTTGTAACATCTTTAAATACTTCATCTTCTTTTACGCGAATTTCTAATTCTGGCCTTAAACCGCGCAACAAACATTGGACTAAATATTTTTCGAATCCTTGCCTAAGTGTTTCATCTAAATCTCCTCCGTTACTTATTCTATGAGCATCATAAATTTGATCAGCAATTTCTTTAATTCGCGTGGCATATGATAAAACGGTTTCTTTTTCCTATATGTAGATACTACATAATTCTCCTTGTAATTGGTAAACTGTTTTTGAGGCAGAGTATACTTTCTTTAATCGGTTAATCAAGTCATCTACTCTATCGAATGTCATACCGTAAATACTTTTACGCGCTTCTCCTGTAATTTTATTGCGCATCAGTCTTACAAGAGTTTGTTCTACTAACGCTATTGCTGGGAGTATTTGTTTGGCTTCGTCGCATCCCTTAATGAATCGTGCAAGGGGGATACTTCGTCCATCGAAAATGGGCACAACTTCTTAAGTGTCTCGAAGGAAGACTTGCTGATTATTGGGTAACATGTGTAGTTGAAATATATTAGGAGCAGGGGTAACTGGATTTTCCGCAAGATTGAAAAAAGGGTTTCTATTATTTGCAGGAGTTGAGTAGAGGTGATTATGAGTATTTTATTGATTTTTACTTTTATTTTTGCGAGCTCAACTCTTTCCGTTATATCTTGTTTACTTATTTTAATACAACGTACAGCTTCTAGGACTTCAGGATTTAACATATTTTCTCCTTCTAATAATGCTTTTGTACTTATGCGTTCAATGTTTTCTTTTACTTGGTTTCCACGGCGATGCATTTTCCTATTTCTTTGGATTGTTTTAATGAGTCTGTCAGAGTGATATTGATTAGACATGAGTAGAATAATTTTATTTTATTTCAGAAATAATTTATTGATTTCTTCTTGAATTTTTGACTAATACTTCAGCTTTATTTAACATTGCTTCAAACATCTCGGAAAATTCTTCCCAGGGATTTTCAGTTTTAGAGGTTGATTGCTTTTCAGCGGGTTTAGAGGTTGTTTTATTTTCAGCAGGCTTAGAGATTGTTTGATTTTCACAGAGTTTAACTGCAAGTTCTTTGGCTAATTTTTCAAGTTCATTTTGTAGTTCAATTAGCTCTCGTTTTGCTTTTAGTCTTTTTTCTCCACGATGTTTAGTTGATGATTTTTGAGACATTCAAAATTATTCTTGGTGATACTGGTTTCGTGAGAATTTTATTATTGTCTCCATGATTTCAATAACTTCCTCGATTTGTTTGAATATTTCCGTGATTTGAAGATTCAATTGATTTTTTATATCCGCTCGAGTGATAGTATATATTATCTATTCTATGATTATAATTATTTTATTGATCTTTTCTACTATTTTCGCGAGTTTTTCCTTTTTCGTTGCTTTTTGTTTATTTTCTTGAGTATGATGTGCAGATTTGGTGATTTTATGTTTTAATACTCTTTCTCTCTCTTCTAATATTTTTGCGGTAGCACGTTCATATATTTTACGTGTTTTCCTGTTTACGCAAATCCTTTTAAACATTGCATTTGATTCCAGATGTTTATAAAAATGGTATGTTATGACTATTCTCCAATAGTCAGATTTAAGCTGTCAACATTTACGACTTAATTGAACGAATTTTTCAATTACAACAGACTGACGCCTCTCGAACGTGCTTTCTGATATAATCTTTTAAAATTTCACGTAAATGAAAATGATTTGCCTATTTCAATCGTTACTCGTTAAGATATAGCAATTGGAATTTACAATTGTAACAGGCTGGGCAATAACGCACGCAGTCCTATAATAATTTTTTGCAATTTAAGTGTGAGTGAGATTTGCTTATTGCAATTGTTATTCGTTAAGATATAACAATTGGAATTTATAATTATAACAGGCTGGGCGATAACGCGCGCAGTCCTATAATAGTTTTTGCTATTTTAGTGCAAGTGAGATTTGTTCATTGCTTATTTCAATTGTTATACGTTAAGATATAACAATTGGAATTTACAATTATAACAGGCTGGGCGATAACGCACGCAGTCCTATAATATATATATATATATATATATATATACTGAAGGGCCTATGACAAAACCACCGAACGCGTCCTCGAGTTGCGGATAGAGGGTCCCTGTACCCAGGGTTTCTGCTGAATATGGTTACAATAATTAATAAGCAGTCGCGGACAATAAAATTTTCAGATTCACCTTCAGAGTCATATAATATATAAATATTAATAATTAAATATAAGTAAAAATAGAATATGCTGACGATTTCTGTCGAGAAACGTAACAAAAGTTGTCAGAACTGGTCAGAAGTCCTGACTTTTTTTCTGACGATTCCTGATTTTTTTTTAGTAGGGTAGGCTGATTCATATAAGTCCCGTAATACTGCCGTTGAAACCTTTTGTACTAAGCTTTTTATTTTTAAATCTTGGTGAAACACATACTTCACTGGGTATGCGCGTGTGAATATTTTTCTGTTACTAAGGTGGGCTTAAAATCACTGTATAAATTTAGTCACAACCAGTGATAACCCGCGGCTGCATTCGGATTTATTAGAAGTTCTCACATTTGCCTGGACGATTGACCAGGAAAAAGAAAAACTGCAGAAACCCACCTTACGAGCTCAGCCGGTCTTTTCTCAGTCGAGTTTGAAGGCAGACATTTGACCCTACCCATACGAGTGCTATCTGCGCTCGAAATGGCTTGACATCTGAACTCTTCGAGAGTCAAGATTCAGCGCGCAGCTAATGTTGTTGGTTAAGATATAACCTAAAAATGCATTATTTGTGAATTTTAACACTAACTTAGCCCTTTGATGGCATAAGATATTTATTTCACATCTAAAAAGGAGGACACAACCTAAAAAATTGCATTATTCGTATATTTTATGTCGCATCGCTTAGCCTTTTTTGTGATAAAATATTGACTTCACACCGAATAAAAAGGACACAACCTACAAATGCATTAATTGTGAATATCATTGGCTATTTAATCTTTTTTCATAAAAGAGACACTATTTATATTTATTCGAGAGAAAACAGAAGACCTATAGGAAATCACCTAAAAATGCATTAGGTGTCAATTTTATTATTAACTTAGCCATTTCCCGTCGTAAGATATTCACTTATAATCTAATCTAATCATAACACAACTTAATATATTGCATTATTTCTTTATTTTAATTCTCGCTTAGCTTTTGTCCGATATAAGATGTTCACTTCCCACCTAACAAGAAAGACATAACCTTAGAATACATTATTTGTGAATTTTATTTCCAACTTACCCTTTTCCGTTCTACGATATATATTTATTTCACGTCGAAAAAAAGAAATAACATGCGAATGCAATAATTCTAAATTTTATTAGTCATTCAGTCTTTTTCTATCGAAAAAATACTATTTAGTGGAGTGAAAATGAAAGACCTGTAAGACATAACGTAAAAATGCATTATTTGTCAATTTTGTTACAAACTTAGCCTTTTTCCGTCATAAGATAGTCATTTCTCATTTAAAAGGCAGGAGATAACCTAAAATACTGCATTATTTGAATATTTTATTTCTCGCTTAGCGAGAATAATTCATCCTCCCTCCTAATACAACATGGTTTTTGTCGGTGGATAGAGCTCCAGGATTAAGTATGAAAACAAGGTTTAAAGTAGTAAATAAAAGTGTTAGCAATAATTGCCATGCGTGTTTCCTGGTAGTGTTACTCAGAAGACCCTTGCTCTAACGTCTCACGCCGTTTAATTCGAGGAAAAGAAATTCTTTAAGTGACGGGTAATATTTACCATGTCAGAACTCCCCCGACTTTGAACGGAAATTAAAGATAGTTTGAATTCTGGCTGCCACGGCCAGCATGCAATTACCGAAAATACTGGACTGATTCCGACCACGATTCTCTCAACACCACCACCAAGATAACCTTTTTTAGGAATAATAGAAAATAATAATAGGAGAATCACTGGAAGATACAGGACAAGGTCACCAGCATGCAGGAGCTTAGAATATCAAGAAAAAAAGGGAGAATGTGGAGAGGAAGTCAAAGTGGAAAAATAAAAAAAAGCAATCATAAAAGTTCAGATCTGACGGTAAGGATCTCGGCTTATCCAGTTTCCGTTCTGCTACGAACGAAAGAGCAACTGTCCCGGTGTTCGTGGCTCTTTACTTATTAGCTGCGTTGATTCGAAGTGAACGGGTAAGAGAAATTTATCTATCCAAATGGAGGTGTCTATTACTTTACAATGGGTCCCAGGTCTAGTGGTCACAATCTGGCAAAATTTTACACCCAAAGATCGTTTTCAAATGATTTCACAAAAAAAGAAAGAAAAATTAGCGTGACCTACTATAGGTTTAAAAAATGTTGACCTCTGTAGAAAAGTTTGAATAAGTCAGTGAAAAAAAATCGCTTAAGAACGTAACAAACTTCATTGCAAAGATAATTTGATTGCGAACAAATTCGTTATTTATGACACCATCATACATTAATTACAAATGAAGTTGCAGTTGAGTGAAGGTACAAAAACACGGTCAACAGCGTCAATTATCCCTATCCCTATCCCTATCCCTATCCCTATCCCTATCCCTATCCCTATCCCTATCCCTATCCCTATCCCTATCCCCATCCCTATCCCTATCCTCATCCTCCCTCTCTCAATCCATTATGACAATTTAAATTGTTCTCACCTCCAAAAAAAGTAGTTGTTCAAGTGGTTTTGTATTTCAATACGCTACAATCAATCAACTAATTTCAGGCTTAGAGACTTTATCTTAAAATTGTCTTAATATTTAGGATATTCTATTATATAGTGTTTCAGTGATATATTTTTTTGATATTTTATTTTAAAAAGTTATAAATATATCAATATTTCAGCGTGGCTACTAAATATAAAAATATAAAATTCTTGGCAATTTCTTGATGGTGAATAGGCTACCTAGATATATGTACTTATCAACTTGTTCTAATCTCTCATCATTCAGGACAATGTTGCACATTGTTTTCTCACCTTTTCCTTCAAACATTATTATTTTTTTTTATTTACGTTAATTTTGAGGCCCATGTTCTTCATGCTTGTATTTAGTTTGCTCAATATTCTTTGTAAAATAATATTCTTTGTTATTGATTCTGCTATAAAAACCTTGTATTCTGCGAAAGCTAACCCACGTACCCGCATTGTCTCGAGATCTACAACTTCTTCGTCGAAGAGGGCCATTCTTAGACACTTGTCCATAAATATGGTAAATAGCCATGAGGACATAACGCATCCTTGTTTAACGCCTGGAAAACTTATCTAGCTCCCTTCACGTCCATACATTTTTTCACGCAAGCTCTCGTGTTTCTATGGCTTCTTATGTCTCTTCGAATTAAGGTCTCATTCACACATTCTAACCATTCTTTCCCCGGTCTGCCTCTGCGCACACTGCCGTTTGCTTTACCTTGATACACTTGTTTCGTTATTCGTTCATTTTTCATTCTCTCAACATGCCCAAACTATCTCAGCAAATTTCTTTCACATATGTCAACTAGTGCCTCCTCCACACCACATGTTTTGGGGATTATATCATTATTTACTTTGTCCATCAGTGTTTTGCCGCACATCTTTTGCAGGAATAGCATGTTAATCGCGTTAATTTTACTCTTATCCTTTTCTTGGTGGGTCCACATCTCGTTACCGTACAATACATTGGGTATAAATATAGAACTATATATTGCCCTTTTAGCTTTATTTGATATACTTTTACTTCCAATAATGTGCCCTGTTCTATTGATAAACCTCTTACCCTCCTTTATATGCCTATCCAACTCCCCATCTATCTTTCCATCACTAGTGAATAGGCTACCTAGATATATGTACTTATCAACATGTTCTAATCTCTCATCATTTAGGACAATGTTGCACATTGTTTTCTCACCTTGTAATGTGGTGTTTTTCACCCGTCACTCGCCGAAAGTCTACCTCTCTAGGAATTCATACTTCGCACGGTGCTCCGTGCTAAAATCGGTTATTGTATCTCCACGTAAAGTGCTACTCTTTCACCGAAATGCACTCTCACTGATGTAAAAGTACACTAGATAATTTTGTGCATAATTTGAGAAATGTAGCGAAGAGAAAGGATGTTAATGATTTAAAAGTAGCTATTTCTTGGGGTGAATTTCCGAACAAGCATGAGTCTTCTGACTTTCGAGATCAACCAAAAATTGTCACGTGATCACTCGGCGAGACGGGGTTGGGTAACAGGGTAGGCAAAATCGATTATCGAAATCTCGATAGCTGGCTAGGTTCAGGGCGATGCGAATAACCTTATCTCGGTCTGCGATTCGACAGACGGGGTTAGCCAAAATTTTTATTTTTGGAAGGTGCGAGATGTACCTCGTGGCAAACTCTTTCACGAATAGTCCTTCATTACGTGTTTCCTCGCGGTAATCGTATTTATCTCCGGTGATTTAGACCTTCAGAAGAATTGTGCGTGACTTCACACTAGGTTCATCCTCGTTAAATGATGAACTCTGTTACTGTTTTAACCTTTTTTTTTGTTAATTGAATCTTACGATTGTGGTATTATTGGGGCGAGTAAGGGATTCCGGAGTTTCAGAATATACATAAATCACCGTTTGTTTCTGTAAGATTTCCCAAGCTTGGTTGAATCCTATGAAAAATGCTATTTCGAATTCCTGATTCGCTATATGTATATTAGGGTGGTCCAAAAATTTATTGCAAAATTTTGTTTCACCCTAGAGGGCGAGGCCCCCCGCCAAAAGTTTCCATTTCCCGACAAAGAAAATCCCTAATTTTTTTTCCGAAATTCGAATATTAACACGTGTCACCGGGCACTTCAAAATCCCATTTAATTAACATGGGGAAATTTTGGATTTTTGAAAAATTGAACTCATACTTCAGGGCATATATTGTTTGTATTGCTTGTAGGAGCCATCCATGTACTCCGTACTCTTTAAGGACTTCCCAAAGTTTACTTCTGCTCTCTCAAAATCGGAATCTTTCTCAATTGTTTTTCTATCAGGATGTCGACGACATTTTGGCTTGTTTTCCCTGCAATCAAATTGAAAGTTTTAAAGACATGTTTGATAAATACCACAACAGATTACAATTCACGATCGAGTATGGACAAGAGAAAAGTATTTCCTCCTTAAATATGCAAATCTCCAATATTTATGGTAAAATTTGCACTAACTGGTTCCGTAAACCTGCGTTGTCTGGCAGATACAATCATTTCTATTCTATTTCTTATCCGCCTTATGAAATCAGTATCATCAACAATTTAGTTGACAGAGCCGTTAAACTCTCCCATGTCTCTTTCCACAAGAAAAATTTAGAAATCGTTTCTCACACACTTAAAATCAATGGTTTTCCAGAAAAACTTGTAAATAAACTAATAGAACGAGTTAACAAAATTCTTACTCCTCGTCTTAATAACGACGAATTAAACAACGTCTTGAACTTAGATAATTCGATTGTTCTACCTGACAATCCACAAATGTCCAGAATTCTTCAAAAATTATACAAGAAACACAAAATAAAATAATTTTCAAACCTGTTAAAGATTCTTCCAATTTGTTTAGAACCCTGAAAGATCCAATTCTGAAAAGTAAAATTAATAATGTAGTCTATAAATTAACAAATCTTGGATTGTGAGCAATGTTACATCGGTGAAACCAAACGTTATATTGATGTAAGGTTAAGGGAACACATGAGAGACTGCAACAACAACAAACTCAACACCGCTCTTCCAAAGCATGCAACTTTAAACAAACACTCCTTTGATTTTGAAAACGTCACTATTCTAGCTAAGGAAGTTTACTACTTCAAACTACTTCAAACGCTTCATAAGAGATACTTCATGCGCAATAGATATACTCAATGTACTACCAAGTCAATGTGAATCAACCTACCGACTACACATCACCTGCTTTCCTTGCCGTATTCATTCCGTCTGCTGGATGGCAAGAAGACAAGCGTGTTTTGAATATTTTAATAATAATTTTAATCTTTAATTGAGTCCGTCCAGTAGACGGAGTCAATGCAATAGGTATATAACCCTTTAGAAATACAACTAAACTAACTGGTATTAAATTTTAATAATAGAATTTCTATACTTTTTATATTTTTATCTTGATTTTCATGACACTTTAATTACTTCAGCTTTCGCTTCAATTTGTACTATCACATATTTTTTATTTTTCATATGTAGTTTCTTAAAAACCGTCGCTATATCATTTCTTTTCTTTTTGAGTATTTAGGCTTACAAGTCATGTATTTTTATCACACAGGTTCGCATTTCCAGTTAAAATTTTGTACTCATGATGACTGTCGATGAACAGTCGAAACGTATACCAATTATCGACTGAGAGTCTCTCAGACATATATTAAAATGAGATTTTGATCAGTAATCTACAGACTTACTTTAAATCTTCAAGTATATATATATATTCACCTTGGTCAACACCATAACATCTTTTATAGTTATATGATATTGTACTGCATTGTACGGTATTGTATCATATTGTATTATGTTGTATCGTATAGTGTGATAGTGTATCATATTGTATCGTATTACATCACAGTGCATTATATTGTATGATACTGTATCATATTCCATCATATTATATAATATTGTATCACATTCTATGGTATTTCATCATATTGTATGATGTTGTTCTATGTTTTACCATATTGTATCATATTATATAATGGTGTATTATATTGTATGATAATGTATCATATTATTTATAATATATCACATTTTTCGATGCTGTTTCATATTTTATCGATATTGTACAATATTGTCTAATGGTGTATTATATCGTATGATATTGTATCACATTATTTTATAATGTATGAAACTGTATGATGCGGTTTCATATTTTAGAGAGGGGAGGGGTTGAGCGGGGGGAGATAGGGGCTGTTCGGCCATTCATGCGGTCCGCCGGTCGTACGTTTTTTTCAATTCACTTCCATCCCAGGGAAAATTCACTAACATTCCAAAAGATGTGATGTAATATGCTATTAATTACACCAGCGCACAAAAAAAAAGTGGTCTGCCCGGCGGACTTCACCGGCATATCTATATGTTTTTGGGGTCGCTGAATCCGAATCCGGGGTCCAAATATTCAAGTTAGTTCGTATTTGTCCAAAAAACGCAAAAATAGACGTAAAATCGAAGAAAACAGCGATTTTTCTTGTATATTTTTACAAAAAAAAAATATCTTCATGCCCGGTGGACTTGACCAGCATATCTATTCGAAAGTAATAGGACCTGACAGAAGCCACATCCTATTAGGTTTCTATTTGGTTTCTAATAGGCATTTTTACTAGGGTTTTGTCCCAGCCAGCAGTTTAAGCCCCCAATATCCCATCATTATTAGGGTCATCACGATTCAGGCCTATAACCATAATCTTTACTGCTTTATGGTACCTCCGTAACGTCACGTACTAAGATGACCCAACTTCTTTAGGACCTTTAGGTATAGCTAGTCTGTTGATACCTACAGCTATTCTCATTTCAGAGAGAGAGAGAGAGAGAGAGAGAGAGAGAGAGAGAGGTGTTTATTTCAATACCCTAAAAATGATGCAGGTATAGACTGAAGGGTGCAGACCAGAAAGAGACCAAACGTGGTTTGAAACTGGTCTTGAAGTGGTATTAAATTGATCTTTCTTTTCACGAGGGTACGTCACTGAATCGATATATAATTTCCCTCAAGTATTTGAGAACGAAAGAAAGAAAAATTGTCAAATATTTGGGGTCTTGCGAGATCCTCGGATCAATAAAATGTAGAGAAATTAAGCCTTTTGCTGAGACAATTATTATTATTAGTGAAATTATAAATTTTTCGTAAGGGAGCAATCTGCAGATAGCAGAAGACATCATTTGAACGGCAAGAACCGTTCGCAAATTAATTTTTTTACTCACGATTCTGACATAACAGAACCATCCTCAGGAGCTATAAAGTATTCGAAGACCCACGAATTGATGATGGTGAACCTAAATTTTGCGAAGTACGTCGCGAAATGGAGAAAAATGGGTACAAACTTGAGATGTCCTGTGCATGTGAAGACCATAAGACTGTGGTTGTAAGCAGCAAAGCAAACACGACATTTAGGCCACCTGTCATATCGTGCTCCAAATCTCCGATGCTCTGAAGTACGAAATCAGTGATCCCAATGTGGGCGCCTTTTGCTACTGCACTTGCGTTTGGGCCGCGCACTGGTTGGCCGTAGTTGGCACGCAATTCAAAATTGGATCTTTTGAGAATATATACAAAATATGAAAGCATTATAAAAAATTATTAGATCAGGGGGGGGGGGGCTGGTATTTTTTGTTACAGGGACCCAAGGCGGCCAAACCAACCCAGCGCACACTGTTATATAACTGTGGTGTAACATTTCTAGAACACAAAACAACAGGTTCTGTAACAGAATTGGAACATACTTAGACCACGGTCTAAGTAATGTCGTCCCCAAATGGACGTTGCAGTTCTGTAACCCTGTTACAGAACCACGTTCTGTCAGAGATCTGTAACAATTCTGGAACAGCATTATATGTAACAAAAATATGTTTAGAACAATTTAGGATCAGGTTTACAAAGTAACATTGTTCTGTAATAGTGCTGTAACAATTATGTAACAGTGCTACGATGTAAATTTGTTCTGTAATCGATCCGTAACAATTCCGTGAAGTTGTTACAATGCTTTTGCATTTATTGTAACAATTCCGTAACAGTGTTCCAACGATATGTAACAAAAAATGTTTTTTTTTTGTATTATTGCTGCACTTAGTTAATATTTTAAATAATCCAATTTCACGCACGGTGCCCTACACATATAATAGAACGCTTAAGCCCGTTGAAAAATCGCTCTCAATGAGGATTTGAACCCTACCTAAACTACCGAACCCGTATGTACCTAGCCGATGCCTTAGCCAATTGCGCTATGGAACCGCTTGAACGTTCGTGTCAAAATCTCGGCTATGCTTTTTTGCGGAAAAAGCGAGGGTCATATCAGAAATATATTCGTTATTTTTTTAGTTCAGACATAGTATGAGAAGATGGATTCAGAAAAGTGTAAGGTGCAAATGGTTTTAACTGGGTAAGCATGCAAAAAATGCCCCTAAAGGGAATCCAAAGTTGAGTCAGCAATTCGAAAGCATACAATGTAAAAAATTTTTTTTTATTTGAAAACGTTAGCCGCCATATTGGATGAGTTATAGGGGGTAACGTCCATTTTAGTTTTTATCTTTTGTCTCTTTTTCTATCGTTAGAAAAAATCGTAAGACATTTACTGTACTTCTTTCGGTCATCCTCAAGGTGCATGATTTTTTCGAAAAAAAATGTGGCGGGAAATTCAAACTCAAAAAAAGATTCAAAATTGTTTTTTATATTTTTTTCGTGTGATGAAACTGAAGTACTTTTTCAGTTTTTTACCATAAAATAGACACCCAAAGAACTATTATTGTAAATTTTTTCAGAGTTTCAAATTTGGGAGATCTTAGGGTAAAAAATTAAAAACTGTAATTTTCACAGATTCCAACTCCTGAGGCCCATTGATACCTGAATATATTCATATAATACAATTATATAAGTGTATTTACACATTATTAATATATATATATATGTCTGGTTTCGGTTTCGATTCCTTTGGAATAGAGCTGAACGGCCTATGACAAAGCCACCGAACGCGTCCTCGGTTTGCGGATAGAGGAACCCTGTACCAAAGGTTTTCCGCTGAATGTGGTTACAATTATTAATAAGGAGTCGCGGACAATTGTCCAGGGACGGTCACGAAGAAATGACCCCTAAGTGAAGGCATAACAACCGTGCCGAATGCAGAGTACCTGACAATCGGTCGGCAGACAGTGCTGATCACCCCAGAGTTCGGGGTGCTGCATATAATAATTTAAATGGAAACACGATGACGAACCTGCGAAGCATCCACATTGAGTGAACGAATCGACTCAATAATGATGTGCTAGACTACTACTATGCTCGCTTTATCCCTGTTCGCGGAGGATTTATTACATGTATGCACACTCTCTGGTGCCAGAAACAAACAGAACTTCAGCACGTTCCGCATCAGTCTTTGCGAAATCAACATTTTTTTGCGCAGTAACTTTAAATCCACCACCGGTCCCGTCAACGCCATCTATGAATAGACGACTGTTAAATTTTGAGAAAGCTGGGTCATTTATATTGTGTTTAATAGTCATTGAAAAGAGAGAACCTCATGAATGTTAACGAAAATGGGAAAAAGTGAATTTCGTGTGCTGATTAAACATTAGTTTTTGCGCAACAGACCATCACTGAAACCAAGGAAAGGCTTGATAAATACTATGGGAACTCTGCACCATCAATTTGAATGGTTATGGAGTGGTTTACTGAGTTTCGTTGTGGTCGTACCAGCACAAGTGATGCCGAACGTGCAGGTCGCACAAAAGAGGTCATCACACCAGAAATCGCCTATAAAATCCACGGAATGATATTGGACGAGAGGAGAATGAAAGTGCGTGAGTTGTCTGAGGCTGTAGGCATCTCAACTGACCGGGTACATCACATTTTACATGAATATTTTGGCGAATGTTCAGCCGCAATCCGGACAAGTTTTTGCGTCGTTTCCTAATGATATCCCATCAGGGCAATTCAAGGGTGCACACGTGTGTAGCCACGATGGCAAAAATCCATGAATTGGGCTACGAACTGCTACCTCATCCAGCATATTCTCCAGATTTAGCCCCCTGCGATTATTTCCTGTTTCCGAACCTGAAGAAATGGCCGGGCGGTAAGAGATTTTGGTCGAATGAAGAGGTCATCACCGAAAAAAACGCCTATTTTGAGGGCCTTGAGAAAACGTATTATTTGGAAGGAATACAAAAATTGAGAAAACGCTGGACTAAATGTATCGAGCTAAAATAAGATTATGTTGAGAATTAAAGCGCTCAGTTGCACAAAAAAAATCTTTTAGTCGAAAAGTCACTGACTTATCAAACAGCCCTCGTATCTAAAGTCGGAAGAGCCTACTCTGGAGTGGTTTCTTAAAAGGGCTGCACAGTGCTTCTGCTGAAGACGGGCAACTCAGCTGACCCTAAAAATTAAAGGCCAATAACTTGTCTGAACACACTGTATAAGATCTTCACAGCTATCCTGAATGATAGGCTTGTTAGGACAATTGGACCTGTGTGGCGAGAGATGTACGAACAACGCGGCTCCAAGAAAGGCGTAGCAGGATCTCGAGAGAACCTGCTCATCGATAGATGTGTCTGCAAACACGCAGCATTATATCAGCGTTACCTATCGATAGCCTGGATTGATTACCGAAAAGCTTTTGATTCAACCTCCCATAGACTTATCATTTGTCTGTTGGAAAGCTAAAAGGTGTAGATTAATGCCGCTTTGGAAAACCAGATTTACTATCTCATCTAGAAAACATCGTGTGATCACTAACTGTGACACCTTGCAGAGAGGTGCGTTTCAGGGCGACACCATGAGCCCTCTCCTCTTCTGCCTCACATGATTGCCACTATCTCTCGCACTTTGCCATTCCGAAGGGTACCTCCGCGGCAAACCCGGAAATCAAAAGCATAAGGTCACTCATGTATTTCACATGGATGATCTTAAGATCTATGCTAGAAATCAAGATAAACTACATCTAGCTCTAGACATTTTCAAAGAGTACACTCAAGAGATTGGAATGGAGTTCGGGTTAGAAACATGCGTCAATGTTTATTTGAAGAAATGAAAGCTTAATGGCATCCCGGAAGACCCTGAGCTCGTCGACAGAAGCGCTATACGATACCTGGGCGCTAAAGAGA
This sequence comes from Andricus grossulariae, assembly GCA_011634705.1. NCBI lineage: Eukaryota > Metazoa > Arthropoda > Insecta > Hymenoptera > Cynipidae > Andricus > Andricus grossulariae. The sequence continues at coordinate 103,820,182 of JAABKJ010075445.1, read as the reverse complement.
GCTATACATACATGGGCCTGCTACAGAGCCGCATTCAGGACGTGACATCTATAAAGGATACTCTCCGATGTAAGCACAAACGTCTCATCCGACGGATTTGGTCTTCCGAACTGTCGGCGAGGAACAAAGTATCTGCGACGAACATGCTTGCGTGCGCTGAGAAACTGCGTGGACCAGCAGTTCTAGGAAGAACTAAATCAGTCGGCCTTATATTGGAGTTCTTGTGTAAAATTAATTTTAAAGTGACGAAATTTTGAATCCAACTTCAGAATTCACCTGCGAGGCCACTTTACTCTTCCTTAAAAACGGGCAACTACTGTTTTTCTTTTATCAGAAAAAAGTTTAGACCTTCCGGGAAATTAAAGTAAATGATTTTTCTTAGGCTTCAGATTCAATAATGGAATACTAAGGAATACTAGATACGCGATTCCAAGATATGTATGCTGTGCACTGAAAATGGGGTACATAGGGACCAAATATTGAAAATAGGGTACAGTTTTACTTAAAAAATGGCTTCTTTCAGTGCAAGTACTTCTGTTAGCAGCACTTTCTAATTACATTCTTTCGAATTGGGAAAGTTTCTCCCAAAATTTGAGTTTCTTTTAATCTATCAAGTATTTTCCGCTAACAACATTGTAAATCAATTTTGATACTATATAAGTCTTTGTAAGCTGCTAACTCAATTGGATTCAATGAGATTGACGTATTCATGAGCGAAAATCCTGAATACTTACTCACCTACTTTCTTTCCAAGCTCAGGAGATTTTAGACTTTCTAAACATGGTTTTTTTTATCAATTTTAAGTAGATGATCAGGGGTAGTTCTGGGTGTGCGTGGCTAGTGCACGTAAGTGATAAATCTCCATCTGAACGTGTGGATTATCGAAGCTTATTCTAGTTAGATAGACGGGAGAGGTTATGGGTGTGATAATTAAACAAGAAATCCCTAATTTTACAGAAATTTAAAAATTTGGTAAAGTAATTTTTTGAAAAGAGGATCGTGTCCATGCCAAATCATAGAATAATCTGAAGAGCAATTGCACAAATCATAAAAGGGAATATAATTCAAAGTTGCATGTATTGTCAGATGAATTATGTATATTTATGACGGAAAATATCAAAGGAGAACTGCTGAGGAATTCAGTATGGAAAATATGAAAGCAATGATATCAGGCTAGTAACAGATGTTGAAATGTTGTTATTTATTGTAAAAGTTATCAGGGTTCTCCCAATGCTCATGTATATATACAAAGGCAAATGATAGATTTATAGGATTAGATTTCAATCCACATGAACCAGAGTCTCACATAATGTACTTTTATATTGATAGCCAACACGGTGCAGCTATCAGCGAGTATTACCGCATGCAGGTTTTAAGTGATTCAAAAAGTTTGATAATGAACCAAACTTTTTCAAAATTCCTGATGATTCACCAGAAAGTTATATTCTTGAAGTAGGTTTAGGGTATACCGAGCATCCTCATGATTTTCATAAAGACATACCTTTAGCCCAGAATATTTTGTACCTCCTGTTCCAAAATGCCTTATCCAAAATTAGTACAAAATTTGCTACCGAAGAATCATTGTATACTTCCTTATAGAAATATGAAAAAATATTTATCCTTGGAGATGACTAAAGTTCATAGAGTATTAAAATTTAAACAGAAACCATGGTTAAAAGATTAAATTGACTTGAATACAGATTATAGGAAGATTATGTGTAAGGCTTTTAATAAAATGGAAGGGACAGTACGGCGCGAAAAATTTAATTTTCAGACCAAGCTTTCATATCTGCACCATATACGCTGAAGACATGGTTATTATTGAAATGAATGAAACAAAAGTTTATTTTAATAACCGACTTATACTGGATTCACAAGTCTTGACGTATGAAATAAATTTTTTTTAATAAGCTTAAACAACCACGGCAGAGTCCCACTGGGAGCAACTGCTATCTAAAAATGGCACTGGCTCCCAGTAGGAACGCGGTAAATCAAACTCATGGTTACGTCTCACAACCGTGAGATGGGTGGTCACAGGACACGATAAAATCACAACGACAGACCAGCGAAACCCTCGTGTGTTTTGAGAACACGAAGCGACCTAAGGATGACAGCTTTTGCATCCATCTCGCAAGTGCCTTGGCATATTTTTGGCAAGTTTTATACGGATGGAGCCGAGAATTCAATCACGAATATAGCTCATTTCTCAAAGTCTTGAAGAACAATGTCAGGCCTCGAGTGTTCAACGTGCTTGCGCATGGTCTCTCCAGTGTTAATATGTCTAATAACACTTATATCCACAAGCTAAGGCTCCTTGGAAACGCCAACAATCTTTCCTTTCTTCAGATGAATTTTGGCACATTTATCTGATCCAAAGTCTATTCCAATCTCTCCTCTGTACTTTTTGATGATATTTATGGCAGTTTTAAATTTGCTTTTACCAGAGGCATAGATCTTCAGGTCATCCATATAAAATACATGAGTGACCTTATGCTCGCGCTGGTTAGTCTGGAAAGAATAAGATCCAGGCGACCAATATGCTGGCCGTTCCTATACTGCTCTACACGTTTGGTGCAGTAAAATGAAACCTCAATGAATTGAAACAACTTGATGGAAGTACACGCAAGATGATGACAATCCATCGAAGTCACCATCCTAGATCTTCCGTACTTCGAATATAACTCCCTCGCGATAAAGGGGGTAGAGGCTTGCTAAGCTTGGAGTGTAAAAGCTTGCCCCCCCCCTCCCCAGCCTTCTTTTTTACCTGGAATAAGCGTAAATTTTGCACGTTTCTTCACGGGAAATATCAAAAGTGCTGAAGAAATTTTTCGTAATTTTGATTAAGTTTTATTTAATGAAGATAACATCTCATATTTATAGATTGTGAAATTCAATGTACTTACAATTGAACAAAATTGAGATTTTTACAGAGTAATAAAGTATAGGTATAAAGGAAGTTGTCGCAATAAGTGCTTAAGAAGAATTGCACATTCTTCGAGCTTTTTTTTTGTGAAAATTGATGAATGACGTCAGAAAAGTCAACCTCTTTAGCTAAGCCCTTTTCAATTGCTAAAATAGCGAGATAATTCAACCTTGCTTGACCTGTTGTGCTTCTCTGCCAGGTTTTCAGCATATTAGCTAGTCTGATAAATGATCTCTCAGCTGAAGAAACAGTCACCGGTACGGTACAAAAGAGTTTTATCGCAAGGCAAAGATTAACAAATATACCCTGAAGATTTTTTTCATGAATAGCAGTCAGTAGTAATAATGGACTTTTCTCAGCTTTGAAGACAGTAGTATGAATGATTTTCATGTGCGAAATTTCATCTAAAAGCTCTTCCGATAAGTCCTTCTTAAATTGAGTTACAAGGGATTTAACTGCTGCATCAAGTTCTTTATTCTCCATGTCAGGGAATCTCAGGATTGGGAAGAATATTTCACAGATAGATTCAGCAGCTTAAAATCTTGTCCTTAAGTCAGACGTTATAAAATCTATCACTGGATAAAAAACAGTCATCTTGAACTCTTCAGCTGATTCGTGTGTCTCAGTAGCGGGCTCACTCGTCTTTCGACAAAATGATCTTTTCTTCTGGAATTCCGGAATGATTCCCATTGCTTCGGCAACCAATTTTGCTTTTTGGAGAATTTGTTCCCAGGAATCTCTTGACAGTATCATTTCTTTGAACAAATCTCCAAAAATGCAGTTTCTACGTTAAGAGTAATTCCTTTGCTTTATATGATCACGTTTTTTTATCAATACTCGACAGTATCTTATTCCAAGAAGATACCATCAGCAGGCCTTTGAAAGATTGAAAATATTTTTGTAATCCTTTGATGGTGTTGTATGCTTCTGGAGTCAAATTCGTGAGCTGTTTTTCTAGAATATGATTAAAAACTTCAAGAACACCAGGGTAATGTTTTACGATGGGACGCACAAGCTTGGAGTCTCTCACTCCACCTGGTGTCTGGAAGATTTTTAAGAGACAACGGAACATATTCTTTGATTTTTGCCCAACGTGCAGGGTTGCTTGAATGAAATGAGTAGAAAGCCTCAATATTTCCAAAAAATTTCATAGCATCTGCATTCATTTTTGCAGCGTTTTTTCCGGTGAGATTCAATGAATGGGCTCCACAAGGCGAAAAAAGAGCAGTCTCATTTTTATTCAGGATCCTGCTTTCAACACCATATAGTTTCCCGCTCATATTGGCACCGTTATCATAACCTTGAGAACGACAGTCTTCAAGTGGGATTTTATGGGACTCTAGAGCTGCTAATATTTCGTTTAAAATGTTTTCTCCAGTTTTGCCACTAAAATTCATGAACTGAATGATACGGTCGTACACTTAAAATTCACCGATTACTAAGTTTTTTACAACGTACCGAAGTATTAAAACGTTTTGTTCTTGATGTGAAATATCCGGAGTTGCATCCATAATCAGTCCGTAATATATAGCCTCCTCTCTTTGTTGCAAAATAGTTTTGAGGAGCTTTTCACCACATAGACCGATAAACTCCTTTTGTGAATACCAGGACAGATAATGAGCTTTATCTTTCATACTTTTTCCTTCCAGCTGTTGTTGTTTAACGTTAGCTAGATGCTCACGAATCACATCATCGTGCTTCCCAAGCAATTCCTAACACCTTTAGTCCTCAAAAGTCGTGTGCAGGAAGCAGAACATACGCTTCTACTAATAGAAAATGCTGACAAGCCACTTCATGTTAAACTGTACGGCATCATACGTAGAGAAGAGCGTTATAGACACCTTAGTTTATCGCGAGCGCAGAATGAATGTACCTGTAGGCGATACCAACTGCCGAGCGTGCAAGCAAGAGCCAGAAACACTTGGACATGTTCTCAGTGGTACAAATTGAAGTTATAAAAATAAAAAAATATTTAAAGATGAAATTATTCCAACAGTTTCATCTTTTAAAAAAATGCCAATTCAAATTGAAAATTTGTGAAATATTATGTAAATACAAAACGAAAATTTCTGGCTAATTGGAATTTTTTATGGTGGATCAAGGTTTAATCGCATATTTCACTTCTTAACTTTTTAAAGTTTTTTTTTTGTTCTTTTTAACTTCCGGGATGACCATAAAAAAATATTTCAAAAAATTCTCCACTCGGTGTAAGCATTTTTAGAAATATTTGTCAACTATTTTCTTTGACGCTTTATTCTTTTATAGTTTTTTTATGTGTTTGAAATTTTTTGTGTAGTCACTCTGCTGTAAGAATGTTACTTGATGTAAAAATTTTTTCAAATATTTTTTTTGTGGTTATACTGAATGTTAAAAAAAAGGACCAGAGATGATAAAAAAAAATATTTCAAAAGTTAGAATTTATTTTTTTATTTTTAAAAGGTTACAGAATAAACAAAAAATTTTCGTGTTAATCTTGCACTGATCGAGTAAAGGAACATACTATTAAATTATCGTTTTTAAATAAATAAAATGCATGGCACATTAAGCAATTTTACAAATGAATTCAATAATGCTATTCAAACAAATTTCCTAATTTATGCTTACGTTAAAATTGAGAATGTTTCAATTTTTATAAATAAACCATTTTTACAATAATTATAATTGAAATTATAGTAATGATAATAATTATAACTGAAAACTACGCTTCTCACTTATGTATTTATGCTATAAATAATGCCCCTCACGAAGTGTGACTCATATGCCTCGCACGTGCGTGCCCCTTACACAGTGCGACGCATATGCCTCGCACCCTGCAGGCAAGGCGTGCCTCGCATTCCGTGCGTGTAACGTGTCCCGCACGCTTGCTATCTGGGTATAAACTATTTTTCGCCACACTTTCTGTCTAGGCATACCTCTTTAGCTTCCTTCACGTCCATGAATTTTCTCATGCAAGCTCTTGTGTTTCTATAGCTTCTTATGTCTCTTCGAATTAGTGTCTCATTCACACACTCTAACCATTCTCTCCATGGTCTGCCTCTGGGCACGCTGCCATTTGCTTTACCTTGATACATTTGTTTCGTTAATCGTTCATCTTTCATTCTCTCAACATGCTCAAACCATCTCAACAAATTTCTATCACATATTTCAACCAATGTCTTCTCTACATCACATTCTTTGAGGATTCCGTCATTACTGACTTTGTCCATCAGCGTTATTCCCCACATATTGATCAAGAATTCCATGCCAATCGCGTTTATTTTACTCTTATCCTTTTCTTGGTAGGTCCAGGTTTCGCTACCGTACAGCACAGTGGCTATAAATATAGAATAATATATTGTTCTTTGAGCTATGATATATTTTTACTTCTGACAATGGATCCTGCTCTACCGATAACCTTCTCACCCTCGTTTATACGCCTGTCTAACTCTCCATATATCTTGTCGTCGTTAATGAATAGGCTACCAAGAAATACGTACTTATCAACTTGTTCTATTCTCTCATCGTTTACGACAATGTTGCATATTATTTTCTCACCCTTTCCTTCAAACACCATAATTTTTATTTTATGTACGTTGATTTTGACGCCCATGTTCTTCATGCTTTTATTCTGTTTGCTCAACATTCTTTGCAAGTCTTCGATTGACTTTGCCATAACAACCTTATAATCTCCGAACGCTAACCCACGTACCCACCCTATCACTCAGTTTCCCATTTACCCTTACATTCGCTTTGCTACCTGCATATATTGTTTTTATTGCTCGTAGAAGCCATCCATTGACTCCGTACTCTTTCAGGACTTTCTGTGATCCGTCTGAAGCTACCCAGTAAAAAAAGTTGAATAGGTATAACGCGAAAACGAATTCAGGATAGGTTTGGTGTATTCGATTTGCTGCCATTATCGAATTGGACCTCTCCATTCAATTCTGCAATGCAATAGGCTCTATTCGGCCGAGCTTATTTGATGAAATGAAGGGAAATTATAAGTTTTTCAGGGTAGCAATGAGTATAATTATAAAAAATAAATTTGTCAAAATACATTCGTACAGTTTGGGCGAGCGATATTAAATATTTAACTGAACGGAGTGATATTAACCAAACTTTGATGCAAATTCGGGAGTACACATAATTTGATAGACTCAATTCTGCAAGGTGTAGGGCGATGGACCGCACGAATGTATTTGGGCAACTTTATTTTACATACTTATACTCATTGCTATAACCTGAAAAACTTATAATTTCCCTTCATTTCATAAAATAAACTCGGCCGAATAGAGGCTAATGCATTGCAGAATTGAATAACCAAATGGCTGGCTGTGGTAGAGCGCGAGTGGGGACGAAACTGGGAGAGCTTAAGGCTAGACCGTGTATTCTTTGATCATGCTGAGCATTACAATTTCCTAATTTTAAAACTGTTTGTTTCTTCAGTTTTATATAAAAACGTTGTTCTATCTGGATGTGTGTGTAAAATAAAGTTTATTATAACCAATACACGTTTCAAATTTTAATCACCATTACAATTAACATAAACATTAAACCAAACATCGATACCTGAATTTGAAAAGAACCACCTATCTCTCATTTTAATCAAAAGATAAAGTTCATGTATCTTAAGGGCATGTGATGCTTTACTGTGACTGTAAACAGTAAGTTAATGTTAAAACAATTTTTTTTTTTTTTACAAAAGTGTTCTGGGCAACGAAAGTACTCTCTAACCAAAGTTAATTGATATTAAATGCGTACTTGTTTTAAAATAATAATTTTACCATTTAAGTTGGTTTACGCATATTGAAGGATTTTATTAACAATAATAAAAAAGATATATTCAGTGTTCAGTTTCATTTAATAAAGATTTTCCTAATGTAAAATAATTGTGCATTTTATTAGAAATTAGTACTCCTCAGTAACATTTGTGTCGGTTATTATTAATGTGTATCTAAATTAATTTTCTCGAAGTCTCAGTACTGAAGCGATTTCGGAGTTTACTATGAACATGAGACCATTGGGAAAACAGCCTCTCTATTACGGCAGTGGATCTTGGTATGTTCATTAATTTTTTTGCCGAATCCGACAGCGCAGGATGCTTTGTTTCTGCGAAACACCAAATTGCCAGTGTTATCTAGGTTTTCCTTAAAGAATCGGTAAGCCTTCTCATTATATTTTGAGTTATTAGAAAATATCCTGCCTTTATTACAAACAGGGTGCAGGATATTGGCAGCTAAATTTATTGGATTGATTACGTTGTCTAGGCGAGCTTTACGTAAATAAGATTCATATTCATCTTCGTAGATAGGAAATTTGAGTAACAGCCACTCTTCTACAGCATCTGCTATATTGGATTCATCACATTGACATTTCTTTATCAATTTACATACTTCGTCAAAAAATACTGTAGATTTCAACAATTCTTGTTCGTATTCTTTATCCAAGATTAATGCGGTTCCTGTCTCCGAAATCGTATGTTGAGCCATAAACCCCGACTCTAAGCGCGTTCACGCTCGAATGCGTGAAGGAGAAGAATGCAGCTGTTTATGTAGGTAGTGTACATACACGTGTACAAAAGTGATTCATATTGATTTCTTATATGTATAAAAAAACGAAAAAATTTTTTGAATGAAAAGCTTCAAGATTTTGGCCGAAAAAGACCTTCAGATTCGGTCTTTTCGCTCCCGGCAATCCTCAGAGCGTTAGCTATGGAATTCATCGGTCGCGAGCAACGCTAAAGTAGGGGTAGCGCTCGAGCGAGAAGCCGGGCAAGCGGTAATGCTCGGGGCGGCAATGGTTGGAGTTAAGACTGTACTTAAGTTTCTAAGGAAACATTCAAAACAATCGCGATAACTATACTACCTTGTATCGCCGGTTAGACGAATTCTTATGCCACCGCGATTCGCAAGCTCTTCTTCTAATCCTGGAGACTTAAACCCAGATAACAATCGCGATACGCACATCACCTGCACGTCGTGTGATTCTCACGCCGTGCGTGCGAGACAGCGTCCAATTCACCATCATGGTATAATGGTCACGCAGCTGTGAGCGTCATGACTCGCATTTCACCACCACATAAGCGTGCACAAAATGTATATATATTATATATATGTATGTATATAATTGACTTTTTAAATTTATAATGGTCAAATTTCCAACCAAAATGAAAATAAATCTCCGTAATATTATAAATTTAGATTTTAATGCTTAAATGTAATTATAATGTATACATATTAAATTTTATTATTATGTAAAACATACATAATTATAAAGAAGATTTCTATATCAATAGAATTATTACTTTTAGGAATAAAAATTAACATGTGCACGTACGAATTTGAATGTAGCGCGCGCTTAGCAGAATGAAGAAGTATTTTAAACAGTGGGATATGGAGAATAGACATAAATAGACCAAAGTCCTAGTACATTCCCAGTGGGTACAAAATTTGGCGACGTCTTTACGACATCGTTACGACTTCCTATGTCCAGGTCGTTAAGATGTCTTTACGATATCGTAAACATGGACATGGGATGTCGTAAAGTTGTCGTAAAGATGTTGTAAAAACGTCATCGTTGGTGTAGGGTTGTAAGTCCATGAAACGTTTCATTGGAACATTGAAAGTTTCATGAAACAATGAAACGTTTCATGGGACCAAAGTTTCTGAAACGTGAAAAACGATCACTTTCTACCTATAAATGGTCAAACTATGCATTTGTTTATAAAATTTGTTTATAACATAAACAAATGATATCTATTGACAATTCTTCGTCACTAAACATCACCACTTATGTAATTTAAAGATGATTAAAAAGAAAAACCATTACTTTCTGTCTATAAATGTCCAAACTATGCATTTGTTTATAAAATTTGCTTATAAAATGAATAAATAATATCGAATGAGCAATCTCAATCACTAAATAGTACCATTTATATAGTTTGAAGGTACTAAGAAAGAAAAGCGATTACTTTTTGCCAATAAAGGCCTGTACTATGCGTTTGGTTACATAGTTTGTTTATAAAATAAACAAATTATACCATAAAACAAATTTTCATTAGCAAACCTGATCCTGTTGATAAAATCAAGCAATTTCAACTCACAAATATACTTGGAAGTAAAATTTTCAATGTGTTGACATTTTGTTAAAATAATTTGTTTATAACAATAATGTTTGACCTTAATTTTTTTCAAAATTTCATAATTAACATTACAAAATAAAGTGGAAGGTATGCTATATATATCGTAGCGTGATACTTGAAAACATGGTGTTGAAAACGATTTTTATACCCCCGCCTTCCCCCACCCGGTAAAACGAGCTGCCGGCTGAAGTCCGCGAGAAAGGTGGCCACCCTATTTGAAATCTAATGATTTTTTATTTGAAATACTATGCAATTTTAAATTATTTAAATTGGAACATAATAATTTTAATTTTTTCTAACATGTCATTATTCTAATTTCAATCTTTTATATATTGCAATTATTTATCAATAAACCATTTTGAATTGTACAAGTTTGAACAATTTGAATATGAAACTTCACGCAGTATAACACTAGTCACTAGTCTAAAAAAAATGTTTTCTTTTTTATGGAATAACCTCGTAAATGTCGCTCCTAAGAGTAAATTGTCTATATAATGAAATAGAGATATAACTTTTTTATAAAAAAGGTACTAATCGATATTTATTGCGCGCAATTAATCTCTTTGTTTTAAAATTAAATATTTTCTTGAAAATTCTTCTTTTTTAATGAAAATGAATGATTTTCCATTGAAATTGCACTATGGGTATTTTTTCGAAATTCCCTCTTTTTCAGTAGAAAATTAATCATCTTGGTTCCAAATTCATCTTTGGCGTTGAAGAATCATCTATTTGGTTGAAATTGCAATATTTTTATTGAGTGCAATTTTTACACTGACTATTTGAACTAAGTTCAGCTGTTTGGCTGATAATTCATTTTTCTTCGTTGAAGATTAATTTTTCATTGAAAATATATCTACCCGAGATTAAAAGTCAAATTTTGTTGTAAACATTTGAATTTTCAACTTAAAAATTCAACTTTTTGGATGCAAATGTAATTGCATTTAATAACACAGAAACACACAAAGGAAGTGTGCGGATCCAAAAAAGCGACCTATATAGCATTGTGGTATTGGTCTAGCATAGTAAAAATCTGCATTGCTTAGAATTTTCTGCTTACCAGTTCTTTTTTCATTTGAGTCAGAATTGCTTGTTTATGTCGAATTATCTCAAGTAGGCCACCATAAATCGAAAGTTGTTTCTTTCGGTGTAAAATAATTTTTTCTATATCCCTTATGTTCGGAAAGGTTTCTCCACATTTTTGTCGCAAAAAATTTTTGTTCGTAAAACTTATTGACAATACAAATTAACTGTTACAACATATAACTACGTTTTTACGTTTTTACGTTTAACTACGTTTTGGAATATCGGGAAAAGAATCTGGGCTATAACGTTAAATTACAAGTACGTCAGGGCCGTGCAAAGAAATATCTGGTCCCCGTTTCATCGAAATTTGTTATTGCAACATTTTATTAATTATAGGGCTTATAAATTTGTAGGCAGTAAATAAAAACATTGGAAAATAATTTTTTATTTGATATAAATATTTTTAAATATTTAATTTAATTTAAATATATTAAATTATTTTTCAATTTTCACTTCCTCGACAACATCATCGCCGGAGTCCATAGTCGCGTTACCTGAGATTTCGTGCTCAGCAGGTTTGAGAAGTACAGATTCTTCAATTCCCAGCTCGGTGCATCAGTTAAATTTAGTTAAGGGGAAAACCAGGGCCATTTTTCGATTTTCACGAGCTCGACAACGTCATCGCCGGAGTCCAGAGTCGTGTCCCCTGAAATTTCGTGCTCAGCAGGTTTCAGAAGTGATTATTCTTCAATTCCCAACTCAGTGCACCAGTTATATTTAGTCAAGGTAAAAACCAGGGCCATTTTTCGATTTTCACGACCTCGACAACGTCATCGCCGGAGTCCAGAGTCGCGTCCCCTGAGATCGTTAGCATGTTCGCTATCATTCCCCAAATTTTTAAGGCAAAATCTTTATTATTGTAGGAAAAAAGCCGGGGGAACCCAGCACTGCTAAAATCGATAATTTTCCAAGTAAAACGTTCTTAGTTTCAGGTTTTATATACGAGTAGACAAGTAGGCGCTGAGAATTGATTGATGCCTTATCTAAAACCGTATTCAAGGCGGAAATTCGCTTTACAGTATCGTATATAATAAACTGCAATTATCTTATTTGAATAATTCGAGTCAGGGCTTTTTGACTTTATTAATTCGTATGTGTGTAATATATACTTTTCTTATAAAGATATTAACGAGCTGTCTATTATTATAGATTTTTCTTTAAGACTAGTCCTAGCACTAAACTACTATACTCAGTTAGTCTTGCGGTTAATCTTAAGTAAAAATCTTTATTGTCATTGAATAATTAAATTATTCATCAAGAATAGCTATCTTCACCCAGATAAAATTTTCTTTCATTAATTCAATAAATTCCTTGGTTACCTTTTTTACTTGAATTAAAGAAATAATTTGTTGTTTTAACAAAAATCTTTTTTGTTTAATAAAACAGTATTTTGCTTTATACAATAAAAAAAATTGTTTCTGTCTGTTTGGTTTAAAAAAATAATGAAATTAAATATACAAAGCTTTTATTTCTTCTATGTAACTGAATATTGTTCAAATGCGTAGCCGTACTGAAATACAGTAAATTAAATAATTAATTATATATATGTAGATGCTTAAACTTTCTACGGGTGTTATTGAAACATAAATTTGAAATAAGAGTGATACGCTAATTTTGTAAGTTTTGTGTTTTCAACTGCCTACCATTAAATGAACAGATTATTATGAATATAGTGATGTTTTCAAATAGATAGTGGCTAAGCAGAAGGTTTAACTGTTGAAATAAAACTTTTACAGTAGGGAGTCTGGAAAGAGATAAGTTGAAATTTGAACAAAATATAGTTGAATTTTCAACAAAATATAGTTGAATTTTTCAACCAAAAAGTATCAATTTTTCACAAAATTGTTGAATTTTCAATCAAACAGTAGCATTTTTATCCAGGAACGATGCAATTTCCACTAAAATAGATGAATTTTTAAATTAGAAAGATAAGTTTTCAAAAAAGATAGTTGAATTTGCAACAAAACAGTTGAATTTTCAACAAAATTGTTCAAGTTTTCAAGCAAAAGTATCCATTTTTAACAAAATTGTTAAATTTTCAATAAAACTGTTGCCATTTTATCCAAGAAAGATGAAATTTCTAGCAAAATACATGAATTTTAAAATTAAACAGATAAAATTTCAAGCGAATAGTTGAATATTTATTTTTAAAAAATTTCAGCTTGACCTTTCAACAACAAAATATGAGTTTTAAATAAGAAGTACATTTTCTATCAAGATGCTGGAATTTTCAACCTAAGAAGACGATTTTTCAAGAAAACAGTTGAATATTCAACAAAATATAGTTGAATTTTTTAACCAAACAGTATCAATTTTTAACAAAATTGTTCTCGTGTTGAATTTTTCATGCATTTTTATTCAAGAAAAATGCAATTTCCACAGTTTAGATTAACAAATTAAATTTTTTGGGCAGTTACACGTAGAAAAAATTGGTTTCTAAATGAAAATAGCTTGAGAATTAATAATAACACTGCATGCTAAGATTCACGCAGTGAAAATTCATGGAATATTTTATAACAAATACTTAACTATGATAAATTGTTTATAAAAATATTTATTAATATGTTTTTATTGATCTTTGTGACTAACTTATTCAACTTAATCTCAAGCTATTTGAATGGAAGGAACAAATCGTTGTACTTGAACTTTCAAAATATTTGAAAATTGTTCATCTAATTTGTTTATGAAAATATAATTGTTATATTTTACCAAATATCATCAAACCTGTATTATTTATAGAAACATTTTTAGCAATTTATGTATTTTGTTGGAAATTCGTATTTTTGGTTGGAAATTAATTTTGGTAAATTTTTTTTTAAGCTCTTCAAATCTTTTAAACCTTTTGAATATCTTTCAAAATGATTTGAATTTGTTCTATAATTTGTTTTAAGTTTCTGGTCAATTTTTAAAATGACCTTAAAATCATACTGCTTTTCGATAATTTTGGATATCATCAAATTAATTTTTCAAAATTAATTAATTTCTTTGTTGAAAATTCAAGTATCTTTATAGAAAATTTACTTCTTACTTAAAACTCATATTTTGTTACAAATTCATCTTTTATTATAGAAAAATTATATTTTTTTGTTTAATATTCTCTTAAAATTAATTTTTCCAAATAAAAAATCATTTAAAATTTTCCCAGCAAAGTCAAGACTTTTATCTTTTTCATGCTCCTTTTGCATAAAATTATTCATGATAAAATAGATTTCTTTTCGATCTTAATTTAAAATTTTTTTAAAAAGATCAATTTTCTAGCCAAAATGAAGTAGCTACATTAAATTTTCAACCAAAGAAATGAAATTTGAACCACAAAGATTAATTTTTTATAAAAAAAGAATAATTTTTAAGAAAATACATGAATTTTCAATGGAATTTTTAACCTAATAGTTGCATCTTCAACCAAAAAGGTTAATTTTCTATAAAAAAAAAAAGAAATTGTCAACCAAATGGGTGAGTTTTTAACTAAAAACCATAAATTCTCAACAAAGAATAGAATAGTTTAATTTTCAGTTAGAGAATTAAGTTTTCAAGCAAACAAAATAAATTTTTAACGAATTAGTTAAATTTTTAACCAAACAAATGAATTTTCTACCAAAAAAAATTAAATGTCAATAAATGAAAAATAGTCAACAGAAAATTAAATTAAATTTCTAGTTAAACAAATTAATTTTGAATTAAAAAAACTAAAAAGGGTAATTTTATACCAAAAAAAGAAAATTTTTCAACAAAATAGATAAATTTTCAACAAATAGAATAGTTTAATCTTCAGATAGAGAAATAAGTTTTCAAGCAAATAACTTAAATTTTCATAAAAATAGTTAAATTTTCAAGAAAAGAAATGGATTTTCTACTGAAAAGATTAAATGACTATTACAAAATTTTTAAAATAAAATTTAGTGTACTTTTTAGTTAAAAAAATTTATTTTCAATAAATAAAGCCCCCAATTTTCAACCAAAAGAAATCATATGCAACGTTCTCAAATTATATAAGATTTTTGGTAAAACCCATAACAAAATGTTGGAAAATAAACGATGTTCTAGTTTTTGCAAAAAATGGATTTATCACGTTTTATTCGCTTAGTCTTTATTTTATCTGACTTTGAACAGGGAATTTTAGGAAATAATTATCGTTTTTATTTTAGGACAGGGAGTTTCGGTAAAAAATATAATTTAACTTGGAATAGGGAATTTTTTAAAAGAATTCTAATTCGGATTTAGACGAAAGGAATTTAAAAAAATCCCTCTTCCAAGTCAGAATTCGTCACAATTTGAAAGTTCTCTCTTCTGAATTTTAGATGAAGAAAGTACGTCAAGCAGTTTTTCGAGTAGAAAAAATATTTCAAAGAAGAAATATTTCTGAATTATAATAGATCATTTTTTTACATTGTTCATTGTGAATGCATCTTTTTTTAATTAAAAATTCATTTGCTTGGTTAAAAGTTAAACTCTTTTTGTTAAAAATTAATTTTTTTGGTTGAAGATTCATCATTTTAATGGAAAATTCATCTCTGGTTGAAAATATAACTACTTGTTAAAAATAAATTTATCTTTTTTTCGTGAAAATTCAACTATTTGGTTGAAAATTGATATTTTGCATTTAAAAATTAAACTGTTTGAACATTTATGTAATTTGTGGAGAATTCGTTTTTTTTTGTAGAAAATTAATCTTTCTGGTTGACAATTCATCTTTTTGGCATAAAATTCAACTAATTTCAGTTCGAGATTCATCATTTTAGTTGAAAATTCATTAGTTTGGATGAAAATTTGTCTTTTTTCGTTGAAAATTCACGTATTTTGTTGAAAAATCGATTTTTTTGGTAGAAAATTATCTTTTTCTTTGAAAGTTAATCTTCTTGTTTAAAAATCCTTCTTTTATTTTATAAATTCAAGTATTTCAGGTAAATATTTATAATTTTAGTTGCAAATTCATCTTTTAGGTTGAAAATCAAATTATTTAGTTGCAAGTTAAACTCTTTTCTTAAAAATTATTATTTTTTTTTAGTTTGAGATTCATCATTTTAATTTAAAATTCATCTCTGGTTGAAAATGTTACTATTTTGTTGAAAATCAATTTATCTTTTTGGTGAAAATTCAATCATTTAGTTGAAAATTGATATTTTGCATTCAAAAATTAAACTATTTATTTGAAAATGTATGTAAAAAATTATCTTTTTTTAGTTGAAAATTCGTGTTTTTAGTAGAAATTCATCTTCTTGGTTGAAAATTAATCTTTTTGGTCAAAAATTCAAGTATTCTAGTTAAAGGTTCATCATTTCAGTTAAAAATTGATCTTTCTGGTTTAAAATTGAACTATTCCAGTTGAATATTTACCATTTTATTTGAAGATTCATCACTTTGTTTGAAAATGTAACTATTTTTTTGAAAGTTAGTTTTTTTGTTGAAACTTACTATTTTTTGTTGAAGGTAATTTTTCTAACTGAAAATTTAACTTCTGTGAATTGAAAATTCTATGGTTGTTGTTGAAAATTCATCTGCTTGGCTAAAAATTAATTTTATTTTCTTATAAAGACATCATTTTTTTGCAAATTCAACTGTTTTGTTAAAAATTAGTCTTTTTAATTTAAAAAGTCAACCCTTTTCGTATAATATTAACCTTTTGTTTAAAATTCATATTTTGTTGCTGATAAGTCAACTGAAATTATTTTTGGATGAACAATATTTTTTCTGAAAATTTGTCTTTTCAATTTAAAAGTTCATCTTTTTTAGTAGAAATATTGCATTTTTATTGGATAGAAATGCAACTGTTTGGTTGAAAATTCAACTTTTTTTAAAAAATTGTCTTTCTGATTTCAAAATTCACCTACTTAAGCAGAAATTACATCTTTCTTGGATAAAAATGAAACTGTTTGGTTTAAAATTCAAAAATTTTGTTGAAAAGTCATACATTTTGATTGAAAATTCTACTGTTTTGTTGAAAATGTAACTATTTCGTAGAAAGTTTACTTTTTGTCTAAAATTTATATTTTAGTGTTAAAAAATAAATTGAAAGCTTTTCTGGACAAAAGTTCAAATTTAAAAAAAATGTGTCCTTTTTTTATTGAAAATTCATCTATTTTAGTACAAATTTCATCTTTCTTGGATAAAAATTCAACTATTTGGTAGAAAATGCAACTATTTATTTAAAAATTCATCCCTCTTGGTTGAAAAAATTCGTCTTTTTGGATGAAAAATTCAATTTTGTTCGTAGAAACTTATTTTTTGTTAAAAAATTCATATTTTCAGCTTGAAAAGTGAACTGGAATATTTCATGGATGAAAATTCAACTATTTAAAAAAAATTTGTTTTCTTTTTAAATAAAAATTTATCTGTTTTAAGAGAAATTTCATATTTTTGGATTAGAATGCAACTATGGTGTAGAGAATTCAACAATTTTGTTAAAAAGTCATCCTTTTTGGGTAAAAATTCATCGTTTTGGATTGAAAACTCAATTTTTTCGTAGAAACTCATTTCATGGTTAAAAATTCATATGTTTATCGTGAAAAGTCAACTAAAATCTTTTTTAACAGAAACTTCAACTATTTTTTTTAATTTATCTTTTTGATTTATAAATTTATCGGCTTTGGTAGAAATTTCTTTGTTTTTTATATGAAAATGAAACTTTTTGGTTGAAAATTATTCTTATTTGCTTGAGTATTCAACTCTTTGGTTGAACGTTTAACTATTTTGTTGAAAATTAATCTTTTTAAATTGAAAATTCAACTACTTGGGTAAAAGTTAAACTATATTGTTAAAATTTTTTTTTTTTTTTATTGAAGGCTTATGTATTTGGTTGAAAATTTAACTGTTTAGTGGATAAGTCTTTTTTTTTGGCTTCAAATTAATTTTTCAACTGAAAATATAACTTTTCCATTTTTTTAAGATTAATCTTTTTTATTTGAAAATTCTGCTTTTTTGGTAAAGAAAAATAATTTTCTTGGTTTGAAATTTCATTTTTGTTGTGTAAAAATGCGTCAGTTTCGTGGACATATAATTTTTTGTTAAAGTCCTATTTTTGGTTTGTAAATTAAATTTTTGTAGAGAAAATTCGTTTTTGTTTTTTGGTTTCAATAAGAAATTAAGAATATACTTTAAAATAATTAATAATAAAAAACTTATTTGTTCTCGTGAAACTATCATTTAATGCATTTGACTTAATCTAGAAAATTTAACTATTTCACCGTGTAAACCTGAGAAATGACCGCTTCCTTTTTATTAATTAAAAAGAGAGCTTGTCATATGCAATTTTTTGCTCTATGATTTTTTTCGCTGAAACAATAATTTTCTCAATTTTTCCAAAAAATGAATTTATCAAGTTTGATTCGCTTACTCCTCATTTATCCTGACTTGGAAAAGGAAATTTAAAAAAATAATTATCGTTTTTATTTTAGGACAGGGAGTTTCGGCAAAGAAAAAATATAATTTCACTTGGAACAGGGAATTTTTGACATGGAACGGGAATTTTTTTAAAGAATTATAATTCGTATTTCCAAAAAAGGAATTAAAAAAATCCATGTTCCAGGTCAGAATTTGTTACAATTAAATTGAATATAATTGAAAATCTTGTTATACTGTTCATTGTAAATTCATCCTTTTTTAGTTCAAAATTCAACTACTTCGTTAAAAGTTAAACTCTTTTGTAACAAATTAATTTTTGTTGGTTGAAAAATAATAATTTTATTTGAGAATTCATATGTGGTTGAAAATGTTTGTTAAAAGTCAATTTTTTAACTAAAAATGTAACTATTCTAGTAGAAAATTGAATGATTTTGCTGAAAATTCGTTTTTTTTTTTGTTAAGAATTAGATTTTTAACAGAAAATTTAACTATTCTACTTTTAGTTGAAAATTTATCTTTTTTGGATGAAAATTCAAGCACAAAATTTTAAGAAATATTTTATAAATATTTCAATAGATTTCAAAATATTTCACAAAGATTTCGAAAGATTTCACGAAGACTTCAAAGATTTCACAAAGATTTCAGAAAGATTTTATAAAGAATTCAATAAATTTCAGAAAATTTGGCAAAGATTTGACGAAGATTTCAAAGATTTCACAAATATTTTGAAAGATTTCAATAATTTCGCCAAACCTTTGAAGATGTCACAAATATTTCAAAGATTACAACAAAATTTCATAAAGATTTTAGAATGATTTTAATAGATTTCAAAATATTTGACAAAAATTTCAAAAGATTTCACAAAGACATCAAAGATTTCACAGATATTTCAAAGATTTCATAAATATTTCAAAAGATTTCACAAAGTTTTCAAGGATCAAACAAAGATTTGAAATATTTCAATGACTTCACAAAGATTTCTATAGATTTCACAAAAATTTTCAACGATTTCTAAATATTTTACAAAGATTTCACGAAGACTTGTATACCAGATTTAAAGAGTGATCAGCCCCTTGATCATATTATTTTTATTAGTAAAAAAAATCATTTCGTATGAATTCAGAAATTAAAAATTCACTGTAATTATAGCAATCCTGTTGATATCAAACAAGAATACAGAAAACAGGGATCACAGCGCAAAAGGAGCTCAAAAAGGAGAAAATAGGGCAATTTTCTCACGAAAAAGGGGAAAATCAAACATTTATTTTTACATGTCGAAAAGAACAAACAGCCTTTTCATAAGAAATGTTATATTTTTAAATAATTTTCAATAATTTTTCAATGATTTCTGCCATTCAAGAATTTATTTTTCAAAATTGGATATAGTTAGGTCGTTGGAATAGAAATTTGTGGGTCGACATCCCAAAAAAGTAGAGAAAAAAATTTTTGAAATCGGGTAATATCTTCTGTTCTCTTTTTTAAACTTACAATTAAAAAAAATTTTAATTCAAAAAGAAATTTTGCCTTATTTAGAATTTTTTGAAAATGTTCAATAACCGGTTTTTTGGATTGATTCGAACCTGAAATTTCGTCAGTTTGAACGAAAGAAACATGTTATTATTTTTTATTCGTGGGAAACATTTTTTTCTTGGTGTTCATAACGTTCCAAAATCGCAACAAAAAAAAGAAATCCCAAAAATCCTGAATCACGACAACAGTTTTTTCCGAAAAAGCAAAATGATCAAATGTTTCTTTGGTTAAAGCTGAATAAATTTCAAGTTCGACACATTCAACTTTTTTTTTAAATGTGTGGATATGACTCAATAAAAAACAACATCTTTTTGTACATTTTCAAAAAATTGTTATTGTGCAAAAAATGCATCTTAAAATTTCGTAATTTTTTATTATTGTTCACTAGTAAAAGCTGTAAATATAACAAATTCGTCATAATTTTTGAAACAATGGGAAAAATTCATAAATAATTAATTTGAGTGCTATAATTGCTTTAATTATTATTCAATAATGGGTACACTTACTAATTTCAGAGAATTTTCCGCGTAATTCAAATATTGTATTTTCCAATATCGTATATTTAAAGAGAAAAGGGGAAGTTTTTTGAGAATAGGGGAAAAAGGGGACAAAAAGGGGAAAACCGTGCACCCTGTAATTTGTTGAGAATTTTCTTTTTGTTAGAAATTAATTTTTCAACCGAAAATTAATTTTTTTAACTGAAAATGTAACTATTCGATTTTTAGTTGAAAATTCGCGTATTTTATTTAAAAATTTTATTTTTTGGTAGAAATTTATTTGCTTGTTTTGTTGAAAATGCAACTATATGGTTAAATTTTAATCTGTTTTAGTTGAGGATTCAAGTATTTTGTTGGAAATTCGTCTTTTTTGGTCATATTCAAATGTATTTTATATTAAATTAAAGTCCTTTTTGGTTTAAATATTAAATATTACGTTTTTTGTTGAAAATTCAACTGTTTTGTAAAAAATTCAACAATTTGGTGGAAAATTCAACTGACTCGTGGAAAAATTTATGTAATTTGTCCAAAATTCATCTTCTTGATTGAAAATATAATTATCTTGGCAGAAAACTCCACTTTTTGGTTAAAAATTAACTTTTTTGTTGAAAATTCGTTATTTTGGTTTTAAAATTCCATTATTTAATGGAAAATTAACTCTTTGTTGAAACTTCACATTTTCGGGTTAAAAATTCAACTCTTTTGTAGAAAATTCGTATTTTCAGCTCTAAAATTAAACAACTTACCTGAAAATTCGCTTTTTTGGTAGAAATCATTTTTGTTTGATTTTGAAATGAAAATGTTTGGTTTTCAACAAAATGGATTAATTTTTAATCAAATAATTGAATAATACACTAGAAAAGGTGCTTTAGTATACGTAAGTATACTAAAATTACAAAGTGTAATGAATTTAGTAAACATATAAGAAATTTAATATGCCCATGTATACTAAAATTGCAAACATTTCTAACAGTGAAAATTGACTCAAATTTGTCTCAAAACCAGCATACTGGAATAGAAATTTTCATACTAACATACGGAATTGCAAGTATTATTACAGTAAGACTTTTAAAAAATGCTGATAACAAAACTATATTCTTCACTGGAAAAACTATCGTTCCATTTTAATCAAGCATAATTTTTTTAGCGTTCTAGTATAATACCAAATAGTCTTGTTTTTGAATTCTCGGTAATTTTAAATCGGGTAATGTTACCGATAAAATACCGGTATGTTACTGGAGCTTCAAGAATTTGTCGAGAATTTATGAGGATATTCAATTATAATGCTTTTTTGTTATTTTTAAAAGTAAATAAATAATGCTCACGATCTTATCGTTAATTTTAGATCATTTGGACAATTTGATAAATATTTGATATCACAAAAAATATACCAAATGGTCGAAAATTACCTATAACATCTTAAACATTTATTCACAGTGGTCGACAAACCTTTAAAAAATTTCAATTGAATTCTATTGTTATTGACATTTATAATGATTATTAAAAATTTTAATTTACGGTTAAGTGAACTAAATTATAAAAAATTATATATATTTTTTCAAAGCTAGAAAATAATTTATTTTGTTTCGTTATAAATATTTTGATTTTCAAAATAAAAATCATTTCAATTTTCTCAGGAATCTTTGAAGAGAAACTTTTTTATTTTCTTGAAACCTTTCGAAACGTTTAAAAAGTTCCTTTTTTCGAAACTTCAAAGATATAAATTTTTGTTTTCAATTACTTAAAATTGTTTCAAGTTAAAATGTTTTTTTAAATGCTGCTAAAAATGAAAAAATTGCATTTAAATCTTCCAAATTCTTTTTCGACGATTTTCGAAACCTTTCGAAGTATTTTCAATTTTATCTTAAAATTAATTTATCAAAATAAAAAATCATTTAAATTTTGCCAGAAATCTTAAAATCACTTGTTTCTTCTCTTGAAACCTTTTAAAATCCTTAAAACCCTACTTTTTTCGAAATTTTCATAATCTGCATTTCGTTCTAAATATTTTTAAAACGTTTTAAATTCTTTGAAATCTTTTCCTAATTATTGTTGAACATTTTCAAGTTTCCCAACAATCTTTGAGATTCTTGAACATAATTTTGGATATTTCTTTGAATATTCAATTAAAATAATTTTTGAAAATAAATAAAAAAAGATTTTCCTATGAATCTTTAGAACATTTTTTTCTTCGAAATCTTTAAAAATCGATTTTACTTACCCAAATTCTTAAACAAACAGATGAATTTTCTACAAAAAAGATTAAATATCTATGAAAAAAACTTTCGACGAAAAGTGAAATAGTTAAATTTTTAGTTTTTTTTTAGTTTTTAGACTTTTTTCAATTTGGTAATCGTACAACAAATCTTCTACTTTCTTTTTCGAAATTGTAGAAAATCATTTAATATCCTGCAAAATGAAAAAAGTTTCCCAAAAATCTTTGAGATTCTTGAAAATAATTTTGGATATCTTTCTGAATATTCAATTATAATAATTTTTGAAAATAAATAAAAAAATGATTTTCCTATGAATCTTTAGAAAATTTTTTCCTTCGAAATCTTCAAAAATCGATTTTACTTACTTCGATTTTTGAACAAACAGATAAATTTTCTAACAAAAAGATTAAATATCTATCAAAAAAAAATTTCGTCGAAAAGTGGAATAGTTAAGTTTTTAGTTTTTTTGTAGTTTTTAGATTTTTTTTTTAATTCGGTAATCGTGGAACAAATCTTCTACTTTCTTTTCCGAAATTCTAGGAAATCATTTAAAATCCTGCAGAATAAAAAAAAAATTTCCAACAATCTTTCAGATTCTTGAACATAATTTTGTATATCTCTTGGAATATTCTGTTAAAATAATTTTTGAAAATAAAAAAAAAACATTTTAAATTTCCTATGAATCTTTACAACATTTTTTTTCGAGATCTTTAAAAATCGATTTTACTTACTCAAATTTTTAAACGAATAGATGAATTTTCTACCAAAAAGATTACATATCTGTTAAAAAAACTTTCGACGAAAAGTGGAATAATTCAATTTTTTGTTTTTAGATTTTTTAAATTTGGTAATCGTGCAACAAATCTTCTACTTTCTTTTTCGAAATTTTAGGAAATCATTTAAAATCCTACAAAATAAAAGAAATTTCCCCACAATCTTTCAGATTCTTGAACATAATTTTGGATATCTTTTGGAATATTCTATTAAAATAATTTTTGAAAATAAAAATCTCTCTAGTAGCTTAGTGGGTAAAGCATCTGACCGGAGATCGGAATACGTGAGGTTCGATTCCACCGGAGCGAAGGAGAAAGATCTTTTTTCAGGAATTACAAATTTTTAATTTATAATTAAAAACATAACTCCTTGCTAGGAAAAATGTATATCTAAAAAAAGTATCTGCCTTCGATCTGTCTAGTAGCTTAGAGGTTAAAACACCTGAAGGGTAATCACCGGAGCGAAGAAGAAAGATCTTTTTCAGAAAATGAATATTTTTCATTGCTGAAAAAAGATCATTATTCTTCGCTCCGGTCTCTCTAGTAGCTTAGCGGTTGAAGCACTTGACCGGCAATTGGAAGACGTGAGGTTCGATTCCACTGGAGCAAAGGAGAAATATCTTTTTTCAAAAATTAAAAATTTTTAATTTACAAATTTTCAAACTTCATCTTGTCTGAAATGACGTTAAGAATTTCTGTTATTTTATGAGTTTCTTTAGTTCGATATTATTGATGATATAACAGATTCCATCTAATTTTCTTTTAGTATATAATTAAATATTTTTGCTTTAAGTAACAAATAATGTTCGTAAAATCTTTCTTTTGCAAAATAAAATTGTAAATTATAAGCAAAGAGTGTTATTTTGTAATTTAGTCTCAAGTAAAATGACTTATAGATAAGATAGCTTAGCATCTTCATTATTGACATTCTAATTTTTCTTCCCGTATTTCAAAATAAACCTTGTAGATATAAACTCTGGTCTTAGTATGTTTGATATCATCATAAATAGAAAAAACAATCTGTGTAAATAGCATCGTTGAAAAATAAATTTTTCTGGTCCCTAAAGCTGTAATTATTCATTTAAAAATTTTATTCGACAATGAAAAAGTTTTAGAAGTCAGCAATTATTGTTATAAACATGCAAAATGATCACTAAGGAGCTGTTTGAAATAATCGGAACCTGAAAAATTAAATTCCCGGGGTTTTCCATAAAAAAAGTGTTTTTGCTCTTTTGGTTGAAGATTCTTAATTTTAGTTGAAATTCCAAATTCGTTTTTTTTTTGTCAAAAACTAATTCCTTTGTCTAGAAATTGAATTATTCAATTTTTTGAAAATTTGTCGTTTTCCAGTAGAAACTTCAACTATTTGATTAAACATTCAAATATTTTGCTGAAAATTCGTCTTCTTCGGTACGAAATAAATCTTCCTAGTTTAAAATTCAACTTTATAGTTTAAAAATCGATCTACTTGTTCAAAAATTCGTCTTTTTTTGTCAAAAGTTCATCCTTATTGTTCACCCAAAATAAATTTAAAGATGACATTTATTTATTATGCACTTACCAATAGAGTAAAAAAGAATCACCAAGGTGAAGACCCGAATTTTCAGGGTTCTCATTTTCTTTCAAGCTGGGAAAATCTTAGTTTCAAGTGTAGAAAAAACTGATGATCGTCAAATTTAAAAAAAAACAGCGTTGATACTGATTATTCTGATATTTTATGACACTATATATATACTATTTTGGGATATTTGTGTTTTCCCCTCCCGAGCGTAAGTAGTAAAAGGCTTTCATGGTCAGGCTTAGTAGCATGAAAAATGTTAGTCAGCATCACATTATTTATTCAACTGATAATTCCTGGCTCGTGTATCATTTTATCTTGAGAACTAATAATCCGAATAAAACTTTAGAAAAAATATAAAAATATTCATAGGCTCTCAATCAAAAAAAAATTTCGATTCAAAGATCATTCTTTGGGTTAAATAAAATTCTTTGGTTTTATGAAATGGTTTCTGGTTCCGATGAAAACTTTAATTTAATTTACAACTATTAAATTAAATTATTTCCGAAAATTTTGAAAAAGAATATGGACGATTTTAAAGACGATTTTTTCAATTTGCAAGATTACTAAGTTTTATACAAAATCAATTTTAAAAAAATGTACAATTTTGTATATTTGTAAATATACGAATAAAATTTCAAGGCTTTTTAAGCAGTTTAAAGGTTTTCAAGAAAATAAAAAAACTTTCTGAAAATTCCTGGAAAAATTCAAACTGATTTTGTAGTTTAAAAATTAATTTTAAATGAAAATTGGCAAAGGATTCATAACCAATTTTTACATAGATTTATAAAAAATTCGAGTTAGTCTACGAGACATTTCGAATATTTAAAAAGATTATAAATCAATTTAAAAGTTGAAAATTATTTTAGATAAAATTTCTAAATGTACATTTTTTGAATATAAGGGAATACAAATTTTGAAGCTTTTTGATGATTTTGAAATGATTCACGACAATAAAATTTTTCCCCTCAAATTCATAGGAAAATTTGAATTGAGTTTTTATTTTGAAAAATTAATTTTTAGAGAATGTTTAACATTAAATATTAGCAATGTTAGAAATACATTAAAATTTTGATTGTTTCTTTTCCTAATTGGAAAATGTAATAATCTAGATTGGTTCATAATCAACTACAAACAAACAGTTTAATTTTTAATCATATAGTTGGATTTTTATTCATTTAAGATGAAATTTCTACTAAAGCAGATGAGTTTTCAAATCAAAAAGACAAATTTTCAAAAAAGTAGATGAATTTTCATGCAAAAAAGATTTCATTAAACTTTTCGACACTAAAATATGAATTTTAAACAAAAAGTAAATTTTCTAC
Organism: Andricus grossulariae; assembly: GCA_011634705.1. NCBI lineage: Eukaryota > Metazoa > Arthropoda > Insecta > Hymenoptera > Cynipidae > Andricus > Andricus grossulariae. Next base: position 103,793,819 of record JAABKJ010075445.1, on the reverse strand, counting down.
GAAATAGTTGAATTTTCAAGAAAACAGTTGTATTTTGAACCAGAAAGGATGCAATTTCAACCAAATTGTTTAATTTTCAACGAAATAATAAAATTTATCATTAAAAAGATAATCTTCAGAAGGAAGCAACTGCGAACAAAAAGAAGTAGAAAAAGAAATACAAGTCAAATAAATTACTAGGAAGAATATTATAAGGGTTATCGCAAAACTTCATTTTGAAAATTCCCTAATTTTTCCCTGACCAATTTTTCATTTTCCCTGACCATTAATATTCAAAGACCAGAATCTTAATTTTGTACCATTTTTAACGTTATAGACTCTTTTATAAATGGAATAAAACCATTTCAAATTAAAATATGAAAATTTCAAATTTATGATCCTTGACAGTTATTCAAATAGAAATTCCCTGACTTTTGCAAGATTTTCGGTACATTCTGTACAATTACTGCGAGTTATTTGTTTCATTTGCAAATTTTCAAAATTTTCGTACATGAATGAAGGACCCCTCCTCCCTTTTGTAACAAATCGTAAGAAAATCTCATGACCCCTCCCCTCCCCTCTTAAACTGTTACTTAATTTAAGTACAGTCCCTAATTTCAAGTGCGAGAAAAAGGCAATTTGTTCCAAAGTGGTGGTTATGAGAAAAACTCGGTAAATGATAAATAACTTTTCGACTAAACAACTCGAACTGTTCCAAAATAATTACCGAACTGATAATAAATATGAAAATTCGTTGAGGTAAAGAATGAGTGAATATTATATTAATCTGTAAATCAAATTTCCTTTTATCCAACATAAATATACTTATTTTTAGTCCATCACTGAAAAGATAAATAATAATATAATAATATAATAGATAATTTTTTTGATGAAAATCGTTTGAAATTTTAAATGCTAACTTAAAAATGTCCCAAAACCAATAGTTTAATATTAAAACCTTTTTAATTAGATCATTTCAAATTTTTACGTTTAAACTTGAAACATCTAATGCATCAATTATTATGAATAGGTTCAAAACTAAACAATCTGTTTTAAATCTTTCATTCAGAATTTCAAACTTGAAAAATGTCAATTTTTAATGTATTAAAAATGTAGGGTGGCTGTCTTAATAGAGGATGAAAATTCCAGGTTATTTCACGGATTTTTTCCGTTTTGCGAAAATTTTGTACGGTCATTGAAATCAAGGAAATTTTTTCATTTGAAATTGTAAAAACTTAACTGCAAATGAAAGCACCCTGAGTGGAACTCTCTTAAATTTTAAACTTTTAAAATTGAAGTTCAACAAATTTTTAAATCAAAATTTTTTTATTCGAGCGTTCATTAATTTCAAACTATAAATTGCATTTTTTTCACCATTTTTAGTAAAAAAATTTAAACTCATATCATTTTAGGCAATTTTAAGTTATAAACATTAAAAATTAAATGTTTCAAAATTTTTAAATTTGAACTCTCTTTAAATTAGAAGTTGAATTTTTAAAATTCGACATTTTAATATTTTTATATAAAGTTACCAAATTCACTATCTTGAACTTGGGAACATGATGATAATAATTGAGGGTTCGGATCAAAGAATGGGTCGCGCGCTTGAAAACGCGAAAAATTATTGTCCACGCGTCTCGTGATATCCAAATTTTAAAGTTCAACAAATTAAATTTGGTAAAATATGGTCATATAGAAAAAGACAAGACGGAACTTTTTTGTATCTAATATTATTGAAACTGTTTAAAATTTGGTATACGCACGCAGTGTACCCTGATAATGCCTACAAAATGAAAAAACCAATCAAAATAGCCTATCGAGGAAACTTTAGAGTTGAAAGAACTTTCAGTAAGACATTTGTTCCTCACTAATGAAGTAAGATTTCTGGAAATTTTTAGATCGATTTATTAAAAATTGACGGAAATATCCATTATGTTAGAAAGCACGCGATGCCATCTACGATTGCAAGCGCTTCTCAACGTTCGCTTGTACTGTCACCGGTACTCGCCAATAAAGGACGCTTTCTTACATAATGAATATTTCCGTCAATTTTCAATGAATCGATCTAAAAATTTCCAGAAATCTTAGAAGTATTTTTCCTAAAACATCTCACTAAAATGAATAAATGCAGCTATTGAACTTTTAAATCGGTCACGAGTGAAAACCCGCCAGCTAAATCGTTGACATGGTAGCGCAGAATCTTGGCTGCAATTGAAAACAATCTTTATAATTATTTATTCATAATATATTTAAACTGGGATTCATATGGTAAATTTTTTTATCATAATTTGAAGTTGATGTGACGATACAAAATATTCATTGGTTAGAGAGGGATCGAATGACCTAAATATTCATACATTTTATTAAAGAATAAGGAAGTTAAGTTATTCATAATATTTGTAAAATATGTGTTTCATAGAATAAGTTTTTTTCATTATCATAACTCAAAGTTGACGCAGAAATGAAAGATACTCAAACTTTTGATTTTATAAAGCAAACAGTCTCGTGATCACAAAAGTTAGTTATTTGTCTTACCGAGGAATATATGATGTAGCTTTCTCTAACATAGGGTAACGGAACCAATTACGGAGGAGGAATCATATTACGACGAAACAGTTGATTTTTGTTTACCCGAAAACATGAATGTGCTATTTTTGTGGTATAAGTGATTTATTAGGTCTCAGTTAAATTTTTGAATCAATTAGATTAATTGTACTTTTAAAAACAGTGATATCAGAAAGAATGTTATCTTCGTCATTGGACAATAGAATCCCCTGAGTAATTGGTTCCATCACCGTATATTCGTTTTCATACTAAATAAACTTTATAATAACTATCCTTATATAAATGAAATCTTCTCCAATTTTTATGCAATCATTTTTGTCGTCACGAGGACTATCTTTCGAAAAATAGAATTTTTGAATTTTTCTCACGAAGGATGTATTGTTTGTAGAACTATCTTGAATTAGCAAAACCTTTCTAAAAACATTTGATCCTTTTTCATTCTGTCATCGGTCATGCGGAGAACGAGAAACTTTAATTTTTTTGGAAATAAGTTCTTGTAACCACAAAAATGCTGTGGTCAGTATAAAGTTTACAGGATATCTTCCTTATGGAAAAGCAAAGTAAAAAAAAGTGCAAAAAAATAAACAAGAAGAATTTTGGTGAAACAAGGAACTTTTATACATCAGAATTTTTTCATAAAATCGATTGTTTAAATTATATATATATATATATATTTTATGCATTATATGTTATCTTTTGTATTTTCAAATTAGTTTTGCTTGTAGCAAGGTCGTATTGAAATTAGGTTAATATAGCAAAGTCCTTCTCTCGGTCACACATCACTTTGTATCCAATAATAATTTGTACACATGTCGCTTAATTTCAACTAACTGGCCTAAAACAATAGCAAGGTCATCGTTGCTAAGCAATTTTTATGCAAAACAGTTATTCTGCGTCAGCAAAAGGTGAAAGACGTGCTGAAAGGCATCAATTTATTGTTTTATGAAACAAGTAAAAACACTACGATGGATCATTTGCAATTCAAACGTATCTTACTTTTCATTTTTTTTATAGAAGTACAAGAAGTTTCCAATGATTCCAGGTGGCTTGATGGCCTTTCTCAGCAAATAAAGGCTGATCATCGGACTACTGAAACAATTATAATGATCGACGATAGCACTTATCTTCACAAATATTCGATCTTCAGCAAACTTGTAGTTGAAATAACTAGCGATTTACCAAGTAGAATAATCAGCTTTTTGAAAGTGTCACCGAAAAGTATCAGACCAACAGGAGAAAGTCAAAGTTTCCATGAAAGAGCAACATTTGTTGCAATTCTAGACGAAGATACAATTCCTGAGAGCATGATAGAATTTTTGATGGAAGTATCAACAGCTCAGAGCCATCCAAGGCTTTTGATGATTATTTTTCAAGCAACAGAAAGTGGTAGCCACGAAAAATTACTTCGTTACGCTTGGTCCAAAAAGTTTTTGGACTTTACGGTTCTCGATATTGTCAAGGAAAGAGATTTGAATCGTATAATCTCCTGGGACTCTCAGATTACAACAAAACAAAGTACTGTATTAATGCATTACTTCAATCCCTTTAGCCAGATCTACACCAGGAAAAAATATTCGACCGAAGCGTCAATTTTCCCGGAAAAATTACACGATATGAATGGCATTGAAATGAAAACAGCTTCAGTAGATAATCGACTCATGGTTAGGGTGAAATATAATCTTTCTGGATTTCCGCTTGAAGTTTCAGGACCAGATGCAGTAATTCTCAAAATCCTATCAGAAAAAATGAATTTCAAAGTTATAGAAAGTGCCTCCAAAGAAGAATCGTTCGGCGTCTACAATTGCAACAAAAGTAAGACAACTGGCTTAGTTAAAAAGGTTGCGAATAGAGAAATCAATGTTATCACAAATAATGTAATACAGACACAATGCGGCCCTAAGAGTGCTTTATAACCATCTTTGTCGCTCTTACGGTGTTGGCCGCGACCCTGCCCTGTCGAACGCTCTAAGGGAGATAGATAGAGTCAATTGTCCAAAACGAGAAATGCCAAATTTTCTGGAACTACGATTTTCGGAGAGCAGTCTGCTTTGCACACTCGAGGTCTGACATTGTTCTCCAAGACTTCGAGAAACAAACTATATTCGTTATCGAACTCTCGGCTGCATCTGAATAAAACATCACTGCCAAGGAGAAAGAAAAGAAGGAGAGGTATCAAGACCTTAGAAGGGAGCTGCAAAGACTGTCCCCAAAATCAAGTACAAGTAATTGGCCTTGTGATAAGTGCTCTCGGAGGAGCGAAACTATCACTGGTTCGCAACCTTAAAGCCATTCCCGCGTGCCAAAAATATGCCAAGGCACTTGCGAGATAAATCACTTCCATGGCCAGGTCTCACAACCGTGAGATGGGTGCTCACATGACACGACGAAATCACTACGGCAGACCGGCGAAACCCTCGTGTATTTTGAGAACACGAAGCGACCCAAAGATGACAGCTTTCTGCATTTATCTCGCAAGTGCCTTGGCATATTTTTAGCACGCGGGTGTGGCTTTAAGGTTACGAACCAGTGTTAGTTTCGCACCTCCGAGAACACCTATCACAAGGACAATTACTTTTAAGGTCTTGATACCTCTCCTCCTTTTCTTTCTCCTTGGCAGTGATGTTGTATTAGGATGGAGCCGATAATTCGATGACGAATAAAGTTTGCTTCTCGAAGTTTTGGAGAACAATGTCAGGCCTCGAGTGTGAAACGGAGACTGCTGTCCGAAAATCGTAGTTCCAGAAAATTTGGCACTTCTCGTTTTGGACTATTGACTTTATCTCCCTTGTAGCGTTCAGCAGAGCAGGGTCACAGGTCGCCCCTTTATATATATATTGTAACCGGTAACTTTTGGGTCGTTAACTTTTTAATTTTTAATAAAATTTATTATTCAATTTTCCATGAATAAATGGTATTTTCTAAATATAAGAAAGGTTAGCATGCGAGAAGAAGTAAGATTCTCTGTTTAAACAAACACAATTTATTTAAAATTCTATGCTAGCTAAGAAAATACAAATCCCTACATCTATGCTCAGAAGATATTTAATCTTTACGTTCATAAGAAGAAACGAATCTTTAATTTTTGCCTACTACAGCCTTTGGTATTTTATCATTCGATACTGATCTTTCTATAATCACGCAACTTTGTGCTCTTAATCTCCTAAAGATAGCTTATTTGGCTAAATATCGCACTATAATATTCTAATTGATTAACTTTTGTAAGTAGCCCTTATTCGGGTAGGATTTCGTATCCTCAAGTAAAAGTATAATTCTGTATAAAAGGTAAGAATTTTAATCTATCCACACTCTAATGGTTATTTATTTTATCTCTTAAGATTCAAAAATCAATAGATCAGGACTAGGCCTTTGAAAATCACGGAGCCTCAGCTCTCGACTCAGAGGTCCTAAATCTCTCAAATTCGCAGGTGCGTCGGTCGCACTGTAAAAGGGTCGTTGCCTTTGAGACTACAATTTGTGTCTTCAAAATACAAGTTCTCGTTTTCGGAACGTACCTAAGTGCTCAGACTATCTCCTCTAAAAAAGAGAGAGAGAGAATAAGCGAAGAGAGCGAGCAAACTCTGAAGGATTTATTATCTATTTCCGTGACGTTTCCCTTCCAAGGGACGTTCCACGTAAATACAAATTGAATTCCTCGAAAAATGCACCTTATTCTACAAAATTGGTAGTGGCCTTTCTAAACCAGGTTTTTTCATATCATAGTTTTTTCAATTTTCATAGAGAGATTAGTATTTTACGAAATGCCACTTCCTAGACTAGTTTACGAGAGAATCGTTCTATTCGTCTGTGGTTCATGAAGTAAAATATATCTCGATAAAATTGCTGAAAAAAATCATAGAATTCTCGCGATATATAAATCTCCTTCAAAAAATGCTTCTCACAGTTGAAATCGCCTTGAGTAGCTCGCACAAGAATCAAGAGAACTCAAATAATATTGGGGAGTCAAAGATTTTCTCAATATATTCCAACGATAGAGAGTAGTATGGAACTCACAAGAGAAAGAGGGATCTCAAGCCACTCCCGAAGGACTAATTCTTCCTTGATATATTTATAGCCTCGCGGCGGGCCTTCTTCCCACTGCTCTGGTTTGAGTTTTTAGTGGGAGGCAGTTGAGTTTGCGCTCTAGATATTCTCCTGAGTTATGCTATTTTACGTGGCAATCACTCTGAAGAATATCGTTTTGCCTGCTTTTAGGAGCCTTGTGTAACTCGGAGGTTATCGCTTCGCTCGGGCAGCAAATTCACACTCGTCAAAATAGCCTTCTTTACGCCCTTGATACACAATATACTATTTAATTCAACCCAGTGTTCTGAAACAATTTTATCAGCAAGGCATCGTGCTCAGCACCTCGCGTTTGATAATAATTGCACAAATAAGTGGAATCGCCGTTTTTCTTGCCTGCTTTGAAAAACTCTCATAACTAACCTAAAAATAAGACAAGAATATCACTTTGTAATTTGTTTACAGCAATGCATCAAAACAGTTGATTGGTTGCTTGTAGCTGACGACGACTTTCTGTCCGCCCAAGGCTGCGTTGCTGATGCCGTCTCTCGATTGGCGAGATACAGAGGCTGTGTTTGCAAAGACATTGAGAAATAGTGTATTTTCATCAAGTTTTTCACTAATCGCCACAAAATCGCCAACTCAAATTGAAAAAAGCCATGATAGGAGCCAGTCGCCAAATCTAAAAAAGTGGTCTACAAAAACGCATGAAATTGCCACAAGGACAATAAATCGCCACTTCTGACAATTCTGCTCACTCGACCCGAAAACTTAGTTTTTTTCTTCGAAAATAACAAAAAGTACTACTTTTATGCATTAATGTCAACTTGAGAAGGCTTTGAAAATAATAGATGGATGATCTCCTTCATTTTGTAAAACAGTCATTAAGAACGGTTTTTTGTTGAACAATTAAAAAGTTACAATTTGTCTATTTTTTGTTCTCTTCAAATACAATCTTTTCGACGTGAGCTTGTATGAGTGCAAGACTAATCGTACCATATAAAATACAAATTAACAAAAATGAGCACAATCGAAGACCATGGCGATGGATGAAATCTATTTTTCCTGGAACTCATTTACAAATTACTTATTTCATTAGGAATTAAAGTAGTTGATGAATAAAATTGCACAAAACTTATCTTAAAATCTTTAATTGTCAGGTTTCTCTCCATATAACATTATATTAACATTATATACATCAAATCCTCAAAATATTGAATAAAATTCCTAATGTACACGTTTGCTTGCTAGACAAGGAAATTAAATTTTCTACTGTCTCAAAACTAAATTTAAGAACGTCCGTAAAATGTCGGTGTTTATCCATCTTAACTTGTTTTTTAATTAATCAGGTATTTTAAGCACTCTTTCTAGCTTTTGGTTGGTGTACGGAGGTATAGCCTTTTTCACAAGTCTCGCGTTGAAAGTTGAGAAACTTATTCTTATAAAATTATCCTTTTTCCTTTAGCTGGCATATTCATGACGTCGAAGCTATTGGCAGAGACGAAAATTTGGAAAACAAGAATAATATATATTCAATTTTGAAAGAAGTTATAATTTTCAACCAAATAGTTGCATTTGCAACCAAATAGTTAAACCTTAGGCAGAAGAGACGAATTTTTTCTCAACAAGTTACGTGACCAATTAATTACATGTTCGTATAAGGTAAAAGCACCAGTCTCTGAACATGTACTAGTGGTCGGAGAATCTCGTGTATGTCATAGAAGGAATGGTTCAATAAACCATAATTATTCAAAGTAAATAGGTGTTTTCATTTTATATACTTTCTTGTATCACAAAAGGCAAAGAAAACATGTGAACGCTATGTTTTATGTCAGAAACAAGAGTATTTTTTATAGAAGTTATGACATATTTGAATTGTGATTTAACTTGAATCGCTGCATTTATAAAATGTGAGAGACTTAGAATTTTTGAAATTATTCGCAATTTGAATTTATATACCGTATATGTGAAAATTTTTAACATATCCGACTTATGTTGTTGAAATTAATGTTAAATTCATTGTACTTCATTGATGGTAAGCACTGATTTCAAACAATTATCGAACAATCGTGCAAACACGGGTTTCATGGCCAAAATAAGAACACGTCGTACAATCTGCTTAATGACTGACGAAGTCGTTATAATTTCGCAATGTCACGAACTGTATCGAGAGAGAGTATTTGTCCGGATGCTACGTACCTTGAAACGGGAGGTGACGTGGTTATATATGAATCAACTAATCGTTCAAATCAGCTCTATGAACATGTACGATTTAGAATAGGAGCATCCAAATTTTAGCATTTATGCTAGGGGCATAAACATATCCCCCCTCTTACTCCTTCTGCATATTTAATTTAAACAAAAATACATATGCATTAGATATTAATTATAATAACATGGAGTCGTAACATCAATTGACATAGACCAGTTACAATTTGATATATAGAAATAGTTGACATACTGTTATGAGTTACAACCTAATTTGTAAATGTCATGATCTGTGAATGAGACATTAATTCAAAGAGACATGAGAAGCCATAGGAACACGAGAGCTTGCATGAAAAAATGCATGGGTATATGACAGAGGACATTGAAACCCATTGAAAAAATGCGACAATAAGGGGGCAGGGGGGGGGGGTCGAAAATTCTCCAAAAAACTGTGACATCCTTTATGGAAGCTCCCTGAGATATGAATCACTCCTTCTGAGTAATACCGCTCGAAACAAAAAGGTCGCTGCTCTGCCGCGAGCATCAAATTCACGTAAATAATTCCACTTATAAATATAGGTAAACCTACGTACCAATTAATTATTCTTAAAATTGTTTTTAAAAAAATTTAACAAGTTTTCTGTGTTGTTCATGAAAAAAAAAAAAAAACAAGGGGGAATTCTGGCTGTACATAAAAGCGTACAACAATATTGGAATGGAAAGCAGTTTTAGCGTTCTTGGAGATGAAAACATAATTTATTCCAAGATTTCATGAATTATATGAAATTCCGTGAAAAACTTACCTCGACTGTTTACAAGAGAAAGCGAGAGAAAAGAGCTTTTGGCACAACAGTTTTCCGTTGTTTTTTGTGGCACTACTCAGAAGGAGCAGCACTAAACTCGACGGACGGAAACGCGAAGCTAGAGTGGGGGCATAGCTCGATCGCACCAGTTATTACCCTATTCCCCCGATGCGGTCTTACTCAGAAAGAACACTGTATTTCGACCTCCCCCTGAGATGTTACGTAATTTAATTACGGTCCCACAGTTTGTGTTCACATGAAATTTTAGGTTTCATTCTTTAAAATATTTTGATATAGACATAATGAAACCTCAAAAATTCGAAAATAACATTTTTATCAATGATTTTACTGATAAATGGAACGAAAATATTAAAACTCACAACATAATGAAGAGAAGAGGCGAGCGTATTGCTTCCCATCGGAATCCGAACCTGCGAACAGTTATGGTTCTCACGTTTCAAAAACAATTCTGGAAGTTGATACGGGAATCAGACTGTAAGAAAAAGGATTTGGTATTTCAAGGTGTGACCTCATCTGGCAACATATCTGCACGTCGAGGGCCACTCAATAATACCAATTGCATGGGACGAAAGTTAATTTCTTTTTACAACTTGGAAAAAAATATTTTTCACCATAAGTGTATTTTGAAATTGTTTTTTATTTTTATGAATCTATTTATTTAATTAAAAAAATCGTTACACTATTTTTTTATCGATTTCATTATTTATTTAAATTGCTTTCGAAAAACTAAATCCAGTATCTAAATACACTTTCGGTGAAAATTATTTGTTTTTTGAATTTATTTAAAAATAAAGTTTTGTCACATGCAATTTTTATTATTTGGTTTTCGGCGTGCGAACATCTTAAATTTCCCCCACCCAACCAGCAACTCGTAATTCGGCGTATAATAAGCGCAAGTTGGAGGCAAAATGTCAATTTAAAAAAAAATCGTAAAATTGGATTTTTTTCGAAAAATTGGAATAACTCTGGAAACAAATATCCTTTTTCAAAGTCCTTGGGCCCATTTTATAGTTTAGTCTCTACAGTATTGTGCTAAATTGTTACAATATTTTTAGGATTTTGCCACTAGATTCTGCCCTAGGGTCAAACTTTATACAAAAAAAAGTCAGAAAATTTAAAAAATGTGTGTAAACACTCATAGACATTGTTTAAAAATAATTATTTATCATATTTTAATAAATTTTAGTAATAATAAAAATATTGTTTAGAATTTTTTAAATCATGTGGTGAGTACAAATCTCACTATTTAAAATTTTGCGACTTTTTTACACTAAGTTCTACCTCCCCATCAGTGCGAAAAACTTCAAATTCTTAAGACTTCAAGCCAAAATAAATTGCATTTTCAACAAAATATTTGAATTTTCAACCAAGAAAGATTTGCTACCCAAAGATATGAATTTTTAACATAAAGAAAACACTTACGTAATTTTTAACCTGACTGTACACCTAGATCATCCGTAATATTTTTCAAGGAAATGCACTTTCAAACAAATAAACAAAAATAGTTTAAAATGAATAAGTTCAACGAATTAAAAATATTTACTGCCGACTGATCAATTTAGTAGATCACTAAATTCAAAAATGATTAAAACATTTTAAGATATTGAAACTAACGAAATAAAATCTTTAAGAGAGAACATCAAATAAAAAGTTTCAAACGCCACGGCATTTTTACTTCTTTATACTTGATTTGCAAAATTCAGGAATCACAGCGGTAAATATGGTTCATTTTGTTTCGATTGAAATAAGGTAAATGCACTAGTAATCGTCACCTTAAGCCAAATTGGAAATTAAAAATGCTTATAATTGTATTTATAACATAATTCTTATTTTCACAAAGGGCTTAATCGATTAAAGCAGATATAGAAAAACTCAATTTTGATTACTTCACATGATATAAAAAAATATGCTGTTACATTTGGAGGAAGAAGATGACGAAGATGATTCCTCATTCATCTTGTAGAACACCTAAGCAGTAGGCGGCTAAACGTTAACTTCAAAGAGTGTTACTACATCCTTTTGCGTTTTCAGAATTTATCTTGTATTTACGTATATTTAATCTTTAATATCGAAAGACTGATTGATTTTATAAACAACGACAAGGTTCACAATGCGCAATTACAAATGCACTTATTTCGAAAGCAATATTTAATCTTAAGGAGGTTTTTCAAGAATCTAATATTATGATAATTGTCATATTGTACCTACCACATTACATGATTCACTAAGATTAGTCTATAAAAATTATGTTTGAAACTTAAAATTTGAGTACTGTTTAGCTTTGAATGGAAAGACTGATTAAGTTAATAACGGCGAAAAGTTAAAAAATTCTCAATTGTAATTTGATACGAAATGTTGCATGGTACTATCAATTAATATTTATAAGTAGGTCTAACCTTACCTGTTAAACAGACACTACAACTCACTTTCGCAAAAACATATTAAACAGTGCTGTATTAAGTAACTACTTTTTTTTTTACTGGCCTTTTCATTCTGGAATTACATACATATTTTGTACTCTAAATTTTACTACTTAGTGGAACAACTTTGTTACAAATTCATCTTTTGAGTTGAAGATTCACGATTTTACTTGAAAATTTATCTCTTTGGTTGAAAATTTAATTAAAACATCAAATCTATTCGTTCCTTTATGGTTGAAAATTAATTTTGTTATTTAAAAATTATTCTTCTTGGCGAAAAACTAATTTTTTTCTTAAACTTAACTAGGGTAGATTGAAAGTTGAACTTCTGTAACAAAAATTCATTATTTTGTTTACTAATTTATCATTTGACTTGAAAATTTGAGTCTTTGGTTGAAAATTCATGGCTTTTCTTGAAAATTCACCTTTTTTGGTAAAAAATTAATCTTCTTGGCAGAAAATTAATTTTTTTTTTTAATTCAACTACTTCATTGAAAGTTAAACCGCCTTGTTGAAAATTCATTGTTTTTGTGCATGTTTTCGGCACTAATTATAATTTTTTTGCGGTTTTTCAAAACAAATTGTTTCTTATAGGTGGTATACTATTTTCTATTGTTAAATAGATGTCTATATAAATTTTTCAAACAATTACTTTTGTCAACCTTAAATAATTATTATCTCACTCTAGTTGAGAAGTGGAAAATTATAGAAAAAACTACAACTTTTTAGCAGCATTCCAAAGGAATATTGTTATAAATCATAATTATTTGTTTAAACAATCACTTCAGCTGAATTTAAATAATTATTATCTCGATCTCACTTACAAATTGAGAATAGGTTGAAAATTTCGGGGAAAACCGCGCTTTTCTAACTCTATTTTAAAAAGAAAATTGCTGAAAACAATAATACATTGTTTAAAAAATTTATATAGACATCTATCTAACAATAGAAAATAGTATTTCATGTATCAAACAATTTGTTTTAAAAAACCGCAAAAAATTAATATTAGCGCCGAAAACATGCACAAATTCAATGAATTTTCAAAAAAGCGGTTCAACTTTCAATGAAGTAGTTGAATTTAAAAAAAAAATGAATTTTCTGCCAAAAAGATTAATTTTTTACCCAAAAAGATGAATTTTTGAGAAAAGCCATGAATTTTCAACCGAAAACTCAAATTTTCAACTTAAATGATAAATTAGTAAACAAAATAATGAATTTTTATTACAGCAGTTCAACTTTCAATCTACCCTAGTTAAATTTAGGGAAAAAATTTGTTTTTCGCCAAGAAGAATAATTTTCAAATAAGAAAATTAATTTTCAACCTGTTTGACAGGTAAGGTAAGTCCTACTTATAAATATTAATTGATAGTACCATGCAACATTTTATATCAAATTACAATTGAGCATTTCTTAACTTCTCGCCGTTATTAACTTAATCAGTCTTTCCATTCAAAGCTAAACAGTACTCAACTTTAAGTTTCAAACGTAATTTCCATAGACTAATCGCAGTGACTCATGTAATGTGGTAGGTACGATATCACAATTATCATAATATTAAATTCTTGAAGAACCTCCTTAAGATTAAATATTGCTTTCGAAATAAGTGCATTGGTAATTGCGCATTGTGAACCTTGTCGTTGTTTATAAAATCAATCAGTCTTTTGATTTTAAAGATTAAATATACGTGAATATAAGATAAATTCTGAAAGCACAAAAGGATGTAGTAACACTCTTTGAAGTTAACGTTTAGGCGCCTATTGCTTAGGTGTTCTACAAGATGAATGAGGAATCATCTTCGTCATCTTCTTCCTCCAAATGTAACAGCATATTTTTTTACCCTTTCTTTGTTACGAGATTAACACCGGTTACAAAAACTGAAATTATGAAAACATGACCTGGCCCCTCTAGTATTTAAATTTTGGAAATTTCTTTTTTTTACAAATTCATTATTGGTATCGAAAATTCTTGTATTTGATTGGAAATTAAATTATTTTGTTTAAAGTTTATCTTTTTGGTAGAAATTATTATTTCTGGGTTGAAAATTCAACTGCTTTGTAGAAAGATCGTATTCTGCGTTGAAATTTTGTGTTTTTTTTTTGCTAAAAGTTGACCTCCTTTGTTAAAAATTTATTTTCTTGCTTACAAATTCATAATTTTAGTTTCAAATTCATCTTAGGTTGAAAATTCAACTATTTGTTTGAAGTATTTATTTAATGAAAACTTATCTTTTTTTGTTTAAACAATACAACTATTCATTTGAAAATTTATGTCGAAAATTAATCTTCTTGTTTGAAAAATCGTCGTTTTCGTAAAAAATTCATCTTTTTACTCGTTGGTTAAAAAATTAAGAAATTTGGTTAAAAGTTCAACTATTTTGCTGAAAATTTTGTTTCTTTGTTAACCATTATTATTTCTTGTTTCATAATTAGTGTTTGTAGATAGATAATTCAAGTGTTTTGTAAAAAACGTATCCCTATTTGTTAAAAATTAAACTGCCTTCTAAAAAATTCAGCTCTTTTAGATTGAAATTTAATTGTTTCATTCAAAATTCGATCTTTTGGTTGAAAATTCATTTTTGTAGGTTAAAAATTCATCAATTTGGTTCAAAATTCAAATATTTTATTCAAAATTGTATTACTTTATTGAAAATTAAATTTAAATTAGCTGAAAAGGCTATAACTGCATTGAACTCATTTTGATTATATCAACAGCAACAAATTATTGAATTGAAAAAATGTCATTAAATTTTTGTTAAATTTTGAAGAATATGAAACTTTAAAATATTTTTCATTGATTTTTTACCATGGTAAAATGAAAAATTACCAAAAAACGATTTTTGACCATAAAATAAGATTTTAGGGACGTATGAGAAATTTCGCATATGACACATATTCAGAAAGGTACCTGGAAAAATTAATTTTTGTCCTGGAAAACTGGGAAAAGTCCTAAAATTTTTGTTTGCAGAAACGCTAGACACCCTGGGTTTGTTTTCAAGTATTTTTCTTGCATTCAGTATTTTACCTATGTTAGAGGTCATAAAAGTAGCTTTCATGATTACCAAAATTATTTAATAATTGTTTATATGTACAATTTTACGAGTTTCATTTTTTTGTTTCATGGGATGCCAATACATTATTTCTCAGGCGGATTGTATAGACATAGGCGAAATATTTGTCAATTTTCTATATTTCCCTGCAGATGAGCAGGTAAGCCGAGTCGGGGAACTAAAACGAAACGGATGCAATAAAAATGGTTGAAGATTTTCTGCCTCTCTCGTTGCAAAGTTTCTCTCTCTAACAGGTCAAAAATTTTATCAACAGAATACTACCGATTTTCGGGTATGAGTTTGCACTTATATTTCCCAGGGGGCACTAGACTGTATTTCTGATTTTTTTATAGATGTCGCTGCAGTCATTTATGTGCTTAGTCAAACTTACCGTTTCCCTTTAAGGGGAAAGCTTTTGAAAGACTGATCGGATTCGGTTGCGCTTGGCAGACCTTTTGGACCAGAAAGAAAGGTCGAGTTCGTTAACATTTTTTGAACAACGGTTCTGGTTTTAACCATACAAAAAAATAGTAAAGAATCATAAATTCCATTTTGCAGTCAAGTTATGCAAGATAAATAAAAAGAATACTCAATAATTGTTCATCCAAAAAAGATCTACCAATTTTTTGTTAATTATTTTTTGATAGGACGCGTAGTTTTTATTTTAATCTTAAAAAATTTAATTTTTGGAAGAACGACACAAGATAAGAAAAAAAATTAATAGACAAAAGTTTCTCAACCAAAAAAGATCTACAAATTCATTGAACATCATTTTTCCATAGGATGCGTAGTTTTTCTTTTAATCGTAAAAAATATCATTAAAAATTGAAAAAATTAAATTTTTGGAAAACCGACCTGAAAATATACGAAAGAAATGAAAATATGAAAGTTCTTTGAAAAAAGGACCTACAAATATTTTATAAACTTATTCATATAAATACATTGAAAATAAAAAATAGATAAAAAGTTTCCGGGGAAACTACACAAGATACAATTTTAATTAACACAATTTCTCCCCTAAATGTTATCTACAAATTTGAATCGAACCACTTTACGCGATCATTAATAATACATTCTCATCTCAATGAGAAGGTATTGGTTTTATGTGAAAAATGACTTTCGCGGATTCAATCAAATGTCGACGTTTATAGCACTATTTTTATAAAAATTTTAGAATACATAATCATATCGGAATTGGAAAATACATACGAGAACTTCATTAGACGAAAAGTCTGAAAAATCCATAGAAATTGCAGACTAAAAAAATAAAGAATATTAAAGAATTATATATAGATATTGCACTGGAAGTTTAATCAATTTTAATAAAATCTTAATATTGTAGAGTAACAAAAAGATAACTTATAAAAAAATGTAAGTTATCAGAAATAAATGTAGAATTATTAGAAATATATGAAACAGTAATATAAATCATTCATGGACTTTTGTCTTTGGCATTTATCAAAATAACCATGTTTTGCAAAGCGTGGATATTTTACGTTTATTATAAATGTAAAAGTGTTTTAATTGGTAGTTTATTTTCAATTTGAATGGTTCTTGTCCGAGCTCAGTTACCAGTAGTGCACCTCGACAAAGATATTATACATTTCCTTAATGCAAAATTTATTCGAAAAATTAAAAATAATAGTTTAGAAAACATTGCATATAAAATTTGTATTTTATATTTTTAAGTATGTACCGACTGAGTATCGGCTATTCGACGGACTAGTTCAGGGGGTAAAAAGTGCGGGGGCAAGAGAGTTGTATGGCGCAATCTACGGGTTGAGAGGCATGGGGGGATCGGGCAATTTTCGCCGGGAGCGAAGTCTATAATTAGTATTATACTACTACTACTATAAATTGTCCAGAATATTCGAAATTTTCAGATTTCGGCTATTTTATAATTTCAATTTCGGGAAGTTTACAGTGTTGGGAATTTTATTACTCGGGATTTTTCAGTCGCCCGAAAAATATTTAAAAACATTTTAAAAGATTTAAAAAGTTGTAAAAAAATCTGGAAGATTTTGAGACAATTTTTTTTGCCGAATTTTACACAAATTTTACGAAAAATTGAAAATCATTTTAAGAGGTATTCAAAAGTTCTGAAAAAAGTTTTAAAAATAATTTGAATAATTTATATATTATTTGTATTTAAAATTTTCTACCATATAACGTACGTAAATATTTCGAGTAAGCTGTATCAATTATAATAGTAGTGAAATTCTATTCGACTATATTTTTTTGGCAAATGCGAAACCTACTCTGGCTTAGAACTGCCGTATTAACATCTAAACACAGAAAGAACAATTTTCTTACGTCTTGGAATTATAGCACTATTTTTATAAAAATTTTAGAATACATAATCATATCGGAATTGGAAAATACATACGAGAACTTCATTAGGCGAAAAGTCTGAAAAATCCATAGAAATTGCAGACTAAAAAAATAAAAAATAAAGAATATTAAAGAATTATATATAGATATTGCACTGAAAGTTTAATCAATTTTAATAAAATCTTAATATTGTAGAGTGAAAAAAGATAACTTTTGAAAAAATGTAAGTTATCAGAAATAAATGTAGAATTATTAGAAATATATGAAAAAGTAATATAAATTATTCATGGACTTTTGTCTTTGGTATTTATCAAAATAAACATGTTTTGCAAAGCGTGGATATTTTACGTTTATTATAAATGTAAAAATGTTTTAATTGGTAGTTTATTTTCAATTTGAATGGTTCTTGTCCGAGTTCAGTTACCAGTAGTGCGCCTCGACAAAGATATTATACATTTCCTTAATGCCAAATTTATTCGAAAAATTAAAAATAATAGTTTAGAAAATATTGAATATAAAATTTTTAATTTATATTTTTAAGTATGTACCGACTGAGTATCGGCTATTCGACGGACTAGTTCAGGGGGTAAAAAGTGCGGGGGCTAGAGAGTTGTATGGCGCAATCTACGGCTTGAGAGGCATGGGGGGATCGGGCAATTTTCGCCGAGAGCGACGTCTATAATTAGTTCCTCGAAGTATACCCCGTGCCACATCTAGGCTTATAATATCTATGACTAAAGTAGCAGGTTTCCACGGTACCGAGCGGAATATTACCAGGTGTCCGTAATTTTACGTTCGGAATTATGTGATTTTACATTTGGCATTACCAAGTGTTGTAATAATAAAATTGAATAAAATTTATTATTGTAGATAACGATGAATCAATCCACTGTGGCTTCGAACTTAATCGCTTATTCGGCATACGTGTCAAAGCGTGTCAAAAAATTGTCCTTGTTTATGTTCCCACAAAGATAAGTGAATTTGAATACACTTTATATGGGAAAAGTTTGAAGCGTCTCGGCGTCCTATTGTCGTCCTTGTAGAAACATAACCTAAATTTTTTTTGTACAATGTAAGAGAAATCGATGGAATTTGACATCGCTGGACGATGTAAATAAAAGGACCCTCGTGTGTCAGAGTAAGTTTACGAAATTTTGTAAAAATCCACCTAGTACCCCTTTCCAGCCTATCGTGGGGGCGGAAAGGCACCCCTGTGATAGTTCACAGAAATAACTTAGGTCACACACGATCTCCTTTTCAGTCTATCGTGGGGGCAGGAAGGCACCCACCCCTGTGACAGTTCACAGAAATAACTTAGGTCACACACGACCTCCTTTCCAGCCTATCGTAGGGGCGGGATAATAAAAACGTGACCGAACGCATTTCCGTAACTTTCTTCGTTTTTTCTTGTTTTTACAACGCAATCCGCTTTTTCTCAGAAAATAATGGTTTCAGGAAAAAAGTGTATTTTACAAAAAAGATGTATTTTTATACCAGCTAAAACTTTTGTTTCACACTTTTTTCGATATTCTGCGTATTTACTGAGATAAACGCAAAAAACATGATTTTTATGGTGTTTTTTATGGTTTTGACCATGAAAATCGCTTTGTCGCCAATTTTCACTATCATATTCGTAATCAGCGCGTCAAGATACATAAGTATACGAAGTTTAAATAAAATCGGAAAATTCAGCTATTCGGAACTTTATCCGATTTGTTCAAAGTTATGTAACAGAAATGTTGAGAGAAACTGAAAAAAGTAACTTTATTGTTGGTAAAGGTGTTATCTTATGTTAGGCTTGCTTACGAATTCTCAAGAAATTAAGTTTGCTGGGTTTCACGAATGTTCAGGTTTTTTTTACTTTCGTTACAATACTTCTCGAGTATGCAGTATGGCGCTAGTGTGGCACGCGTATTAAAATGGCAGCGCTTATGTTGACATTTTACATTATTTATCACTGTGATATGAATGTGATTTACATAGATGGATAAGTTGTTATTTACATAAAAGCTGATTTATATTATTGTAATGATTTGATTTTTCGCGAAATATCTGTGATTGAAATGTGTATAATTGAAGTGATCCTGCAATGGACGAGGTTGGTACTTGAGAATTTATTGCACAAACGAATCGCAGTATATAACTTACCAGTTTTAAATCTTGTATGCTTACATATCACAGAACTGATATCAAATTTTCACTTGATTATAACAGTTTTTACATTGCTCAACAGATTGTTTAAACGATTCAGGAATTTTGTATTTTTGTTTGAGTCTTGAGTTATATTTACACGGACCATGACGGCGGCCATCGAAACGTGTCCCACACTAGCGCCGCGAACAAGAAGATCTAGCATTTCGAAGCGTTATGTACATACGACAGAAAAATGCTTGTTTTTGGTGAAGTCAATGTACAGGACTTTGGTCTCCTTATGTCTATTCTCCATGCTCGTACAAGTGGTCGCTAAAGCTCGCTTCTCATTAGTTGATTAGGCCCAACTTTGAAGCTTTATTGTGCCCAAACTAAGCTTCGCACAACTTTTTGCGAGACGACTTTTTTGTTTATTTTGTTGTGCACTGTCATATAGTGCAAGGGGTTGTATAGGTGGTGCGACATCTTGTATACACTACACCTAAAATGAAACTTAACTCTGAAAATATTTAATTTAGAAAAAAATGTTTGAAACAAAAGTTGTGGAAAATTTCATTTAATATAATTTCTGGTGAGACTTTTTTCTCATAGGATGCAATAAACAGGAGATATTTGTATAAACATGGATTTTGGGCGCCATTTTTCGAAATGGCGGCGAAGCTTAAGTGTGAGGTGTTAGCAACCTAATATGTTTTTCAGGATATCGATAATTACTATATTACGAATTTTCGTCTCTCCAGCATTTTTTTCCAGGTAAACTGCCTTTTGACCGCCCTGCTGCCTGACCTAAATAAGTAATTCCTTCTATTTCTCTATCTTGCCAGTCAAGGCAAGATCAAATTCTATCTAGCCAGGGACTGCGGAAATCTTGTTCAAACACGGAAAAAAATGATGCGTTTCAAAAATTGATATAATGGTTTTCAAATGGCGAATTTCATATTTTTGTTACGATAAGTGAAAGAAGTGTTGCACTATTTAGCATGAAAAGTGTGAATATTTAATATTTAGTATATTAAAGTAAACGAGCGGTTTCAAGACGACATGAACATAATGAATTCGAAAGCATAAAACAATCTTTTCAAACTTTCGTAGAAACAATATGAGATTCTGAAACCAACTGTACGAAAAATTATGACTCATCGTTAGAAAGAATCGAGTGAAAGAATAAAGTATACCTACAGCGACAGAGGTAAACCCTACAAATACACTTAAGTGCGGACATTGGGCCTCCTTACACCGTACGCTAGTTGCAGGCTTAAACTGCTTAATTGGGGATAAGCGTAGCTGAGCCTACTATCGGCGAGAAAATTCGAGTCCTCTGACTTTGACGTTAAAAAAGTAAGTGAAGAAAAAATGGTAGCTCAATGAATGAAGGATCCGCTGCGTTAGACATAGGTGTTAAGTAGTTCGAATCCCGCCGCAGAATTTCTTTCGATTTTTCATAGGGTCAAATATGTATGTGTGTGTGTGCAGTGTTCGACTGTGTAAAAATAAATATAACACAAGCATAAGGGCCTATGTTTGTAACTATAACATCATGAAATAAAACTTCGGAACAATTTTTTTTAATTTGGCAACACTGTCTTCTAAACACTCGTTAGGAGTCATCGAAAGTTTTATTGACTGGCTTCGAAGCATTAGTGTATGTGTGTTTCAAGAACTCTATTCCTCTGGGCTTCACATTTTCATTGAAAGTCTTTTGTAGTTTCTACGATTCTTGCTATTTTTTGAATATGTATCAATCAAAGTTTCTAACGACGATACTTTCAATTTATGACATACGTTTGGCCCTATCTTAGAGTGCTTGACTCAGTCATTTAAAATTTCAACAACTAATTTTTCCGTGTACATTATTTTTTTTAATGCATGTAAGAAAATTCGTTTAGAAATACTTGAATAATAAAATTTTGAGTAGATTACTTCAAAGTTTTGAGTTGGGACTCGGTAAAAAAGCATATATTGAAACTAAATGGTAAACGCTCATTTCATTCCAATTTTATCATAAAAAAAAAAATAAAATAAAATCAACACTTCCAAATATGAATTGGAAAGAATATAAATTCCGTACATTTAAACAAAAATATTTACTGGCATATCTACGGAAAATAGCGCCCACGCCGAATATTAAAATTACGCCCCTGTGTTACACATGTACCAATGATTTTCCTCTTTTTATTTATTTTTTTATTCTTTTATTTAGGAAAAAAAAATTGGAATAAAGTAGGTAAATTTTCATTCAAAGAAATGAATTTTCAACGAAAATGATGAATCTGCAATAAAAAAAGGAATGTTTAACAGAAGAGTTCAACTTTCAACCAAGTAATTACATTTTTAACCAAAAAGATGAATTTTCAACCAAGAAGATTAATTTTCTGCCAAAAAAGAAGAATCTTCAACAAAATACATGAATTTTCAACTAAAAAAGAGAAATTTCAAACCAAATAGTTGAATTTTCAACTAAACAATGTAAATTTAAGCTAAAAATAGAATCGTTAAATTTACAGTTTAAAAAATCAATGTTTAGCTAAAAAAAATTAACGAAATAGTTAAGTTTTCAATGAAAGAGTAGAATATTTTAA
Organism: Andricus grossulariae; assembly: GCA_011634705.1. Classification (NCBI taxonomy): domain Eukaryota; kingdom Metazoa; phylum Arthropoda; class Insecta; order Hymenoptera; family Cynipidae; genus Andricus; species Andricus grossulariae. The sequence goes on along the minus strand of JAABKJ010075445.1, from coordinate 103,771,696 downwards.
TTTTAAATCAAAAACAGTTCGACTTAAGCAGAAAAAAAAACGAATTTCCAACAATATAATTTAATATCAAACCAAAGAAATTAATTTTCAATTAAACGATGAATTTTCTACCAAAAAGACGAATTTTAAACTAAAAAATATAAATATTCAATAAAAAAACACATATTTTCAACAAAATTATTAAATTTCTAACCAAAAAGATGAATTTTCAAATAAATGGTTAAATGTTCTACTAAAGAAAGATAATTTTCCAATCAAAAATGGAATAGTTAAATTTCCAGATAAAAAACTTAATTTTCAACCTAACAAAATTAACTTTCAATTAAAGTGATGAATCTTTAATTTAAAAAAATGAATTTTTAGCCAAGTAGTTGAATTTTCAATGAATAAGATGAATTTTCAACGAAATAGTTAAAATTCCATCTAAAATAGATTAAATTTGAAACTAAAAAGTTGGGTTTTCAACCAAAAAAGATCAATTTTTAACCAGAAATGAAATAATTAAACTGTCAGTTAAAAAAAATTAATGTTCAACAACATAATTGCAATAAAATAGTTAAATGTTCAACAAGAGATGATTTTTCGACTAAAATGATGAATCTTCAACCAAGAAGATTAATTTTCTTCTAAAAAAGAGAAGTCTTCAAACTAGAAGATTAATTTTCTCAGTGGCTTATCTACGGAGAATAGCGCTCACAGAAAATTTAAAAATTGTGTTCGTGCTGTTGCAACTTACGATATTAATCTTATTTATGATATTTCAGAAGAATCTCAGAATCGGATGATGCGAGTGAGACGAGCTTGCAAAAAGAAGATGGTAATGAAGAATTAAGAAAAATAATCCAGCGAGGCTTCTACTACTGACTACAGTTCATCCGAATCTGATAATGAAGATTATGCAGAAATATTTCCCGATAACGAAAATAATGACGCTCAACCTTTATATCGAGGATCTCCGGTAACACTGATGGAAAGCATGTTATTAATTTCAACCATTCTTCTACATCACAACGTTACTATGTCATGTCTGTCCGACATCATTTCAGTAATCAATTTGCACTGTTTAAGTCGAGGTTTAGAAAGGAATAGTTTGTACAAATTTAGAAAGTATTTTGGTCTTGGGAAAAAGAACGATATGAAGAAGCATTACTATTGTGAATTGGCACTGGTAACCAGAAATGATAGTCATATTCAGTTGCCTATAATTGTAACATTTACTGAACTGCCGTGTTGCCCATAGACGTACTTGGAAGATCAGTAAATTTAACTTGGATTTCAGTAAAATATAAGGTTCTTTTTTCTGCGTGTTAAAAAAGGCATAAAATAATCGCCATCGACTGGACTGGCAATATTTACAATAAATTCTTAAATAAATTACGTAAAACACTAAATAAAATGTGGCGGTGTTAAGCTATAGCTAGCAGATACTAACTTAGGAAGTATCAGTAATTCAAATAAAAATTGTATTTAATTATAAAATTAATATTAAATTTTGCCTCGTCGACTAGATAAACGTCATAATTAGGGCCTGCTGATTAATTGTGTACTATTGTTCATAGACCATAACAGTTAATAGGGTATTACATATGTATAAATTGGTTTTAGCTTTGTAATATTCGAGACTGACTGATTGGTAATTTTTTTTCATTCGATATAAATTAACTGTATTATCTAAAAGTATTAGAACATTAGTATATTAAAAATACTCGTAAATTTCCGAATTTATTTTTCTAACATTTTTGGTAAATTTCCATAAATTTTCACGTATTATGCCTAAAATTTTCATAATTTTTCGAAAATTTCGGATAATTTGATTTTATATTTTTATCTTTGTTCGCCATCGTGAGCTCGTCATTTTGAATTTAATAACTTCGCAGACAAATTTCATACTAGTGAGCCCTGAAAAATGTATTTAAAAAAAGTTCATGCTGAATATGCTACCGAATCCATTGTTTTCAAGGGCTCAAAATTCGGCTTAGACTTTATAGCTAATTGTTTAAAAAATGCAAAAATTATTGCAATTTTTGCGGCTCACGACAAAGGATTTCTTGACCATTTAATATAATTAATACGATTCATTTGATCTTATGTTGCGAATTTTTTTAAATTTTAAATGTCGACGCTCAAATTTTGTGCTATGCGGAGAAACACCCATTACCCATTAATTTTAAGACTTTTAAATTCATTAATACCGGTCATAAATCAATGCCTGTCACTGAATGACTGAGTCACATGTCACTGAAGTTCGCAATGTTTATAATCGAAAAAATAAAAAATAAATTTATTAATCAAATCAATTTTTTGATATTCATTTGTCGTAAAAATAATGTATCTGATTTTATAAGGTAATAACTCATTATAACGTAATATTTATTAATGTAATGAAATGATCTATATTTGATAGTTGCAAAAAATTATAATTTTTCACTAAACACTCGGTTCGCGGATGTTCTTTAATTAATTACTTTTATTTGATATCAGGCAACACGACAAAAAGATTGTGAAATGTACGAAAAAGTGCATGGGTGGGTAAAACAGTCTTTCGATTAAGATATAGAGATGAAACTTTTTTAGTGTTGTTGAACATCAAGTACAAGTAATTAATAAAAGAAAATTTGAGAACCGGATGTTTAGAGGAAAGATATAATTTTTTCCGAATTTTTCTATGTACATTTTAGTGGGTGGATAAAATGCAGTCTTCCGACAAGGATTCTGACAAGGAACTTTTTCTCTTTTTTTTTTTGTTGGGGCATCCACTACAAGTAAATAGAGAAAGAAAATTTGAGAATCGGACATTTAAAGGAAACTTCGAATTGCTTCCGTTTTTTCCATACATATTTTCGGGTGCGTAGGTGGACAAATCGCAGTCTTCCTATAAGTGGCTATAGGGATGATACATGTTCTCCTATTGTCCGATATCCAGTACACGTAACTAGCATAATAAAATTCCAGAACCGAACGTTTAGATTAAAGTTAGAATTGTTTCCGAGTTTTCGTATAAATTTCAAAGTGCGTAGGTGGATAAAACAGCCTTCCGATAATGATATTGTCATGCATTTTTTTCAGTGTTGCCTGACATCAAATAAAAGTAATTCATGAAAGAAAATCCGAGAATCGAGCGTTTAGTGGAAAGTTAGAATTGTATCCAAATCTCAAATATGTATATCTTATTTCATTAAAATAATAAATATGACGTTATAATGAGTTATTACCATCTAAAGTCATGTATTACATTATTTTTACGATAATTGAAAAGTAAAAAATGGATTTGAATAATTTAAAAAAATGTTATATTGTTGTTTATAAACGTTGCGGACTTTAGTGACACTGTAATATATATATATATATACATACACCATTAGCCATTTCCCTTTCGGTATAGGTGTGAATTGCTCGGTTGGAAAGTAGTAGTATGTGGATGGTTATATAGGTATAAGGTAGATAGGTATATAGGTGTAAGGTATAGATATTTTAGATTGATCTAGAATTCTCGTGTTATTTATTTAAATGACAGCAGCATTCACTTATTATTTCCATCGATGATGGTATGCTTGTCTCCCATTTCTTTTGTGAAAGGTCTCAAAAGCAAATACAACCCCAAATCAAGAGCCACAAATAGTTTAATATTTCGATAAAGATACTAGAATTGATTCTTTTCGTTGATCATTAGCGCTTAGCGTTCGGCCTTGTGCCTTAGGATGAGTATATTCAAAAACATTTTTACATCGACTATCTTGAGGGGAAATTTTTTTCTCAATATAATGATCTTAAGTACAAGGTTAAGGCCCCTAAAAATCATCAATAAATCGGATTTAACAAACTATGGTCAAAAGGCGAATATATTTTGTCTAGTTTTTAGTATAAATAGTCAAAAAAGTATAATGAATTCCGGTGAAGGCCATTTTAGCGGGGAAAATACTATTTTTTATGCAATAATCGAAAGAAAAAATGTGCCCTATTAGTAGCACCAACGATAACAAGACCATCGCAGTAGGAGAGAGTGGGGTATGCTGTCGGTGAGGGGAATGGTAACTATTACAAATAACGCCCGTATTTTTTTTATATACATATAGTAATTATGAGAAAACAGTTTTGGCGGAAATCGATGAAAAAGTCTTTGGCTGAAATTAAGCACTTGCAGCATATTTTGAAATACTTAAGGCATGAAAAAGTTAGATTTTAATAGGTAAAGTACTTTATTAAACTTCTGGTATCATGATTTTTTTCTATAAACGTTTTCAATCGATTCAAATTAATTAAATCTTGGGCCTTCACATATGGGGCATGACGTCGCGCCGCGGCGTGCCCATGTATTTCAGCAGGGAGTAAGAGGTTATGACTGCTTTCGCCACATACTTTACTTTGATTGATGATAAAACATTAAATTAGTGTTGAAAATGCCTAGAGTAATTTTTTTCGTTACATTACACTTTCTAGAATTATTATATGAGGGCTGTTTGATAAGTCAGTGACTTTTCGACTAAAAGATTTTTTTTGGAAAATGAGCGTTTTACTTCTCAACATAATCTCCTTTTAGCTCGATACATTCAGTCCAGCGTTTTTCCAATTTTTTTATTCCTTCCAGATAATAGGTTTTCTCAAGGCCCTCAAAATAGGCGTTTGTTTCGGTGATGACCTCTTCATTCGACCCAAATCTATTACCGCCCGGCCGTTTCTTCAGGTTTGGAAACAGGAAATAGTCGTAGGAGGCTGAATCTAGAGAATTCGCTGGATGTGACTACACAGGTGTGCACCCTTGAATTGTCCTGATGGAACAGCACTTTTTTCTTCGACAAATGCGATCGTTTTTGCTCCAAATCAATATCAAATCTGTCCAAAAGCTCGCAATAATATTGGCCGTTGATTGTTTCACCCTTCTGAAGGTAATCGATGTGAATGATTCCGCGTGTATCCCAAAAAACTGTGGCCATGACCTTGTGGTCCGACAGGCCCACCTTGGTCTTCTTGGTGCACGTACACCCGGAGAAACCCACTTTTTTTTTTCTTTTCGGTCTTTGGTGTGTTGTGGTGGATCCATGTTTCATCCACGGTTAGGAAACGACGCAAAAACTCGTTCGGATTGCGGCTCAACATCGCCGAATACTCCTTTGAAGTGGGCACACGGTTGCGCTTATGGTCGAATATGAGCAATCGAGCCACCCATCCTGCCGATAGCTTTTCCATGTCCAACTATGCATGTAAAATGTGATGTACCCGCTCAGTTGAGATGCCTACAGCCTCATCCAACTCACGCACTTTCATTCACCTATCGTCCAATATCATTCCATGGATTTTATCGACGATTTCTTGAATGATGACCTCTTTTGGGGGACCTGAAAACGTTCGGCGTCACTTGTGCTGGTACGACCACAAAGACACTCAGTAAACCATTTCTTAACCATTCAAATTGATGTTGCAGAGTTCCCATAGTATTTATCAAACCTTTCCTTGGTTTCAGTTATGGTTTTTACGCAAAAAATAATGCTTAAGCAGCACTTGAAATTCACTTTTTTCCATTTTCGTTAACATTCACGAGGTTCTCTCCTTTCAATGGCTATCAAACACAAAACAAATAACCCAGCTTGCTCAAAATTCGACCGTAGTCTATTCATAGATGGCGTTGACGGAAGCAGTGTTGCATTTACAGTTACTAAGCAAAAAAATTCAGAAAGTCACTGACTTATCAAACAGCCCTCGTAAATTTCCCATAGTCATTGTATGTGTTCTAAAAGAAACAGAATCAGTACAAAAAAAGATAGTAAAACGATTACCCAGGCCCGACAAATCTAAAGTCAGAGACCAGACCTAACATTTCCGAAGGATTTTGATGCGCTGAATCCGAATCCGAGCTCAAAATTGCTCCTGTACGTGTTCGGTGGCTTTGTCATAGGCCCTTCAGTTCTATTCGAAAGGAATAGAAACCGAAACCGAAATATATATATATATATATAATGATCCAAGAACCTCCAACGAGGGGCTCCAGGGCCACCCACAAGGTCCCCCAGTGCCTCTCAAAAGATCCCCCAGTGCCTCTCATAAGGTTCTATGAAGCCTACGACGAGAGCCCAAGAAGCTCTCCTGGGGGGCTGCAGAGCTTACACCCATCTTATTTTTTGTGAATTTCTTTATTGTGAAATGTGTTTTTCTTATGAATGCCATACAAATTTTATAAATTAGTAATTTGATAGGTAATAGTTATAGTAATTCAATTTAACACGTTTTTTAGATCCAATGGCGAATAATAGCTATCAAGAAAAGATTTTCACTAAACGTAATTTATGAAATATTAATTCAATACTCATATTGTTTATATTTATGATACCGAGATTTAGAAGGATGTGCAACTACTTTGAAAACTGTAGTTGCAATAAAATACGACAAAATAGGTCAATCGATATTTATTTCCATACAGAGACATTTGCGTTCATCATATATTCTAGGATATTTGAAAAACATATTAACATTTATTTTACATTAGGCAAAACGTATGGAATTACTTAGTAATATAATAATATATAATTATAATTACAGCTTAGTTTGATCTTTAAAATATTATCTACAATTCTACATATGTATCTATATACAGGTCTTAATAAAACATGCTTAATTTTGCATAAACAAACTGTGAATTACATATTTGAATTGATACTAGCATGTTTATCTACTACAGATTAAAATTTTTCAAGTCACCCTTATAATTAGATTACTCTTGTCAAATGTTCTATATTCAATAATATAGTTTTTTCGATTTTATACAATATTTTAAAGATAACGGAATTTCAATGTTCGATAAGTAGTGAACTGCCTTAAACATAGTTCAAATTCTTAATAACCCTTGCAGACCATTTTATAGAAATGATTTTTTTTTTAAAGAAACATAATGCGATTCAAATTGCATTAGCAAGGAGGATAGTCGATTATTACTCGATTGTGCTAGCCACTCGCGTTGATGGTCAGAATTTCGCACTGCATCTTGCCACCAGTAGTTCTCCGAGAAATACAAAGAACGAAACCAGAAATCCAGTAAAAGTCAGAAATAGCAGATCACTATTCAAACTTGTTGCTTGCTCGTCTTCGCCTTTACACTCTACTTGTTTTACAGGAACCAAAAGAGATGTTAAGTTTCCGCTTTCATTAATTAAACCAGCTTGAATAAGTCTCAGCAAAATTTGATCGAAACGTCTTACATAAGGAGAACCTGGCTCCATTTTGAAACTATTAGCAGTTGAAATAATTGGTTGTTGGACAAGCTTCGCACGCGGTTCTTTGCAAGAAGTCAACATATTTCGCAATATAAGAAGCGCTTCGGCGTTGCTCGCAAAACATGTGATGTTTCTATGGGCAAGTAAATAGCTTCCACATTCTGTTACAGTCATAGCGGAAACATGTGATTTTTTCAAAAGATTCAGAAAAGAGCCTTCACTTATGTTTATATACAATTTGTAGATATTTTCATGAATGAAAGGCGTAAGTCCAGATTTATCCAAATCATCTAGCGTATTGAAAGGTACTTCATATTTTGTCCGAATAATAATACCTGTAAAGAGAGCGTAGATACTTGAAGAAGAAATCATAAAGGCCAAGACAATACAGGCAAAGAGAATTCGATCTTTCAGTTGCCTAGGTTGCGTCGGAACTGATACTCCAAGAATAATACTGATTACTAATGACATTTCCCACAAGTTCTTCTCAAAGCTTAAAACGCGAGTCAAGACTGTTATGAGTATCAAAAATGCTACTGTTACATTAATTGTCAGAAATATTTTCCATCTGTTTAAAGAAGTAGTTTCCCTCACCAAAGTCGGTACCAATGCATAGTATGTTCTTATACCAGTAGCTGTTGTGTACTCGGTTCGATTAGTGTCATGGTAACACCAAAGTGTTAGTGGTTGACGCACTCCCATAATTTGTATTTCATGACTCATCAATTTATGGTTTAGACTATTTACATCTCTTGAACATGTACCTGGATCTTCATATTCAGAAAGAACTTCCTGGACTCTGAAATTGAGTACTTTCGAAACTTTTTCCAATATTGTTACTTAAAATCCTGAAGCCTCGATAGGGTAGCCTGAACTGTTGAATTTTAGGTAGGATGTCGGAGGATACGGATAACACCCACTTTTATTTTGGCTCCATGCAAATGACGTAGTTTGTCAGGAAACAACCGACTTTTTGATGTGTAATTTTCTTGTCCATAGACATTGGTGAAAGGATTAAAAAAGTGTAAATCTTGTATTTCAACGCTTTTCTGCAAGAGGCGCTGCGAACGATGCAAACTAACTAAATCCGAATCTATGCGTCGAAATTTTCCAAAGGCCGCATGGAAGTGGGGTCTCCTTATACTATTTCGTGGTTGCATGAAGTATGACAAGCGCTAACCTTAACGAACCGTAGTAGGGAAAGGGAGTAGAGATGATGGGTACCATCATGATCAGAGAATACATGGTCTAGCCACGCGCAACTAAAAAAAAAGTTAACCAATAGGAAACAATTCTACCACAGCCAGTCATATTCGATATGTGAGCGTGCGAGAATGAAGTAAAGTTGAAATGACGTAAATGCCATGAGCGAAGACTTCAAGTAAAAGATACAGAAATTGTACAATTTATAAATCAATAAAATAAGTTTAAAATTAATGTCATTTCTGCCACAGATAATATAAAATATCAAACAATATATAACTTCTTATCCTTGTAATGTAGAAGAAATATGGATAACATAACCTGTCAATGCACCTGCAGAATTTTACCTTTTAACGCAAATGAAATAATGTAACATTGCCTCAAAAGAGAAAAGAAATTTGTTGAGGGTTTTAAAGCACAAATAAATAAATTCAAAATATCGATATCATAGTCTGTATTATGATAATATCAGTTTTTAAAATTCGTATATACATGCACGTAAATTCTAAAAAAACGTCTCATTGTACACAAAGAAACATATTCACATCTTATATTCGTATGGAGTAATAAATTTACAATATATAATAATTAAATAAACATACAAGTTTTGCAAAGAATAATATAAAATGATGTAAGCTTATGATAGGAAATTCTACAGTTGTAATTTCATGAAGGATATTTCAAATATCTTGAAAGATTTTTTTACTTTTATGCTATTTCAGGTTAAGACTATATTAATTGTGTAATTAATAATGTTTGCAGTTGAAATAAATTCACAAAGCAGACTTCACGATAGGAAGAGACTAATTGAGAAAAATTCATCATCTAAATTTCCATAAATAGGTGATATTTCCGCGAGCCTGGTAACCTCCCGGAGGAAGAAAAAAGATCAAAATTTAATTAATTGCACTGCCCATCCCCGTGTGTTTTATGCGAATAAACCTCAGTGGTGAAAAATTCATCTTTTTGGTTGAAAATTTAATTAGTCTACTTAAAGATTCACTATTCTATTTGAAAATTCATCTTTTCGGTTGGAAATTCAATTATTCTACTTAAAGATTCACTATTCCAGTTAAAATTTCATATTTTTGGTTTAAAATTTGAGGATTCATCATTCCATTTGAAAATTCATCACTTTGCTTGAATGTGTGATAATTTTTTTGAAAATTATGTTTTCTTAACTATTCCTTTTTTGGCTGAATAATGATATTTTTTAATAGAAACATCGTCTTTGTAGATAAAAATTAATTTTGTACGTTTAAAATTCCATTATTTGAGTTGGAGATTCATGATTTTAGTTGAAAATTCATGTTTTTGGTTTAAAATGCAACTATTCATGCTGACTATTCATTATTTCAGTCGACTATTATTCCGTTTGGAAGTGTAACAATTTTTCTGGAAATTAGTTTTGTTGTTTGGTTCTAAATTTGTTGTTTACCTACTAACGTAAGTTTTCGAATTGAATATTTTATCATTTAGTTGCAAATTCATTTGTTCGGTCACAAATTATTTTTTTTTCAACTTACAATTAAACTATTGGTTGAGAATTTATTATTTCTAGTTGAAGTGTCATGTAGAAATCAATCTTCTACGTTGACAATTTAACTAATCCACTTTTGTTAAAGTTTGATATTTGATTTGATCTAAATAATTTGTTGACTCTCTACTTTTAATTGTGCCCTTCCTTTTTCAGCAAAATATCTCGCTAATAAATATTTCTAATTTCATTTCGCACTGTATAAAATAGTGAGAAAAAACAAACTGAAATAACGCTCTTTTTATACGAGTATTATACTTTCTTCCCTGTTAATCAAATATGCGCCGACTTGAAAAATGCATATTTTACATTATTCACAATCGATAATCAGAGATATATTCCACGGAAAATATGTTGGAAAAATTAGACATATGTACGTGCAATCTTCACGTTTTAACAAAAAATCTGTTTATAACTTATTTATTTCCCATTCAAAACTTTGTCTGCATCATCGTAACACAGTTAGTTATATATTCATATAGCAAAAATGTGGAAATTAACTTAGTAGGTTATGTTTAAAAATACAGCTACTTCGTACACTTATTAAAGTACACTTACCAATATGTATAATACAACTTTATCATACACAAAAATATTTATCCTTGCCGGATGGCCACGTTATATTCACTTTAAAACTTGTATGGAGAATGATCAGTGTAAGATCTACTGGAATTTTTCATTCTCCACCACTCAACGTATCAGTGCTACGAAGCCTGATACTGTCCTTCATATTGTTACTTCAACGTTACTTTAAATTCACTTCAACGCTGACTGCACGTTAATTTAACGTTACTTTGACGTTAGCTTAATATTACTTTAACTGTCGAACACAAGCCGTTTGACATAGTTTTTATTCTCACGTCTCCTAATGACTTTCTCGACAAGGTAAATGTGTGGATATTTGACTTTCAATGGTTCCTCTAGATTGGTAAAACAGAGGCCGTTGATAGTGCATATCCCCAGCCATAGATCGGGCCTCATTCGCTATATCAGGAGCCTACCTTACCAATCGAGTGTAAATAGATATATTATTATATTATATGAGAAGTTGTAGGCTCTGGAAGCTATGATCATGGTTTCTTGAAGCAACCAATCCTGCCGCAAGTGGAACATGTATGTCATCGACTTCTGCTCCTTCTGTCCTAGAAGGTAAGCAAGAGCGGGAAATTTAGGCGAGAAAACATCGTTCAACACTGTTCCTTGGAGACAGGTATCTAGACGTGGATGACCTTACGCGGCAGACGGGACAGCTGCAGATGAAGGTTTAACCTCTGAATACTTGTTTAGAGCTACAAATCTTTGTAGAATGTTATGAGGAACAGTGTTGGCGGACCAGATGAAGTGATCCCAGCAGAAGAGCCTTTTGCATCCGGTTCGCTATGGAATGAGCCTGACGCTTGCAAGCCGGAATCTTGTTGAGTTAGCTAAGAAATGAAGGATTCATACTTCCAAGACAGCCGATTATGAGAACTACAAGATTGACTTTGTAGCCTTGGTACAGACTACTCAGCTCGAAAAGAAGTGCTTGATATTTCTTCCGTTTTCCTTCCTTCTTTGCCGTGATATTAACATCGGTTGGTGCCACGAATTCAATCACGTAAATGATCTTGGTCTTTAGATCTTGAAGGATAATATCAGGCTTCGTAGCACTGATACGTTGAGTGGTGGAGAATGAGAAATTCCAGTATATCTTACACTGATCATTCTCCACGACGGGCTCAAGTTCCCCCTGGTCGTATGGAAAGACAGACAATAGATCAACGCCATAGAAGTGCCTAAGATGGTAATATAACACTTGTGGAGCCGCATTGTGTCTCTCTATGTACCCGTAATTTGCATTCTTTGAGCATCCACTGAGAACATGTCCAAGTGTTTGTGGCTCTTGCGTGCACGCTCGGCAGTTAGTATCGCCTACAAGTTTATTCATTATTTGCTGACGGTAAACTAAGGTATCTAAATATAACGCCGTCTTGACAGGCAAAAAAATCCGTCATTCTCCGACATCAATCCAGCAGATTTGAGAAACACGTTGGAAAGAACTATCAAGAGCTCTTCTCTGCGTATGATTCCGTAGAATTTAGATTCTAAATTTTTTTTGAAAATTTTGAATTTAGATTTAGTAGAAGCGTATGTTGTGCTTACTGTACACGACTTTTGATCACCGAAGGTGTTCGTGATGCTAGACCATGTGTAATGTCGCTGGAACCAAATGGTAGGCCAAGCTCCTCTGCGGCCCTATCTGCGGCACGGTATAGAAACGCCGCGACATTGACGACTTCATGTTAATGTACGAGTTGCATAAGAGAATCTGCACTATTTAGGAATGCGCAGGCTCTAGCCAGAACCGTTCTTTGATGAAGAAATTCGAAGCTTAGCAAGCCTCTACCCCCTTTATCTCGAGGTAGGTATATTCGAGGTGCGGAAGATCTAGGATGATGAGTTCGATAGATTGTCATCATCTTGCGTGTGCTTCGGTCAAGTTGATACATCTCACCGAAGTTCTATTTTGCTGCAACAAACGTGTAGAGCAGTATAAGAACGGCCAACAATTTGGTGGCCTGAATCTTATTCTTTCCCGGTAATTCGGAAGCCCACATTTTTCTGAGAATTTTGCGATACCTTTTTACAAGCGCCGCTTTTAATACACGCACATTTTGGGTTTCCGCTTGCGGTGTTTCAAAATATGTATATGTTTCTCCATTAACAAGATGTTGAATCGTATTTCCACCTATGAGTTGAACATCCTGATCGTCAAGCGTTGATGTAGTTTCTAGTCTTCCTTGGTGTAGGTGGACCCAGGCACACTTCTCCCGTCCAGAGCTGATTCCAATCGCTTAAGAGTAACTATGCACCGCCTCCACAAAGACTTTAAGATCCTCTTTCGAGGAAGCAAAAAGCTTAAGCTCGTCCATGTATAGGAAATGGTTGACCTTATATTCTCTTCTGTTCGGCGGGCCACATAGGTATCCAGAGCTTTTGCCTCGGAGCACAATAGATAGTATTTTTCCCGATCAGCGCCCGATCAGAAATAGGGAAAACTAGCCGGGGCCCTTCCAAATCCCGATCGAAATTTCTATATGGGATACTGAAAAATTACTTTTTTTATCGTTTATAAAGTAATACAAAATTTTTTTAAAATATTTTCAAGAGCTAGAAATTATTTCTAGATAGTTTCAGCACAAACCTAAAACCTCCTTTGAACATTCTAAAAAACCTTCAATAAAATGGTACTCTTGAATAGTTAAAATGAAAGTCAACTTTGTTTTTAAATGAAAATTTAACCAAATTTTTTATAAAAAGTCAAAAAAAAAAAATCTTTTCGAACTTTGAAAAGCTTTCATTCAGAAAATAACGTCCAAATCGAAAGAATATTGTAGGTTTAAAATTGATTTGAACACATAAACTTTTTTGTCCTACTGTGTCACCTCAAATTAACACAGCAGAATGATTTTAAAAATTAAAAATACAAATTTTCTCCCATGTCAATCCTATGGAAAACTTCAAGTATATGAGGTGATAGGTGAGTAATAATCGATTCGACTGAAAGAAGGACTTTTTATGTTTGAAATTTGAAGTAATATCGCGATTGAACGATTTCCAAAACAAAATTTATATATAAGGACGAGATAGGCGAAAAGGCTGAATTGACAAAGAGATAGAAAGCAATAGAGATAAAGAAAAGAGGACTGAAAGGGGTCTTTCTTAATTTGAATCCGTGGAATTTAGGTCAATATCAGTGAAATACTTCCAGCTATTTGAATCAGTGAAACTTTAATGATGCAAATAGCCAGACGTACGTTACTGATTTTGAGTTAAATTCAATAGAGAGGCAGTGAATTTTCACTGATTAGAATTTAGAGAGACAGGTATGAATCTGGAATGACAATGAGATAGAAAAGGATAGATGCGAATAGGTGAAGAATATAGAAGTGGTGATTGAAATGAATAGTATTAGAAGTATATTAGCAAAGAGGTCGAAAAAGAGAGACGGGGATATATGAGGGATATGCAGGCATGGAGAAAAAGGAATGGAAAGAGGTAGTTGTAAATCTATATTGAAAATGAGATAGAAAAAGATAGAGGGGTATAATTGAATGATAGGTAGGGATAGAGAAGTGAGGATTAAACGAGAGAGAAGTAGAAGTATACTGACAAGGAAATAGAGAAAGGTAGATATAGAAACAGATATAGGTGGATAAAAACGAGATAGAATGAAGTGAAGCTGATTAAACAATTGATAGAAACAAATGCAGGTGGAATATGGATAGACGAGGGATAGTCGGTAGCATGTCATTTCTCCCAAAATTTATTTCACCCAAAATATATTTTGCCCAAAAATGAAAACACAGACGTGTGAACATAGAAGATACAGTCCGCATTCGTAAAAATGAAAATTGGCAGTAGGTGATAAAAGAAAATTTACCGCAGAGGGAGCAGTAGTAGAAGTCGTTAAATGATAATGAAATTTAAATAAAAGGAACACTATTGAGCAAAATATGTAAAGACGTGTATATTTCAAGAGTTTAGAATAGATTTATTTTTCAGACATCTGCGAACATGATTTAATATTAAGGTTAACTTTGAAATTAGCGTACTATTAATAAAATGAACAAATTTGCGCTGGAAATTACCAGTTTGAAAATTGTAAGGTTATGATTGAATATAAGTGTGGCAAAATTTGTATTTTTCTAAAGAAAATGGTATTTTTCGGAAAAACCAGCAGGACTTACCTACAAAACACGAAGTAGAATAAGGAGATCCCACTTCCATGCGGCCTTTGGAAAATTTGGACGCATAGATTCAGATTTAGTTAGTTTGCATAGTTCGCAGTGCCTCTTGCAGAAAAGCGTTTAAATACAGGATGTACAAATGGCGGCGCCATGAAAAGTGTAAGCCGGGTGTAAAGAAACACACACATGCTTGAATATCTTTGATGCTTGTATCAAAACACAGATTTTGATAAGTGTGTGTGCCTGCATGTATTAAAATCTGTATGCATGCATGCATGTTCCCGCAAGAGGCGCTATGAGCAGTGCAAACTAACTAAATCTGAATCCACGCGTCCAAATTTTCCGAGAGTGGGGCCTCCTTATCAAAGATATTATAAACCTAGATGCGGTGAGGGGTTAGTTACCCGACATAAATATAGACGGCGCGCCCGGCGAAAAAAAGTCAGGTCCCCTCTAGCCTCCACCACTCCCCGATAGAAACCCATCGATATAGTTCGCCAACAGCCACTTGGAGCGCTGTAAGCAACTCTCATCATACTACTCGAGGCCCACTGATGGTAACTTAGCTCGGACAAGAACCATTCAAATTGAAAATAAATTAACAATGAAAACATTTTTACATTTATAATCTAGTTTTCCAAAGAGGCATCAATCTCTCTATGCATCTCACTATGTGTGGATGTACCTTCAAGCTTTCCAACAGTCAGATGATAAGTCTATGATATATATATATAAGAAATAGGTCAGTATACCTGGGTGGCACGTGTGTTCCGTTCTTTTTGCACTCGTCGGTTTAGGCATCATGCACTCACCGTTCAATTAAGAGCATATCACAAGGTGAATAATGTGATGAGTCAGGTGGTGCCCCATAGAAGGCAGTATACGCAAATTCCTCTTGCGTCCGTTCCGTCTCTCCCTGCTTATGAATCCTTTGAACACTTATCTATGCCTCAGCTGCTTACACATGTCAACAAACCCACGTGCGCGGATCTGACCAAAACCTAAGAGCTGACATGTATTGGGAAAGAAGACATTCCAGATACAACATTTCACAAACTGTAAAAGATTCCGATTGTGAAAAACCTCTAAAATGCAATCACGGATTCTTTTAATTGATGGGCCAATTTCCTTTCGAAATACCATCGAAATAAAGGTCAGAGGCTAACGTGCTGGGTTTACAGAAATAAAATTGCTTGCCATGCAGGCATGTCACTGATCTATAAAATTACTCCTTGCAATTCCTTACGTTTCCAAATCCTTACTCCACATTATTCCCAACAAAAAATTACCTGTGGTGCATCAACGAGGCACATCACAGACGATCCAAACTTGCAGTTTGTCGGGCAACGCCGAGTAGTTCGGACACTACATCTCGAGGAAACCCCTGCCAGTCTGAAGGTCGGAACGCGGATGGTTGGGTAGATTCCTGAAGTCCTCCGCGACGGACGTAAAAATAAAGTCGAGGTTATATAAATTTTCCCTTCCGACGAAAAACGATAAAATTATTTATACTTTACTCTTTTGATCGGCAACAGCAGTAGAAATAAGAAAAGTTCCAAAAGGGTAAGCGACAATTAATTCTCTATCGTTCCAAACCATTTTTGTATTCTTCTAACCGAACAGGCGCGATTTTTTGTTCAATACATTTTCTTTAATAAATAGTCGTAACGTGTAAGATAACAACGACCCTGGATAGGGACAGAGGGACGACGACACCCATAACAATTTAAACCGGCTTTCATTAAAAATAACTATTGAAAGCTGGGGCAACGAATAGTCTCCATTTATTGAAAAAAATTAACTAAGAATATCTTTCAGATGACTTTTTTCTATGATGATTTGCAAATTCCAAAAAATAATTTATTATTCAAACAATTTTCAGAAATATATTTACAGTTTCGCTATTTTTCAAGGAATAGGAACAATTTGTTTACGGGGTCAACTTAGAATGTCTTTCCCATGACTCTTTTCTATGATGAATTACAAATTCAAAAGAATTATTAATTTTTAAAACAATTTTCTTAAACAAATTCAGATTTTGGCTCCTTTTCAACAAATAGGCTCAATTCTTTACAGAATTAACCAAGAGCATATTTCCGATAACTTTTTCCCATGATTATTTGCAAATTCCCGAAAGTTATTATTTATTTAAACAATTTTTATTTAAAAAATTCAGAGTTTGGCTATTTTTAAACGAATACGCTTAATTCTTTTACGGAGTCAAATGAGAATGACTTTGCGATTACTCTTCGCTATGATAATTGTCAAATCGATAATAATTATTCATTATTTAAACAATTTTCCTAAACAAATTCAGACTTTTGCTATTTGTAAACGAATAGGGTCCATTTTTCTACGGAATCAATAAAGAATGGTTTTCCAATAACTCTTTCCTATGATACTTTGCGCAATAATGATTAATTATTTAAACAATGTTCATAAACATATCCAGTGCTTGGCTATTTTTTCAAGGAATAGGCACAATTTGTTTACGGAGTAAATCATGAATGTCTTTCCGATGATTTTTTTCAATGATGATTTACAAATTCCCAAGAATTAATAATTATTTAAACAATTTTCTTAAACAAATTCAGATTTTGGCTATTTTTCAACGAATAGGCTCAATTTTTTTAGAGAATTAACCAGGAACATATTTCCGTTGACTTTTTTCCATGATTCTTTGAAAATTCCTAAGAATTAATAATTATTTAAACAATTTTTATTAAAAAATTCAGAGTTTGGCTGTTTTTAAACAAATAGGCTCAATTTATTTACGGAGTCAACTCTATACTATATCCATCCTATGTGCTTTGTCTAAACCTTTCGAACGTACTGTCCATCAGCAATTTACTGCACACATTGAAACAAACAATTTAATGGACCCAATCCAATCTGGGTTTCGTGCAAGGCATAGTACACTTACAGCTTCACTTAAAGTAACTTCTGACCTTAAACTTGCAATTGATAGAAGGGAAATAACGGTTAAAACCGGAACAGATAAATTTTCAGTTAAAAAAATAAATTTCAAGCAGAAAACAACAAATTTCAAATAAAATAGTTGAATACAGTAATATAAAGCTACTTTTACAAACGAAGAATCATTTTTATTCAATATAATATTGTAATTAAAAAAAAAATTGAGCACGTTCAAAAAAATTTAATGACTTTAAAAACAAATTCTCTTACATTTCCAGGGTTATTAAGGTATACAAAAATTCCAGGTTTTCCAGTTAGGGTAGATATTAGGGCGGAGTGAAAATGAACAAATTAGTTTTCAGCTAAGTGAAAAAATTTGTGTGTTGACATTCGAAAAAAGGTATTTTTTTTTTAAATCGGTTAATATGTTCTGTTCTCTTTTTTTTTATTTGAAAATTCAGATTTTCTAAAATTTCCAAAAAATTTCCTTACACTTTCGAAAATGATGGCGAATTTTTTTATTTACAGTTTTCGCTAGTGAATAATAACAAAAAATTATAAATTCAAAAAAATGTTTTTCAAAATTTATAATTTTTTGAAAATGGCTAAAGAACATGTTTTTTCGGATTGATATTTTTAAGTCAGATAATTATTTTCCCGCTTAGCAACATAAAGTTGTTTCCCTTACATTTAATCGTTGAGTTTTACAGGTTAATAATTTTGCACGTTAGATCATAATGATTGAATTTTTAAAATCGTGATGCACAATTCATAAATTATCATTTTTAAAAACTTAGTTTCAAAATCTTACTTTGAAAATGTTTCAATAAAAGTGCAGTTTAGAATTGTTTAATTTTCAACGCTTTAAGTTTTAATTCATTAATTTTTAAAGTTTCTAATACAAAATTTAAATAATTCAATTTTGTAAATCGTGATGCACAATTTGTAAATTAATAATTTTTAATGACTTAGTTTCAAGGTCATAATTTAATAATGTGCTTTAATTTTTTAACGAACTTTGAAACCGTTAAACTTTTAATGCTTATTCGAATTTGAATTAATTCATTTTAAAGATTCCCAATATGAAAATTAAAATGATTCAGTCTTGAAAATGAAGGTTACGAAGGTGAAACATTTTGAGGATACGTATTCGTTCTAGCTCTATGCAAATATTAAATTTTTTGAATAAAATAACTATATTTAATATATAAAAGAAGTAACACTATTGTTAAAGAAAACTGTATGCTACATTTTTATCAAGCAAAATTAATTTAGGGATCATTTCCCGATTCACTGACTATAGACCTATAGCCTGTAATTAAATGTATGTACAAATTTGAGGTTATAGAGGTTAAATTCTCAAAAACAAATTTATCTACAAGTATTTTTTAATCATAGATATTACTGCATATAAAAATGTGAAAAGGGCGCTAATGAATATTTTCAACTTCTCCCAAGCAATTCAACCAGATCCAAAAAGCCGTATGATTATACAAATTCCTAATTTGAGGTGATGATCACTTAGCACGTGGTGCATTTTACTTTTCACTTTTCAGCTATAAATTAATATGAATAATTCTTATAATTAATCATACAATTTTTTAAACTTATTTGTAAAATTAACTTGGTGAAAAACTTTAAATATGCATGGCCCATACCTTCCGCCAGTTTTTTCCACCCTCCCGTTTTGTCGCGAATCTTGGCTAATTTCAGCATATCCTCATTGTTGAAATTATTTGTGGATTCTGCTTCTTCTATTAATTCTTCTTTCACTTCCACGCTCTCTACAGTCTCATCTGTCCGTATTTTACCTTGCAGCAATTCCAAAATTCTATCAAAGAGAGATAGATCAATATTTTATTCAAAATAAAGGAAATCCCGATCAGGATTATTGCCACGCACAGACGGCTGATTTCAATATTTCATGATTTTTCCAGGTGTTCCAAGTCTAATTTTGAAAAACATGCAGTCAATTCTAAATTCGATTTCAACATATACTTAGGAACAAAATTCAAGGTCTGTAGTGAACGAACTTTGAAACTGTTAAACTTTTAATGCTTATACAAATTTGAATTAATTCATTTTAAAGATTCCCAATAAGAAAATTAAAATGGTTCAGTCTTGAAAATGAAGTTTAAGAAGTTGAAACATTTTGAGGATACTTATCCGTTCTAGCTCTATGAAAATATTACATTTTTTGAATAAAATAACTATATTTAATGTATAAAAGAAGTAACACTATTGTTAAAGAAAACTGTATGCTACATTTTTATCAAGTAAAATTAATGTAGGGATCATTTCCCGATTCACTGACTATATAGCCCTATAGTCTATAATTAAATGTATGTACAAAGGAGGAGGGTCGATTTGGGCGGTTTTTGGCCTAATTTGTTTTTGGGTATAAAAGTCTGGTTATATTATTGATAAAAAGTTTAAAGGGTTTTCAAGAGATTGCAAATGATTTGAAATATTCGAGGGGTTTTTATAAGATTCCAAGCAATGTTATATTTTTTTCGATAATTTAAAGGGATTTCAAAGGGTTTAAAATATTTCAGGGTATTTTTAAATACTTGAAACATTTAAAAGGCATTTTCAAGATATTTAAAACATGTCACGGAGTTTTCAAGGATTTTAATGATTTCAACGTATTTAGAAACATTGCCGTGGGGTTTTAAATCATTGCCTAGAACCTTTAAAGACATAGAACGACTTTATAAAACCCATAAGGTTTTAGGCTATCTCAAAGGATTTTATAAGGTTTCCTAGGATTTTAATGATTTTAAGGGATTTTTAAGAACTTCTCAAGATGTTTTAATCAATTTCCCAGGATTTCAAGAAATATCAGACTTCATGTAATCGGGATATTATAATATTTTAATCGATTTAAAATAATTTATTCACATGAATTGAGGGATTTCGTAGGGTTCCAAAAATTTCAAAGTATTTTCAAAAATTTTAGGCTATTTTCAAAAATTTGAAGGAATTCAAATTGGTTTTAATAATTTAACTTAATTTCAAATTATTTTTAATATTTTAACATATTTTAAAAGATTCCTAGGCATTCTCACGAGCTTTAAAAAATCTCAAGAGATTTGAAAAGATTTTACAGGATTCGAAATATCTTAGGGAATGTTTAATAGACTTCAATGATTTCAAGTAATTCCAAGTCATTTTAATGATTTTAGGGTATTTTAAAAATTCCAAGTAATTTTCAATAGTCTTTAAAAATTTCAAGCGATTTGAAAATATCTGAAATATTTTATAGTATTTTAAGATATTCCAAGGTATTTGTAATTGATTTCAGTAATTTAATAGGATATCACAGGATTTGAAATATTTTAGGGTATTTAAAAATATTCCAAGTAATTTTCAAGAGTTTTAAAATGTTTCAAGGGATTTGAAAGTATTTGAAAAATTTTAGGGAAGTCTTAATTGATTTGAATAATTTGAAGGGATTTCAAAGGGCTTGCAAGATTTAAAGGCATTTAAAAAGATTTTGAAGGTTTGTTAAAATGAATTTTCGGTTTTCAGGAAATATAGCCAAATTTAATAAAATTTTACAATATTTTAATGGCTTTCCGAGAATTTATTCAGAAGAATTGAGGAATTTCGCAGGGTTTAAAAGATTTTAGGAGATTCTCAAATATTTTTTCCAATTAATTTCAATTAATTTTGGATTTGCGCTGAATTTTGATTAATTTATCATGAATTCTTTCCAATTATCTTGAATTCTTTGGAATTCTCTTGAATCTTTTTGATTTACTGATTTCTACTCAATTCGATTGAACATACTATAAATTCGATTGGCTTTTTTGTGATTTCTTCTTTTTGTTATATACATTGAACAAATAATAACTATAAAGTGCATTATAGAATTTCAGGTAAGAAATGCTATCTCCGTAAATGTATGCTGTACATTATTGTATATTACAGGAACAGCGTCTGCCGAATGCTAAACATGTGTCTCTTCTTAATGTGAATCAGACGCCTTATGATCTTCCAAGTGAATCGCTTACTGCAGGGACTTCGATAGATGCAAGTGAATCCAGTACTAACTCAAATTTGGAAGTTCAAGGAAAGGTAATGGCATGAATAGTATCATTTAAATTTATATTTTTTATATTATATTACATATCAGTAGAATCCTCATTCAATCAATTTTCAAAACTTTTTTTGCTTCCTCATAAAGGAAGCTTTGTTGTGATAGTTTTAAATATTTTTAAAATTACTTAATTGAAAGTTCCTCAGTTGAAAAATGTATAATAAAATGTTCTAAGCAATTTTATTGATTAATGTGTATGTGGGTATGTGAATGTTGCCCTTTTTTGTTAAGACGATAACTTATAGACGGTTGTAGATAAATTGATGAAATTTGGAAGGATTATTTTCAACACAAATATCTCGAAACAGATGCAAGAATTTTTTTAAATCACATTACATTTTGTTTCAGCACTTTTATAATATTTTAAAAATGAGTTTTTTTTTTAGTAAAACTTTTTTCTCTAATATAATTCAGATTTGATGCGAGAATATAAAAGATGTTTTTATTCTAGCCGAATCGAATGACATATAATATAAATATTGAAATTAAATATTGAGTGTTTGTTAATATAATTATATATTTTTTAGGATGAGATACCCGGTCATTTAAAAAGTGTATCATTTTCCCATGATACGTCACCTTCCACAAGTGATGCACAAGCTGAAAACCCATTGTTTTTGGAAGAGGTAATAGAAGAGAAAATGTCGTTCAATCAACTGGATGATGAGAAGATACAAAAGATGAGATAGTAAATCTAGTTTTCCAAAGAGGCATCAATCTCTCTATGCGTCTCACTATGTGTGGATGTACCTTCAAGCTTTCCAAAAGACAGATGATAAGTCTATGTGCGGTTGAATCAAAAGCTTTCCGGTAGTCAATCCAGGCTATTGACAGGTTGCGTTGATGGGCTGCAACATCTCTACAGACACACCTGTTAATTAGCAGGTTCTCTCGACAGCCTGCTACACCTTTTTTCGAACCACGTTGCTCGTATATTTATATATGTATATTACATGCTGGGAGTCGGAACAAGGTATAAATAGATGACAACAGTCATAAAGAGTTCATGTTGAAAAATCAAAAATAAAACATGATAGCACGGGTGGATACTCTTCTAGGCCAAACTTCGAATTGAGTCTCCTTCTTTGGTTCAGTCCACCATGAATAGTGAAGACTAATTAGCAAAAAAGCATATGAATAGGGAGAATGCTCGTAAGAGGTGTTGATAAAATTGATACTTGCAGATTTTTTAATAAGGTACAATTTTCCGTTCTCTCGTTCGTGGGCCCCAAACTTGCCTCAGCTGTCAAATCTCGAGACTCTGGGCAGTGTCTGCAGCGGGCTGATGATGGCAAGTATATTGGTTGGTAGGCTGAGGTGACAGTTTAATCCTACTGGTCTGGGTTCGTCCTTCCATTGAAGGTGTCCTCTTGGTTGTTGATGTAGTTTAGATTTTTTCACTTCCGCCCAGATGCCAACTTTCAAAAGATTAAGAAAGACTATGTAGACTCCTGATGGTAGACTGTTTACGGGCCGATAATCAAGTCCGAAGTTTGAAGTTTCGTTAGTTCTTCTATTGTTTAATTTCTACTGCTTATCGCAAGCTTGTAAACTAGTCGTTAACTAAAGGTGGTTACTGAACATAGGCTGGTTATTAACTGAAGATGATTCTTGACCTCAAACTGATGAACTTGCAAACTGATTTCTTCTTCATAATCGGCAGTATTTAGGTATCTACGTTGCCCTTCTTTAGCACCACATATTGGTGAGTGATATTGAGGTAGGATTTTAGATACGCCCATATTTGATGAATGGCGCTGTCGTCCTAACGCACCATATCCCTTCCTAAGTACCAAAAGGGTAAGTAGCTCTACAGGTAGTGCTAAATGTATGTTAGCTAGAATAGCCAATCAGTGATTAGAAGAAATCTGATAATAATTAGAAGAATCTGTATGTACTAATTTTATCAACACCTCTTTCTAGCTTTCTGTCTATTCCTGTACACATATTTAGAGAGTGATTTAGCTTTCCAAGATGCATGGAATTCTCCTTAGGTATCGAGGGGTAAGAAGTTCTGCATGTAGCGGTAAATGTATGTAATGTATTATAACCACTGAGTGATTAGAGATTGTGATATGGTTATATTGATATTTCATTATGTGTAGCTGTAGTTTTTGGAATCCAAATTTCTTGTTTGTGTGAAACTTTTTCTAAATATAGAATATTTTTGCGATTTGTTTTCGTACTAAATGTTCTTCTACAACTCTTATGCTGATTCTCGATGATTGATGTTTCCGTGATGAAGATTTCAGTTTCTCTCGACAATCTGGTATCTGGTGCATAGAAATGCATGATAAAAAAGTAAGAATGATGAAGATATATCAGACATGTATCAGTATTTTCGTGCAGTGGTGATAGGGGACCAGCTGCAACTTGAGACTAGGTTGTGTATTCGCTTCGTTTTAAATTTCAAGCAAGAGATTTGATGCCTAGGATCATTGTGTGCATTCGATGGGTAGGGTCAAATGGCTGCCTTCAAACTCGACTGTCGACAAACCGGCTGAACTCGGGAGGTGGTCCAGATGAATTCTAAATGAAAAATGCCAAAGTTGATATTTTAACCAAAAAAGAGTGCAACTTCGAATCCTAAAGAGTTATATGCAACTAAAAAAGATGAAATTTCAACAAAATGATTTCATTTCGGATAAAAAAGATGAAGTTTTTGCCAAAAGAGATAAAGTTTGAGAACAAAAGGACAAATTTTCTACAAAACAGTTGAATTTTAACCATAAAAAATGAATTTCGGATCAAATTATTGAATGTTGAACAAAATGGTTTAATTTTCAACTAAATGATCAATTTTTGAACCAAAAAACATGAATTCTTAATGAAAAATACAATTGAAGAAATTTGAATTACATTTTTTTTTTAAATAGTTGGATTTTTAAACAAACGACATAAATTATTATAATCAAATATTAATCAAAAATATTAATATTATTTAATTAAATATACCTGTAAATATATATATATATATATCTAAAACTAAAGGTTAACAACCACCGCAGGGTCCCACTGGGAGTAACTGTCATCCAATATAAAGAAGAAGTTAAAAACAGATTGGAAGGCAACAGAATGGGAGTATGGGTTAAAATTAGAAGTAAAGAAAAAAGATAATGATGAAAGCTACGTAATTATCACAGGCTACAATAATACCCCAGCAGGTATGAAGAAATGTCTGAAGAAGTTGGACCAAGTAATAGACGAGTTATAGGGGTCTTTGGCGAAAGTAATACTTGCGGGAGATCTGAATACAAGAATTGGAACAGAACAAGGAGTGGCAGAATGCGGAGTAGTAGAGACCAATATAAAACATAGGAACTCTGAGGAGGTCTGCATAGGTCATGGCAAAGGCTTAGGGAGTATCCTGGGCTTATAATGGTAAAAATGACAGAAGACGAGGATACACCAAGATGGTTCAAAGGCATGAAGATAACGGCACAAGAAGGCTCAGACCACCTATTAATAATATATAGGCTAGAATGATCTGAAGAAATCAATTCTGAAGCAAAAAATGTAGGAGGGCAACCGAAGATGAAATGGAGAGGCGATAAGACTGAATTATACAATACGAAATGGCAGGAGATCCCGACAGAAGAAAAGGCGAGCTGGGCACAAGGCGAATATGACGATCCAGAAGAAAGTAGAAACCTGGGACACAGGAGAATACAGAGCAATGAGAATGAAATTGTTCAAGCTACTGCACTAGTTCAGGAAACAACGAGACTGGACTAATAAAGTCGCATATATGAAGTGCAGCAAAGAGCTGGCTGTACTAAGAGAGAGATTAGTGAAAAATTGGCTTGATGAAAAACAGAGACAAGTAGCCGCAAGCAGAAATATCACTGAGTGGTGGCATAATATGAATTGGTATAGGAGGAAAAAGGAACTCGTATGCGGCATCATAGGGAAAGAAGAATGGCTAACCCACTTTAGAAAGGTTTTAGAAGGAGTCGTCCAAGAAGAAGAGTCAGAATCTGAGGGGAAAGAGAGCAGAAAGGTGGAAGAAACAGAGGAAAGAAACGAAGACCTGAACAAACTAATAGACGACATAGAAATAAACGAAGTTATAAGGAATATGAAGACAGGCAAGGCAGCAGGTGAAGATGGAATCACGGCAGAATTTTTGAAAAATTTACGGGAAGAGGGCAGGAGGGAGTTGAACTCCATAATCAAAGACCTGTGGAAAGAAAAGTAACTGATAGATGATTGGAGGATAGCGACGATATTTACCATCTACAAAAAGGGAGATGAAAATGTAGCCAGCAATTATGGAGGAATATCTCTACTCGATATAGGCTAAAAAATTTGCAATCTATAATGGCAAAGAGGCTGAGTAAGTGGCTGGAAAAGGAGGGGAAATTGACGGAGGTGCAGGCAAGCTTCAGAAGCAACAGAAGAACTCTGGAAACAGTCTTTGTACTTAACTCAGTTGTAGGTAACAGACTGAGAAAGAAAAAAGGGAAAATATACACGGAATTTGTAGACTTCAAGGCAGAATTTAATAAGGTCGACAGAAAAATGCTGTGGCAAAATATGGAGAGAATGGGCATAAAAGGAAAATTCCTAGAGATGACTAAGGAGATATATAGGTCAACTTCGAATCAGGTAATAGTAGGTAATGATCTGACGGAGAGATTTGAAACAAAGAAAGGGGTGAGACAGGGCTGCTTACTCAGCCCCATTTTGTTTAACATTTATATAAATGATTTGGAAGAAGCACTCAGAAGGAAGGGCGAGGGCGGCATAGTTTTAGGCTCAAGCGCTGGAGTCAAGATATTTGCAAAACTATATGCAGACGACGCAGCTTTGATAGCAGAAGATGGCAAGCAGTTGGCCAAAATGCTAAAAACACAAGAGAAGTGGTCAGACACAAATATAAATATGATGGAAGTAAGTGTCGAAAAAACCAAGATAATGGTATTTAGAAATGGTAGCAGGAAAAAGGAAGAGAGTTGGAGTTATAAAGGCGAAATGCTCAAAGTGGTTAACGAATTCAAATACCTAGGATTCTGGTTCTCCACGAGGAACCAATACACTACGCATACTAGGAAGGTAGCAGGCAGAACTCAACAGCTGGTGAACAAGGTGTGGGGGGAAACCTGAAGAGCAGGAGTATCGGATCTGAATAGATGACTTTTCTTTATGGAAACAACGGTAAAGGCAGCGGCGATGTATGAAGTGGCGATCTGGGGACGGGGTTGGTCAAGAAGAGAACATATTGAAAAGGTACAAAGCAGATATGTGAAAGTCAATCTGGGTTTGGCGCGGAACACCCTGGACTACATATGGAAGATGGAGGCTGGTGTAAGAAGTATAGAGGTTGAGGCAAGAAGAAGAGCTGGAGCTTTTCTCGTGAAACTAAGTCAGATGGAAGAAGAAAGGTGGCCGAGGGTCATCCATGTATAGAAGATGGGTCACTTGATGACCATCCTCGTTATCATGTATTCGGAACCCATGAGACATGCTACTTAGTGTTTTGCTCAGTGGGTTCAACGCTAAACAGAACCATCATGCACTGAAGGAGCCTCCCTGAAATATACCCGTCGTCATGCGTATTGATCTAGTTAAAATACTTGATTATTGTACCTCAAAGCATCATCGCACGACTTAGGAAGTCAATGGTGCGTAAGCAAATTTTGTATATTTTTAAGACTTCAAGCAAATAGTCATGTTGTACGGAAGGAAACGCTTACTTGTAGTCAATGTATGCCACGAGTAAGATTCTTTGGTGTTTACGAGCTTGCGTCACGACAACAGCGTCTATGGCGACTAGATCTTTGTGCCTCACGAGATTTTACAACATCCTTTTTGTTCTTCTGTAAGGTTGTCATTCTCGTCGCAGTAAGAATATACCTTGCCTGCTATGATAGCTGTAAGACATTTATATATTGTTGGAAGACAGGCTATCGGTCAAAATTCAGATGGATTTTGAGCGTGTGCTTTTTTAGGTAACATATACGTAGTACCCTGGAGCATAAAGTCTGGCATCAGTTCTGAGTGTTCGATGATCTTCTGAAAACACCTTGTCAACGCATGATGCACACTAGCCAGGTACTTGTACCAGCAGTTGTGAAGCATGTCCGGAACTGAAGCTTTCCAGTTACTTGCTCTTTTCAAAACCGCTGAAACGTCTAAAGCTGTCATGTTAGTCACGATAGAACCTTCTCTCATCTGCCTGAAAGGTTAGATTTTGTTGCCTTCTTGCACTACTTTTCTTATACCGACGCAATCTAGCAGTAAGAACATAAAGTCTCTGCCGTTGGAAGTCTATAATCTCATCCAATATTGCTGGTGTTAATGTCTCGATGTACTGAGGGTGGATGATTTTAGTAATATGGTGTATCAGCTTTCTGGTTCTATTTCCTTTTTTATATTGAGTCACTGGACCAAATATGCACCCTACTTTGCTGACATCCACATCCAACCTGATCCTCCATGGTGGATCTCGCTCAATTCCTGGGGCAAAGACTGAATTTGTAGGCCTAGTTCTGCTGCCCAACGTTCTAACGGTTACCATAGCTGCACAGTATACAAATATGCATTTTCCTGTGCATTTTCAAATCCACAGGTAAAACCTTGCTGATCAGGTGTTCTATTAGTGCACGCAAATCATTTGTGATGTTTATATTGGGCAGAGAATGCCTTTGTGTTGGTCCTACATGTCTGAACTCTAGTAAAGCATCACCAAAATTCCTTTCAAGGTGCTGTAGTTTTTCTGGGATTTCACTGTTCAGCTCATCGTTATTAATGTCCGGATGTGATTCTAGTGGATCCGGTACTTGATGTTCATTATCTCTAGCATCTATGCCTTCAACTTCAATCAGGTCTTCGTTGTCCACATCTTCCAAGGAAAGTTCATCAATAGGAAGCTCCTGTTCCACTTCCATTTGGATGGTAGCTATTTCAACAGCCGCAAGCAATCTGTTTACAGATATTGAGCGTTTTTGATCTGCTAGATTCTGCTCATTTATTCTTGTGGCTACTTCTGGGTAGTTAAGTGAGAGGAGTCGATGATGTTCTCTTCTTACATTTTACCCACTTTTCTTTGCCAAAAAATAAAAGCGCATTACATATGTATGTACATTTGTAATGCGTAATGTATATATTACATATGTATATATGTATTACATATATGGTATGTCCACTTTAATCGCCTTTTTGGTTGTTGAACCTCTGCTTCTGGCTCTGATTGTATTAGGCCACCTACCTCTGGAGGATGTGCTGGTGCTGGATCATCACTAGGTTGAGGAAAAACATCAATTTCCGCTGCTCGTTCGTGTGACACGGCTTCCTCTAACCGATATTAATTGCCGTCATTTTTCCACGCCTAATCAACCTGTTGTTTAACCTCCATTGCTCGCGTACTCCATAGCGCAATGAATGACACGAACCTCTTTGCAGAGCCAAGTGAGCCTCATCCTATGTGCCATCCGGCAGCCTCCCTAGACAGGTCGTAGACTGTAGAGTGTAAGGGTGGACTCAAAATAAACCAGCGACCACTTAACGATAGACCTTCGACATGGAGCCCATTCGCCAGGAGATCGCCCCCCAAGTTTAGACCCGTCGACATGGAGCCTCTCCCGTGGGAAGTGACTGGCCTCTTTTTTTTTTGGGGGGGGGGGCTACAGTTTAAGGTGGGTTCCGAACCACTAAACCCCGGTAGAAGTACCTACACGGAAAGAAATTTAGGGCGACTGCGGTACTTATAAGTACCACTTCTGAGCTAAACACACGAGCGCCAGTGCGCAACTTTTAAATATTTCAATCAGAAAGAAAACAAAAAAATTATGATAAACCATGATTTTTCATGTTTTATTGCATTTGTATTAAAAAGTACCTTATGTCCCAGCGAAATGATGCGGTTGTGCTTATGTCAAAATTTTACACACACACGCACACACATAATTAAAAAATATGTTAAAAAACCACAGCAGGGTTCCACTAGGAGCAACTGCCATCCATGAAAATGACACTGGCTCCCAGTAGAACCACGACAAATCACACCTTTGGCCAGGGCTCACGACCGTAAGATAAATGGCCACAGGGCACGCCGAAATCACAACGACAGATAGGCAAAACCCTCATGTATATCGAGGACACGGAGCGACCTAAGGGTAACAGCTCTCTGCATCCATCTTGCAAGTGCCTCGGAATATTTTTGGCATGCGGGTATGGCTTTGAGGTTACGAATCAGTGATGGCTTCGCATCTCTGTGAGCACTGATCACAAAGACAATCCACGATGGAATAATAAGGAGACGGAACTGCTATGGAAAACTTTTTTGAATCTGACAAGAGTAACGGCACCGTACGTGCCAGGCCTGTAAGTAGCAATCATTATTCACTCAGTGCATAAACGTGACGAGTCCTCCTCTTACGCACAGAAAAGTTCGAGTGAGACAGCTTTTGAAAATGATGTATGTGTAATTGTGTATAAGTTTATGCGAGTTCGTTTTCTTTTGCAACCGACAAAAACTTTTCGAGCTGTTAAGTAAAATGAGTACTTGAAAAGTTTCAAATATAATTAGTGCTTTTAGTTAAGTGAATGACTAGACTGATATAAGATTATGATAATCAAAGGAGTGCGTTATAAAAGTGGTAACTATAGATTGCAATTCCAATTGCAAGTTTTCATGTTCATACAATTTCATTAAATTCTATGCTTACAACTTTCAGAACGCACTCCTTCGATTACCGCAATCTTATGTAACTTATTCATTCACTTGAATAAAAGTAATAGTGATATTTTAAACCTTTTACACACTCATTTTAATTGACACCTATAAAAACTATTGTCGGTTGCAAAAGAAAACAAACTCGCATAAACTGATAAACATACATTAATTTTAAGACCTGGCTCACTCGCACTTTGTCGTGCGTGGGAAGAGGACACGTCGCGCTTGCTCACTCTGTAATGAGTGACTACTACTGACAGGCCTGGCACTTACGGTGCCGTTGCTCCTGACAAATTGCATGCATGAAGATCAGTCTCCTTATTGTTCCTGCATGGGACAATAATTTTAACCGAATATTCTGAGTTCAGTCGCCGCAGCTTCCTTAGAAGGTCTCGATACATCTCCTCCTTTTCCTTCTCCTTGACTCTGGTGCTGTAGTTGGCCAAGCGAAGCCGAGAATGAGATCACGAATATAATTTGTTTTTCGAAGTCCTGGAGAACGATGTCTGGCCTCGAGTGTGCAATGGAGGCTGCTGTTCGGCACTCGTAGTTCCAGAAAATTCAGCACTTCATATGTATCATATATATATATCATACACATCACATACACACATCATATTTCTCGTGCTGTCATTGATATAACGTGCTGTGCACACTCTACTTTGTACAATAAATGATTAACAAGTCATTGAATGAAATTTTCGATTAATTGTAAATATGAAAAGGAAACCACAAGCTGCCAGTCTAATTAAATAAATTTTACAAATTAAATTCAACTATTAAACTATTAATATTATTTTAACATAAAATAAACTTAAATTATGTAAATATAGCATTGAGGCGTATCGAAAAAATTGAATATTTTACTCTCGTTTTTGGGTAGGACTGAAAAGTTTCTGAAAGGTACCAAAACAACTCCCGAAAAAGATGAGTCATAAAAAAAATGTTTTCAATTCGCGCAAGATCACTATATGTCAAAATAGGGGAAAATAATAGATTTCTCACCGCCCAAGGCTCAGAAATGGTTATTTCTAACTCGGATAAGCCGTAAAAAATCCATTTTGGTTCCACATATATACCTATTTAGTAGTAGTATAAACGTCTATTCTTCAGCCTGTTGGCCTTGAAAAATTGACTTGCTTACACTTTCCTTTTTTTTTACATAATTTTCCTTAAACTAAGCTTTAAAACTAACATCCTTCCATACCTTACCTCTAGGATCGCACGCTATTATTGCCTTGCCTTCCTCGTTTCGCCTCGCTCGCATTTCCCTACACTCTCGCTCCCGCGTGTGCTACCCAATTCTTATCTACTATTTACAATACAGTAGAGTCTCACCTACTCCCGAACTCACTTATTCCCTTACGCCGTTTATTCCCCGTCGGCTGTAGACGGTTATTTCCATTTGCGCAGTTTCGGAAACTCCCACCCAAAACAAAACGACGCGACGCGCGAGAAATTTGAGGTTGGAAAATTGAAAATCGTCTGCTATAAACGGCTGCAGATTGCATGAAAGTTCAACGTTCCGAACTTTTCGATGGCTTCTGCGCCATGCTGTGCGAAAATCACAGCGATTGAAATGGAGGCCTGTGATTGGTCGAGAACCTTCTGCGCCATCCGTTGTGCGCTGTGCAAATGTGTGTGCGCCCCGCTTAAGGCGTTGAGTGTCTGGTCCCACGCATGCTACATTTTATTCTCTTTTTCGTAGATGCTTAAAGGACCTCACACTCACAACCGAGCTTAAAATAGTTTCAGAGGAAACGAATTGAAATAAAAAAATACTAGAGAAGTTGTGGTTGAAATAAATTTTTTAAGAGTTTATAAGAGTATCTAATCTCACAGTCGAAGAGAAATTTTTTTTAAATAAAAAATTAAACATAATTATGTGAATTTTGATTTGATGTTTTGAGTAATGTGATTAGAGAGAGAGATGATAAAAAAAAATCAGTCAAGTTCAAATTAATCCTATGCTCAATATTTTTCATTCTTATTTTTTATTTCTGTCAACAACAAAAAAAATGAATTGAGAGTTTTCACTTGAGTTTGGTGCTCCGCTATCTTGCAGTCATACCCGAGTTGCTGGCTTTTGTGGGGATTTTCATTCACTGCAGATAATGTAAATGTATCTTCGTATAAAAATTTTTTCTCATTGAGCAAATACGTTCTGGGGTCAGTGGTTGGATGAAACTTGTGTTAAGAGGTAGTCTGATCACTGACTAGGGAAATCAGCAGGATTCCATTTGTGACTCACATATGTGCCTGTACAGCTCAAAACCGACCGACTTTCATGGTAACTCGCGAAGTCGAGCATCGGCGAGTGGTGTGCATGTGTGATATACGCGGTGGAAAAATCTGATTTCTCGTTTCGGATTGAAGTAATTTTTTTCTGGATTGCTTTGATTCAGAAGCATGAAACATTACTCTATTAATTAAGAGGAGTATTACCTGGTATCAATTTGAGTAATTAAAAGAGATTATGAGTTTGAATAAGATTCTGAGGCATTTTTTTTTTTAGTTTGAGTACTATATTATTGAGAGCATAAGTGATGAATTTTAATTCAATCACAATATTGAGTATAATAAATTGATATATAACAATAAAATATATACTAATTGAGAATGTTTCACAATCCTGGAACAGATGGCTAATAACTTTGATGAGGATGCTTTAATGCAACAATATGAGGAGTACATGAGAAGCAGGAATGAAGTAGAGGCTCATCCTGTACAAAATATTCCATGTAAGAAAATTTTTTATTAGTCATCTATATCTAACTGATAATTGAGAGTGCTGTGAATTTTGAGAAAATTTTTTTTGAGCTAAGTCTGAGCGTGTTTGAGAAAGTTAGATCTGATGCTTTTATTGGTTTGAGAAATCCAGGGAATTAATGAGTTTTTATTTTCACAGCTGCAACCACAACAATGAGTGGGACCATGTCTAATGATTTTCAGAAGGAAAATAATAGAGGTAACAATAATGAGACTGCAAGTTTGCTTAATTCTAGAAAGGGATTTGAAGAACTTCAAAAGGCTTCAAAAGGCTTCAAGCTTTAGTCAGTAACATGAGTGAGACCGAGCAAACGTCAAGGACTATAATGAAAGATGCTGTAGACAGATTGGCTTCTGTGCAAAGAATGGTGCTTGAATCTGAAAGATCTAGATTGAAGTCTTTGCAATCAGAGCCGAGAGTCAACGAGAATCAAGCTGCACAAGTTATGAAAAACAATATAGCAAACATGATGCTTATGAGACCAAAAATAACGAGGACTTACAAACTTACCTCAAAAGCAAGTTACGAAGTATGGCTGGATAGTCTTAAAACAGAATTAACTAGTTGGATGTTATTGGATATGATTGATCCTAATGTGCCTGGACCAAATGGCTTATCAGCGGCTGAAGTAATAGTTAGAAAAATTTCAGTCAAAGATATAATAAATCGTATCGATGAAGACTATCACAAGAAGATTCTGGGTTTTACAGAACCATTAGAGATTCTAAATAAATTGAGAGATAGCCGAAAAGGTGAAGTTAATTCAACTCCAACTTCAATAAGAACCAGGCTCTACAACTTGAGGATGGATGAAGGAGAAAGAGTTCATGACTTTCGCGAACGCTTTGATCAAATTATCCGAGAGCTCAAGCTGAGTGATGATGCTGAAAAGTTGACTGAGCAGGAGAAGAGATCAACATTTTATCAAGCCATCATCGGTGTTATGCCTGAAATAAGGCGCACTGACTCAGCAGTTGTAATGACAACTGGCAAAGAGATGGGTATGGATGCTTTGAGTTTCAACACTTTTTCAAAGAATTTTATTACAATAAATCAAGAATTGCACAGTATTCCACAGATTTTTACATTATCGATGGTATATCCGAGAATTCTCATATCATGGGATTAATTATAATGATTTTTCACTGAATTTTATAATAATATTTTAACACTTTTTCGATGAATTTGATTACAGTAAATCAAGAATTGCACAGTAATCCACAGATTTTGACATTATCGAGAGTGTGTCCGAAAAGTTCTTGTATCATGGGATTAATTATAATGATTTTTCACTGAATTTTATAATATTATAACACTTGTTCAAAGAATTTTATTACAATAAAGCAAGAATTGCACAGTCCTGCACAGATTTTTACATTATCGAGAGTGTATCCGTAAAATTCTTATATCATGGGATTAATTATAATGATTTTTAACTGACTTTTATAATATTTTAGCACTTTTTCAAAGAATTTTATTACCATAAATCAAGAATTGCACAGCACTCCACAGATTTTAACATTATGGAGAGTGTATCCGAAAAATATCATGGGATTAATCATAATGATTTTTTACTGACTTTTATAATATTTTAGCACTTTTTCAAAGAATTTTATTACCATAAATCAACAATTGCACAGCACTCCACAGATTTTAACATTATGGAGAGTGTATCCGAAAAATTCTTATATCGTGGGATTAAGTATAATGATTTTTCACTGAATTTTATAATAATATTTGAACACTTTTTCGATGATTTTGATTACAGTAAATCAAGAATTGCACAGTAATCCACAGATTTTTACATTATCGATAGTGTATCCGTAAAATTCTTATATCATGGGATTAATTATAATGATTTTTCACTGAATTTTATAATATTTCAACACTTTTTCAAAGAGTTTTATTACAATGCAGCAAGAATTGCACAGTATTCCACAGATTTTTACATTACCGAGAGTGTATCCGAAAAATTCTTATATCATGGGATTAATTATAATGATTTTTCACTAAATTTCATAATATTTCAACACTTTTTCAAAGAATTCTATTACAATAAAGCAAGAATTGCACATTACTCCACAGATTTTTACATTATCAAGAGTGTATCCGAAAAATTCTTATATCATGGGATTAAGTATAATGATTTTTCACTGCATTTTATAATTTTTCAACACTTTTTCAAAGAATTTTATTACAATAAATCAAGAATTGCACAGTATTCCACAGATTTTTACATTATCGAGTGTGTATCCGTAAAATTCTTATATCATGGGATTAATTATAATGACTTTTCACTGAATTTTATAACATTTCAACACTTTTTCAAAGAATTTCATTACAATAGCTCAAGAATTGCACAGTAGTCCACAGATTTTTACATTATCGAGAGTGTATCCGAAAAATTCTTCTATCATGGGATTAATCGTATTGATTTTTCACTGACTTTTATAATATTTTAACACATTTTCAAAGAATTTTATTGCAATAAATCAAGAATTGCACAGCACTCCACAGATTTTGACATTATCGAGAGTGTATCCGAAAAATTCTCATATCATGGGATTAATCATCATGATTTTTCACTGAATTCTATAATAATATTTTTAAACTTTTTCGAAGAACTGGATTACAATAAGTCAAGAATTGCACAGTATTCCACAGATTTTTACATTACCGTGAGTGTATCCGAAAGATTCCTATATCATAGGATTAATTATAATGATTTCTCACTGAATTTTAAAAGATTTTAACACTTTTTCAAAGAATTTTATTACAATAAATCAAGAATCCCACAGTACTCCACATATTTTTACATTATCGAGAGTGCATCCGAAAAATTCTTGTACCATGGGATTCATTATAATGATTTTTTACTGAATTTTATAATATATATACACTTTTTCACAGAATTTGATTGCAATAGATCAAGAATTGCAAAGTACTCCACAGATTTTCGCATTATCGAGAGTGTATCCGAAATATTCTTATATCATGGGATTAATTATAATGATTTTTCAGTGAATTTTATAATAATATTTTAACACGTTTTCAAAGAATTTCATTACAATATCTCAAGAATTGCACAGTGCTCCACAGATTTTGACATTATCGAGAGTGTATCCGAAAAATTCTTATGTGATGGGATTAAGTATAATGATTTTTCACTACATTTTATAATATTTTAACACTTTTTTAAAGAATTTTATTACAATAAATCAAAAATTGCACAGAATTCCACAGATTTTTACATTATCGAGAGTGTATCTGAAAAATTCTTCTATCATGGGATTAATGATAATGATTTTTCACTGAATTTTATAATATTTCAACACTTTTTCAAAGAATTTGATTACAATAAATCAAGAATTGCAAGCGGAGTATGTCGCGATGAGTGAGCCGTGCTTAGAGCTGACAGCATTGAGAGACTCCATAGAAAGAATCACAGGAAATACTGTTGATAAAGTGACGTTATTTTGTGATAATAATGCTGCTAGGTCTAGCACCGAAGTACAGGGAGGCGTCAGATTGAGGCATTTAAGGACGATAAGAGAAAACTATGTGAAACAATACGTAAAAGAGGGAATGATAAAAATAGAATGGGTTGGATCAAAGGATCAAATGGCAGATATATTTACAAAGCCTCTATCCTTTAGCGTACATGAAAAATTGACGAATTTGGTTTTGAACACTAGTGTAAATTGAATTGAAGGTGCTGTCTATTATACAGAACATTAAGAGTATGTTTAGCTCGAGATTCATAATAATTGTCTACGTAATTCGTTAAGTTGTTCAAAGATTGTCGGATTCCTTGTGTACCTGGTATATTTCATATTTTTAAGCTTGTTCTGTACATGCGTAAATATATAAAACGATGCGAATACTCTCGTGAGGGAGTGACAGATTGTAGGTACCTGTGTGGCATTGTGAGACTCGTATTCACATTGTTGCGTTGCGCGCGTGCGCAGACTCTTACTGTGTGTTCGACGCTGCGACGCCGCTTCTCCCAGTTCTTGTTGGTCGCTCGTGCCGAGCAGAGTTTTGTTCAGTCTATCCGACGTTACAATAAAGATTCACTGTTCATAATACACCTGTCTTGTCTCTGCCCTTTTATAACATAACAAATATATACTAAAATAATTCTATGTGTAATATTTTATATTATTAATCCACATTTTTTAATAGAAAACTGCTTCAAGGAAAAAATTGTTTAAACCCGAACTATTGTTTAAACTCGACGTTTTTAACAAAATTTACCACTCCTCGAAATCATTCAATATTATGTTTAATTCAGAAAGTACGATTTAAAAAATATTGTTGGAAAAATAATTTTTAAACAACTTATATTTTTTTAGACAATTACAAAAATGGTTAATATATTCTTTCTATACACTATACATTCAGAAAAGTATGTATTTTATTGAATTCTGGTAAAGTTAGCGAAAACAACTGCTTAAGCAAATAAAAATTGTTTAAACAAATAGAAATTTATGAAACATTAAAAGATATGTATGAAAATTATATAATTATTCAACAAAAAGTAGCATAGGATACCAATTCGAGAAAAAACTGGACATCTCTGGGTCAATTTTTAGAAATTTTGGGAATAAACAATAAATAATAGTTTAAATAATTACATCATGTTTGTAAACAAAATCACTACTCCAAACAATGACAAACTATTACATTTCAATCAGAAAATGCGATTATTTTTTATATTTGTTGGTAATAAATAATTGTTTAAATAAGTTACATTTGCTTAAAAAATTGAACATTGTTTGAAAAAGTCATGAGAAATATTCAAATTGTCCATTAGTTATTATTTGTATAAAACAGACATTACAAGAATAGACAATAAGAATGATGTAATGTTAATTTTTACATAGAATTAGTGACAGAAAATCTGTCTCATAAAAATTTGATGCAATTTCAGTGCAAGGAAAAGTATTTTGTAGGCCGAAAAGGCCACAGTTTTGTATTCACTTATTTTTTTATTTGTTTACGATTTGTATTTTAACATATATAATTGCACATATATAATTGAACCTATGTTCTTTTTCAATAATATCTCCCGTGCAGAAATTGAGCCTGTTGGCCCTACTACAACAAGGTTTCTGGTCGGATCCCGGCCGGGCTACCCCTGGTTGTATTTCATGGTCGGGAGCCGACCGGGTACTGGTCAGGATGCTTTTTTTTGTAGAAATTACATATTTTTCAAGACCCGTGAAATGATCAAAGACGTACTTACCTATTTCCTAACCTCAAATCACCACGTGGTTCCAAATTAAGACAATGGCTAGGAGATTCTAGCATTAGTGATTGAAACTCTTCTCTACTTTCCTCGTAAGAATTTGATAATTTGATTTTACATTTAAAGTTCACCGTATTCTTTACGATGAGCCGCAAAAGACAATCCAAGTTACCAATTTCTCGCCTGAAGCAAAATTTTTCAACCGGTCTGTGGCTGGGTTACCCGACCGGAACCCGGCCGGTATGAAAGCCGAGTTCCGCCCAGATTACCGTGACGTTTTTAGCCGGATCCCGGCCAGCGCCCGGTTTAAGCTGGGGCTATCCGGTCGGATCCCTGTTACCATTTCTACACGGGCTGAAGCAATTTAAATGATAAAGGAAAATCCGAAATTGAAAAAGCACAAATTCCACAATTTTCAAAACAAATTGCATATAACGTTTTATAAAAAAATTGTTACTGACAATGACTCTCACGATAATTGTTTTAATGAACTTCAATTAAATTATCTCCATGCATAGAGCATTGGTAAGATATTGGCCTAAACAAAATATATTTTACTACAATCTTTTACTTTATATTTGAATTTTAATCGTGCATTTTCCTTTATGTGCGCCGCATTCGGCGCCGCTCCCGTACAATAGGAAGGGTCAGGTGAGCCGTCAGGTATGGCACGGTACTCTGACATCGTCTTGAGCCCATAATTCTTATAATTTATTGAATAATGCAGATTGCTTTGAAGGCTTATAAAAGTGAATGTTTGGGTTTAAGAAGATTTCCAGGATTTAACATCTTTTCTCTTTATTATTATTGTTGTTATTGGATCTAAAACGAAATAGTTTGTTGGATGGTATGGAAAGTTTCAAGCTTTGGTCAGTTATTACCGCATTAAACGCATCATTTTTGCTTTATCCGAGTAAGGACTTCCTTTTATTTAATCATCAGAAGGTTTCTCTGTTTTATCTTCACGGGCTTTCTACCATGAGCGAAAGCAAAGTTTCATTGCAGTTTCTCCATCGAAAACGATTAGCCACGATTGGCGATTTCGCTGACATGCAATAAGAAGCTCTGGAATGAAGGTGAATGCAATCTCCTAATCTTGAGTAGTCCACAGTTTCCCGCGATTCTATTAAAATACATTATAGTAATTAGCACGCTGGTTTATATATTACTTTATGAAATTCATAAATCTGAATCAAGACTGAGAAAACGGGCGTACAATTTACAAATTAATCTTGGTTAATAATAAATCAGGCATTAAATAAAATAATATAGTTGTGAATATAATAATAAAGTGATAAATTAAAGTTATTGTAATTAAGCAGAGAGGTAAAAATTATATCCGGAAAGAAGTGAATCATTTTTGAAAAACATCCGAGACCTTGTCCATCGTAATCGCGATTTTTTCTGATGGTTGTCAATTAAGAAACTCTGTGCATTCGTCACGTGTTTGCATTGTAAATCTAGTTTGCTTGGTAGGCGGGAGTCGAAGGATGCCGGTGATATCTCACGGCGCTGTCACCCTCACCTCTTGGATGTTAAGGTACAATACTTTTTTGACAATCGAGACCTAGGTCAAGGCTTCAAACCACGTGTCCACTCCATTCAAACCCAGAATGTTTGTGTCTACGAATCGATCGTTTTAATCTCCATCGATCCACTGTCGTCACACGTGGATTTAAGTACTTCAGAATAAAATAGTCATATTAGCACATTTGTTCAATTAAACTAGAATACTATTTTATAGTTTATAGTCCTGATTGATTCCTATTTATTTTCATTTTGTATAGCAATTTTTAAAAGGATTGATAAAATGACAAAAATAAACCCAATCTTAATTGAAACAAGCTGCAATTCTTATTCAATCAAAAATGCTCAAGGGCTGATTTTACAACTCCGATTAGTTTTTCTGTCGTCCAAGGGAAAAAGATACAATGTCACTTCTGTATCTTTTTACTTTAAACGGCAATTTTTTTTTTAAATTATGTATCTTAAAAAAAAGTGGTGTAACGAATGTAGTATAAGAATATTTCAAGGCATTTCCAAGAATTCACGCGATATTACAAAACTTGTAAAGATTTCTAGAGCCCCCAAAATATTTACAAAGATATTAAGGATTGTCCAAATATTTTAAGGAATTTTACAAGATTCTTTAAGTTATTTCTAAAGATTTTGAGAGGTTTCACAGGATTTCAAGTGATTTATAAACATTTTAAGGAATTTCAGAGGAATTTTAGAGATTGAAAAATATTTCAATGTCTCTTAAGGATTTAAAGTAATTTCAACAGGTTAAAACTTTTCAGTACAACCCTTAGTACTTATCCAGACAAATTCAATAATAGCGCGCATTTTTTGGCTAGTCTAAAAAAAATGGTTTACAAAAATAGTAACTGTATGATTCCTAAATAATTTTTTAAAATTAGAATCAACCAAAAATAGTTGTGGAGAATTTCGTGAAGAATAAAATCAGCTGTTGATAATTAGATATGAATAATAATTGCAATCCTTACCTTTAGCTGAAAGCAATACAAAAAATCCAAATAATTCTCGTTAAATAAATAACTTTAACCACAACCATTTGTTGAAAACATGTAAGTAGGCTACTTCACCTCCGCCAGCAAAACGTTTGTACAATTTATTACTTTAAAATGAAGGATTTATTTACATACTTAATCTATTTTACCTTAGTTTGCTTAGGTATTCTAGTTAAGAATAATCCCTTTAAGGCCATGTGACGAGTGGGTCACGTGACTGGTTTCCTATCTTACCGACACTTTTTTTATTTGTAAACTTATTTTCACACGAATAGCCACATTGAGTTGAAAATTTGGGATAATAAAGAATTTATGGAATTCAAGGAATTCATTGAATTCAAGGTATTCATGGAATTCGAGGAATTCATGGAATTCAAGAAATACATGGAATTCAAGATTTCCTGTGATACGAGGAATTAATGTAATACAAGGAATTCATTGAATTCAAGGTATTCATGGAATTCAAGGAATTCATGGAATTCAAGAAATACATGGAATTCAAGAATTCCTGTGATACGAGGAATTAATGTAATACAAGGAATTCATGGATCTCAAGGAATTAATGGAATTCAAGGAATTGATGGAGTTCAAGGATTTCATGGAATTCAGCGAATTCATGGTATTCAAGGAATTCATGGAATTAAATGTTCTCATGGATTTCGCGGAATTCAAGGATTTCATGGAATTCAAGGGATTCAGTGAATACAAGGGATTCATGAAATTCATGTAATTCATGAAATACAGGCAATTCGAGGAATTCAAGGAATTCATGGATCTTAAAGATTGATTGAAATTCAAGGAATTCATGTCATTCCACTAATTCATGGAATTCAACGAATTTATGAAATTCAAGGTATTCATGGAATTGATGCAATTCTTGGAATTCTAAAAATTCCAGAAATTCAAGGAATACATGAAATTCGAGGAATTCAGGGAATTCAGGGAATTCATGGAATGCAAGGAATTCATGTAATTCAAGAAATTCATGAAATTCAAGAAATTCGAGGAACTCAAGAAATTCATGGAACTAAAGGAATTACAGGAATTCAAGGAATATATGGAATTCAAGGAATTAAGGGAATTCAAGGAATTCATGGAATTCAAGGAATTCATGGAATATAAGGGATTCATGAAATTCAAGCAATTCGAGGAATTCAAAGAATTCAAGGGTTTAAAAAAAGAAGTCAATTCATATATGAATGTGTTATTTTGGTCATACGGTGCATTAAAATTAATAGTGGATTCAGTTGTCAAGAATCATGCTCTATTCGTCAATTTCATTAAAACCCAACGTACGTTTCGACCTTGTTGCAGGCCTTCTTCAAGGTAATATATAACCTATAAGTAATTATAATTTACATAGATGTAATACATTTATAATGAACAAAAATTGTGAAGAAATTTTTTTTTCGAAATTTACCTGTATCGATATTAATCAAATCATCCAAGAAATTTAAATTTTAGTTTTTTTTCCAATAGAAAAAACTGATCTTTTTTTTGGACCCAACAAAATTTAGATGTTTTTTTTGAAATTGAAACCTCAAAATTCCGAGGCTCCAATATAGAAATTTACTACATTTTTAATTAATAAACCCA
This sequence comes from Andricus grossulariae, assembly GCA_011634705.1. Classification (NCBI taxonomy): domain Eukaryota; kingdom Metazoa; phylum Arthropoda; class Insecta; order Hymenoptera; family Cynipidae; genus Andricus; species Andricus grossulariae. Next base: position 103,729,181 of record JAABKJ010075445.1, on the reverse strand, counting down.
ACACAAGGTGTTTTTATATGAACGGACAAACATGGACCAACGAAATTAATTATGGATAAAGTCATATTTTCATGAGTACTTAAAAGAGGCGTATATTCATATAGAGACCTGAAGGTAAAGTGCGACAAAGTCAATTGAGTTTAAAATGGACATAAAATTTTATTTTTTATTTTTAAAGTCTATATATAAATCTGTTATAAAATGGTTTGATAAATTTTATTTATTTTTAACATTTCGGTGTTTAAATTAATTGAATTCTCAATGAATTTATTTATAAAAATGGACTCTAGGATTCTTTGCTTGTGAGTATTGTTTTCACGAGCTAAAATTGTGATATTATTAATTTCAAAATCAAAATAATGATTAAGTTGCCATGCATGTTGTGACAAACCTGCATTTTGATTGCCTAATTCACAATCTCGTTTATGTTCATAAATGCGTGTTTTTAATCTCCTGACAGTCTCACCAATATAAATTTTATTGCAACATTTACAATTTATCATATAAACTATACAGGATGAGTTTTCTTTGCAGTCTTTATCTTTATTTTTGAAAAAAGAAAATTTATTCAGTGTGTGGTTGTTAGTGAAATAAACAATTATATTGTATTTTTTTAAAGAAATCTTAAGACGTTCCGAAAGACATTCGAAATATGGTAGCGATACCTCAAGTTCAAATTTATTGTGATTTTCATTCCATTTTGTGTTTTTAGATGAATTATTATGAATTTCATGGATTCTTTCTTTTATGATTTTATTTATTAATTGAAGTGGGTAATTATTTTGCATGAGTGTAATTTTTAGTTGTTCTAAATTCTCTTTGCAGAATTTAATAGCGCTCAATTTTACACATCTATCAATAAGACCTTTTATTAGACAAACTTTTTGAGAAAATAAATTATGGGAGTTATAATTTAAATAACGTCCTGACCAAGATATTTTTTATACCAATTTGTAGTTAAATTAGCTTCTGGAGTTTTTATAATTAATGAGTCAAGATAAGCAATAGAATTATTTATTTCCTTTTCAATAGTGAATTTAATTGAGTTTTCCATATTGTTGAAAGTGAGAGCCTGTCTCGAGACGTCTGCAATGTTGGGAACAATCACACAGACAGTGAGTCAGTTTATCCTGCCTGAGAGCCTGTCTCGAGGCGTTCGCAATGTTGCAAACAATCCATCGGCAGAATGGTTTCCATGCCTGAAAGCCTGTCTCAAGACGTTTGCAACGTTGAGAACAATCGAACAGTCAGTGAGTAAGTTTTTCGTGCCCGAGAGCCTGCCTCGAGACATTTGTAATGTTGAGAATAATCACACAATCAGTGAGTCAGTTTGTCATGCCTGAGAGCCTGTCTTGAAGCAATCGCAATGTTGCAAACAATCCATCAGCAGTATGATCTTCATGCCTGAGAGCCTGTCTCGAGGCGTTTGCAATGTTGAGATCAATCACACAGTCAGTCAGTCAGTTTGTCATGCCTGAGAACTTGTCTCGAAACGTCGCAATGTTGAGTCCAATCACACAGTCAGTTGGTAATGCCTGGGAGCCTTCCTCGATGCGTTCGCAATGTTGGAAACAATCCATCAGCAGAATCATTGGCATACCTGAGAGCCTGTCGCGAGACGTTGTAATGTTGAGTACAATCACACAGTCAGTGATTCAGTTGGTCATGTCTGAGGGCCTGTCTCAATGCGTTCGCAATGTTGCAATCAATCCGTTAGCAGTATGTTTTTCATTCCTGAGAGTCTGTCTCGAGACGTTTGCAATGTTGAGAACAATAAAACTGTCAGTGAGTCAGTTTGTCATGCCTGAGAGCCTGTCTCGAGTTGTTTGCAATGTTGAAAACAATCCATCAGCAGCATAACTGTCATGCCTAAGAGCCTGTCTCAAGACGGTGGCAATTTTAAGAACAATTACATAGTCAGTTAGTCATTTTGTTATACCTGAGAGCCTGTCTCGCGGTGTCCGTAGTGTTGCAAGCAATCCATCAGCAGTATGGTTGTCATGCCTTAGAGCCTGTCTCGATAAGTTTCAATGTTGAGTTCAATCACACATTCAGTTGGTTATGCCTGAGAGCCTGTCTGGATGCGATCGCAATGTAGCAAACAATCTATCAGCAGTATGGTTGTCATGCCTGATAGGCTGTTTCGAGACGTTTGCATTTTTGAGAAAAATCACACAGTCAGTGAGTCAGTTCGTCATGGCTGAGAGCCTGTCTCGGTGCGTCCGTAACGTTGCAAGCAATCCATCAGCAGTATGGTTGTCATGCCATAGAGCCTGTCTCGAGACGTTTGGATCATGAGTGAAATCACACAGTCAGTTGGCCATGCCTGGAAGCCTGTCTCGAGGTGTTCGCAATGTTACAAACAATTCATCGGCAGTATGGTTGTCATGTCTGAGAGCCTATCTCGAGACGTTTGCAATGTTGAGAACAATCGATCAGTCAGTTTGTAAGTTTGTAATGCCTGAGAGCCCGCTCGAGGCGTTCGCAATGATGCAAACAGTCCATCAGCAGTATGGTTGTCATGCCTGAGAGTCTGTCCCGAAACGTTGCAATGTTCAGTCCAATTATAGAGTCAGAGAGTCGAATGGCCATCCCTGAGAGCCCGTCTCAAGGCGTTCTCAATGTTGCAAACAATCCATCAGCAGTATGGTTGTCATGCCTAAGAGCCTATTTTTAAACGTTTGCAATGTGGAGAACAATCACTCTGTGAGTCAGTTGGTCATGCCTGAGAGCCTTCCTCGAAGCGTTCGCAATGTTGCAAACAAACCATCAGCAGTATGGTTGTCATGCCAGAGATCCTGCCTCGAGACGTTTCAATGTTGAGTGAAATCACACAGTCAGTTGGCCATGCCTAGAAGCCTGTTTCGAGGCGTTCGCAATGTTACAAACAATTCATCGGCAGTATGGTTGTCATGTCTGAGAGCCTATCTCAAGACGTTTGCAATGTTGAGAACAATCGATCAGTCAGTGAGTAAGTTTGTCATGCCTGAGAGCCTGTCTAGAAGCGATCGCAATGTTGCAAACAATCCATGAGCAGTATGGTTGTCACGCCTGAGAGCCTGTTGCGAGACGTTTGCAATTTTGAAAACAATCACACAGTCAGTGAGTCAGTTCGCCATGGCTGAGAGCCTGTCTCGAGGCGTCCGTAATGTTGCAAGCAATCCATCAGCAGTGTTGTTGTCATGCCTGAGAGCCTATCTCGAGACGTTGCAATGTTGAGTTCAATCACACAGTCAGTTGGTCATGCCTGAGAGCCTGTCTCGAGGCGTTTACAATGTTGAGATCAATCACACAGTCAGTCAGTCAGTTTGTCATGCCTGAGAACATGTCTCGAGACGTTGCAATGGTGAGTCCAATCACACAGTCAGTTGGTAATGCCTGAGAGCCTGCCTCGATGCGTTCGCAATGTTGGAAACAATCCATCTTTCGGGGCTGTAGGGGAGTATAATTCCAAGAAGCCATAAACCCCCACTCTAAGCGCGGTCACGCTCGAATGCGTTACCTAAGAAATGCATTGGTCGCGACCAACGCTAAAGTGGGATGTGGGATGTGTAGTTTACGAGAAGGCGGTCTCTCTGCTTAGCGACGATAGAAGTAACGATACTTCAGTACGCCCGAGTAAGACTCGCGAGCGTATTGCCCAGCTTCAGTTTAAAATATAAACGGCGAGACAGCATGCATCAAATATCAATCACAAGCTAAAAAAGTATACACTGCTGACCATCTAGCAGCACTAGACGCAATAAATAAGATCTCTTCCGACAGCGAAATAGCACCTTGAACGCCGAGTAAAGTGCAATCAGGAAAATTCCACCTTTTCTACTCATCCTTCCCGTCTGTCCAATAAAACGTCACGTGCCATAAAAAATCCGCCTAGTCAAGAAGAGATTAAAGTCTTCTAGGAGCAATTATATGGAGATACTTATCAGCTAAATGAAGACGCTTCAGGCATGTCACTCTTTCGTAGCTTTTGCCAAAGGCAAAGGTCCAGAGGAAGAGTATATTTACTACTTTCTTGAACGGAGAACAACCCATCCCGCAGTGGCTAGTGGCAGGACACACGGTGTTGATGCCTAAGACCGGAGATTTGTCAAGCCCAAAGAACTACAGGCCCATAGCTTGTTTAATCACCAGCTATAAGGTATTCACTGGCATCCTCAAAAATACATCTATCGAGCCGGTATGGAGTGCAATAGTTCAACAACGTGGATGCAAAAGAGGGCTGGCAGGTTGCAGGGAGAACCTGTTAATAGACAGGTGTATTATCCAGGACTCGATCAGATATCGACGCAATCTGTCCATGGCTTGGATTGACAACCGTAAGGCATTCGATAATACGAACCATGATCTAATTATTAAGCTCTTTGAGTGCCTGGAGGTGCATCTAAAAATAGTGAGATGCATAAAAGAGCTTATGCTCTTGTAGCGGACAAGATTTGTCATAATATCTGACAAAAGACAAGTGACTACAAGCTATATCACTTATAAGAGGGGGGTCTTCCAAGGAGACTCTCTCAGTTCGATACTTTTCTGCATCTCCCTCTTGCCTCTATCTATTGTGCTTCGAAGCAAAAGCTCTGGGTACCTATGTGGCTCGCCGAACAGAAGAGAATATAAGGTCAACCACCTTTTATATATGGACGACCTTAAACTCTTTGCTTCCTCGAAAGAGGATCTTGAAATCCTTGTGGAGGCGGAATACCGCAAGCGGAAACCCAAATTGTACGTGTGTGTAAAACGGCTCTTGAAGAAAGGTATAACCAAATTCTCAGAAAAATTTGGGCTTCTGAATTATCTGGAAAGAATAAGGTCCAGGCGATTAATATGCTGGCCGTTCCTATACTGCTCTACACGTTTGATTCAGTGAAATGGAATGTCGATGAGTTGAGGCAACTTGATCGAAACACACGCAAAATGATGACAATCCATCAAAGTCATCATCCTAGATCTTCCGTACCTCGAATATACCTACCTCGAGACAACGGGGGTAGAGGCTTGCTAAACTTGGAGTGTCTTCTTCGAAGAACGGTTCTGGCAACAGCTTGCTCAGTTCTAAATAGCACTGATTCTCTTATGCGACTCGTACATTAACATGAAGTCGTCAATGCTGCGGCGTTTCTATACCATGCCGCAGATAAGGCCCCAGAGGAGCTTGGCCTCCCATTTGATTCCAGCGACACTACACATGGCCTAGCATTACTAACACCTTTGGTGCTCGAAAGTCGTGTACTGGAAGCAGAACATACGCTTCTACTAAGAGAGCCTGATGAAAACCCCCTTCATGGTAAATTCTTCGGCATCATACGTAGAGAAGAGCTCTCGGTGGGTCTGTCCAACATGTTTCACAAGCCTGCTGGATTGAGATCGGAGACTAAGGGATTTCTTTTTGCCTCTCAAGGCGGCGTTATAGACACCTTAGTTTACCGCGAGCACTTAATGAATGTACCTGTAACCGATACCAACTGCCGAGCTTGTAAGCAAGAGCCAGAAACACTTCGACATGTTCTCAGTGGATGCTCAAAGTATGCACGCAACGGGTACATAGAGAGACACAATGCGACTCTTAAAGTGTTATATTACTATTTTAGGCATTTATATGGTGTTGATCTATTGCCCGTCGTGACATACGCCCAGGGGGAACTCGAGTCCGTTGTGGGGAATGATCAGTGTAAGATCTACTGCAAGTTCTCATTCCCCAGCACTAAACGTATCAGTGCTACGAAGCCTGATATTGTCCTCCAAGATCTGAAGACCAAGATCATTTACGTGATTGAATTCTCGATGAAATGAATTCTTAAGAGGGTATTATACCTTTTGACCAAAAAGATGAATTTTCTACCAAAAGAGAGATTTTTCAGTGAACCAAAAAAAAAGCAAGCAAATCGTTCAATTTTCAAGGTTAATTTCAAAAACCATTTTTTAGCCTAGCCTCGTCTTGAGTCTCGTTTCGTCTTGAGCCTAGCCTCGTCTTGAGTATCGTCTCGTTTTGAGCCAAGTCACGTCTTGAGTTTCGATTGCTCTTTCAAATTTCACTATTTTGGTAGAAAGTTCAACTATTTGTTTAAAAAAATGTTCATTCATTTGGATTGATATTTAATTTTAAAAAAACGAATTTTCAACTCAATAGTTGAATTTTAAGCCAAAGAAACCTGAATTTTCAACTAAAATTATGAATATTCACCCAAAAAACAAATTAGTTTTAATTTCCAGCCAAGAAAGATTTTTTAGTCAGGAAAGATAAAAAATGTCAACCAAATTATCCAATTGTTAAGCCCAAAAGACATATTTTTCACAAAACAGTTGAATTTTCGAACAGAAAATATAAATCTTCAACAAAAAAGTTTATATTTAACCAAATAGTTAAATTATCAAGGAAATATATGAATTTCATTTACCAAGAACACTAAATTCCCACCAAAAAAGATATTTTTTAAAACAAAATCAAACAATTTTCTACAAAATAGTTGAGTTTTCAACTAAGAAATATTTTTCAGTCAAGAAAGATGAAAAGTTTCGAGAAAATTTTGTAATTTTCAAACCAAAAAGTCAAATTTTTTACAAAATAGTTAAATTTTAAAACGAAAAATATGAATTTGCAACAACAAAATTAGTTTTTAGCAAAATAGTTGAACTTTCTACCAAAATAGTGAAATTTAAAAGACGAGTCGAGACTCAAGACGAGGCTAGGCTCAAGACGAGGCGAGACTCAAGACTAGGCTAGGCTTAAGACAAGACGATACTCAAGACGAGGCTAGGCTCAAGACACGACGAGACTCAATATGAGAGAAGATCCAAGACGAAACGATATCGAGACGAGACAAGACTCAAGACCAAATCAGATTGATTTTCTACAAAAAAAGTGGAATTTTCAACTAAAAGAAATGAGATTTTCTTACCAAAGAAAATAAATTTTGAAACCAAAAAGTCAAATATTGAACCAAGGTAGAAACAAATTTTTCGTCAAATTATTGAATTTTCAAGCCAAAAAGACGAATTTTCTACAAAAAAATTCATTTTCAAGCTGAAAATATGGATTTTTAACACAAAAGTTACTTCTTAACCAAATAGTTGGACTTTCTACGAAAAAAATTGATTTTTTTTTTTAAATAAATGAATTTTCCACCAAATGTTTGAAGTTTCATGCCGAAAATATTAATTAAAAAAAAAAAAGTTAATTTTTCTACCATTTTCAAACCAAAAAGACGAATTTGTAACAAAAGAGTTAAATTGTCAACAAAATAGTTAATTTTCAAACCAAAAATGGAAATTTCTACCCAAATACTAGAATTTTGTAACCAAAAAGAAAAAACTAATTTTAAACAAAATAGTCCAATTTTCAACCAGAGATGAATTTTTAACTAAAATTATGAATGATCAACCAAACAACTAGTTTTTTCAACCAAGTAGTTAAATTTTAGACCAGAAAAGACGAATTTAAAAAAAATCTGAATCCTCTACAGAAAACTGTTTACCAACAACACTTTTTAATCAAAGATTTAAATTTTCGAACTGAAAATGTGAATTTCCAACAAAAAAGTTACTTTTCAACCAAATAGTTGAATTTAAAAAAAATAAATGAATTTTAATCAAAATAAATGAATTCTCAACGAAAAATATAATACTTGATATTAGTTCAACCAAGAAAAATGTTAGAATATGCCGAAATGGAATCTGGAAGATTTTAAAACAATTTCTTTTTTTAATTTTCGCAGGATTAAAAAAAATATTAGAAGAACTTTGGATTATTTCGAAAGATATTTTACAGTTTCAGAAGTTTTGAAAAAATTAGAAAATGATTTCAAATTTGATAATATTTCAAGATATTTTGAAGAAAATGTAGATTTTTCAAGATTTTAAAATAAAATTTTGAATTGTTTCTTAGGAATTTAGGGAAAATTTGAATTGATTTTTCATTTTAACAAAAAATAATTCTAAGAAAATATTTAGTAAGCTTTTAAAATATTTTAAATGATTTTCTATGATTTCAAAAAAGAATGTCAAAGATTTGAAAGTAAACTTTTTCAATTTAACAAGATTACACAATTTTAGATAAAATTCAAATCATTTTAAAAGATATTTAGAAGTTTTTAGAAAATTTCGAAAATGATTTGAAATTTAAAAAAATATATATATATATATGCACAATAAGTCTGGTAACCTTTCACGATACACATAAGAAGCAAGGGAATTTTTTTCCGCAAAAAAAGGATGCAAATGTTCTGTTTATTAACTTAAATTATTTAGTACAAAGGTCAATGTTAATTTCTAATAATTTTTTGGTGTGTGAAATTACGATTTTTGACCTTCTAATTCAAATTAAATTGATTCTAGTCTTAGGCTGTAAAAAAATTCCTCTCTGGCTCCGCTGGGATTCGAACCCAAGTCTACAGATTGCCGGTCTGGTGGTCCAGACCAGCACTAAATCGGCAATCCATAGACCTTGATTAGAATCCCAGCGGAGCTAGAGAGAAATTTTTTTCACATCTAAATACTAAAATCGTTTTGATTTTGACTAGTAGATCAAAACCATTCATCCACTGACAAAAAACTATTTCACTATGTTAGTCGTGAACATAACGTCAAAACTCGGAAAATTGTTAACACATGACATTTTGCTTCGCTGTTAACAAATAGAAAACTTTCAACCATTCTCAAAAAAAAATATTATTTTTTATCTTATATCTATTGAAATAGTTTCGCAGACATGCTAAACTCTGGAAAATTGTTAGAACTTAACATTTATCTTTGTTATTAATAATTTCAATTAACAAATATAAAATTGTCATTTTTTCCGGAAAAAAAATCTTTTTAAACTCATATGTGCCATGATAGCTTATCAGACTAATTATGCTGCAAAATATTATTAACACCTAACATTTATCTTTTTTATAAGTAACTTACGTTAACAAATAGAAAACTTTCAACCATTTTTCAAACGAAAATTATTTTTCATCTTATATCTATCAAAATAGTTTCGCAGACTTAGTAAATTTTAAAAAATTGCTAAGACTTAACATTTAGATTTGTTATGAATAATTTAAGTTTACAAATAGAAAATTTGTTATCTTTTTTTTTTGCGAATACAAAATTTTCATCTTATATTATTTGTAATAGCTTATCAGACTTATTATGCCGTATGTATTATAAATAATTTATCTACAAAAAATACAATTTACGTCATTTTTTCCTGTACAAATTTGTGAAAAAATATCCATGTTGAATTAGTAAAAAGCGATATGTTTCCAACGAGCAAAAGTAGTTTCATAATTAAAATTAAACTTAATAAATATATTTAAGGATATTTCCAAGATAAGTAGTTCTCAAATTATAAAATTACCTTAACTTTATTTAGAAGTTATTCATATATACATATTATCTACATAAAGAATAATACAAAATTGCAGTTCTTATATATATTAATCTTTAAAATATGTTTTTAATGCTGACCAATAATTTTTTGAGCTTTCTTAAAAGTCTTTTATAAACTCATTTGTTCCACTCCAAGCGATAATTCATCATTTTGTAATCTGTTCACTTTTTCATTTTCTTTATCATTATTTTATTTTAGTTACCCCAAGAAATTTATACGAGCAATTTTTTTAGGTAATTATAGCTGAACAATTTTACTTTTTAACATTTTTTCGTATCTTGTGTCATTTGGCTCATAATGTGAATATTACATAGATCCAAACGAAATTCAGGACAATTTTTTTTATATTTGCCAATTATTTCTAAAAATTAAATATAATTTGTCTTAAGGGTAAGCTTAGTGTGAAAAACTATCAAATCATAATGATGCTACGAAGACAGAATGTAAAAATTATGTGGCAATTATATTTTATATAGAAAAGGACGAAAAGAAACGTACTGAAACATTCGTTACGTTCCTTTTCGTTTCTTTCGACATAAAACACTGACGAAACACAATTTTGAAAATGAACCTCCGCAGCCACATTATTTTTTAGTTCTTTTTTATACTAGCATACACGAAGAAAAATGAGATTGAAGAGTTCGATATTCAGTACACGAATTGTTTAATGATTACGAAATTTCAGGAGTAGTTGCAGAAGACACGGGAAGAAATGTGAAACTACGCACTAATCATTAAAAATTTGTATCTCTCCTGCTCAAAACCTTATCTTTAAATACTTTAAAGTTTTTTTATATACATCGTATATATTACCACCTACAATTTAAGTGCATCAACCTTTGCACAAAGGAAAAACTAAAGTCTCTCCTTAAAAGTGCGTTTTCTCAAAAAAGAATAGAAAGCATAAATTAATATACTATACTTTCTAGCATCAATAATGGAAATAATATATTGTGTCTCAGTGGTCGGAAGAATAAAGTCTAAATCGAAATTTAGTTTATAGTTTACATTGGGAACTCGACTGAGTTTGCAGCAGTTCAGTAACCATTCCTTCTTCTTCTTCTTCTTCTTCTTCTTCTTCTTCTTCTTCTTCTTCTTCTTCTTCTTCTTCTTCTTCTTCTTCTTCTTTCGCTTCTAAAACAATCTGAAAAAATCTAGTGTAAAAAATATATTGAAAATTATAATAAAACATTTAGAGAAAAATAAAATTGAAAGAGGAAGTCTGAATTTCTTACTCTATACTGTTTTTCGGGTAGTTGAAGCTTCCGACGTGCTTCAGCAATAATTACTTCAATTGTATCGGCAAAAAGTACAGTCTTCTTCTCTCTGTTCAACCCCATTATTGTTAATGATGTCATGATGAATCTGAAAAAAGCATGTAAATATAAAAAAAAATTCCCATACAAAGATTTTTCCGAATGTTACTTCACCGCTGAAATATCTATGCGGTTTCAGATTTCCTCTTTTTTTAAGTGAAATGAAACTGCATGTTTTGATTTAAACTTTTTGTTGTGAAAAATTCATATTTCCAAAAGGAAAATTCTACTGTTGTACAGAAAATTTGTTTTTTTACTTGAATGCTGAACAAGTTAGATACATTTTTCCTTTCGTGACTGAAAAATCTGTATTTGCTGCAAATTCTTTTTTTTTTTGTTGGTTGGAAAATCTATCATTTTACCTAAAAATTCATCTCCTTGGCTGAAAGTTTAAACATTTTGTTGAATATTTTTTTTTTTTTTTGCGTTAAAGATTTATCTCTGGCGATTCATCTTCTGGTTTTAGATTTCCTTCTTTGTTTATTTTAAAAGGAAATCTGGTACCTAAAGATTACTTTGAAAAAAATACATGTTTGTAGCTAAAAAAAATTTGTGTCTCAACGCATAATACGAAAAGTATGTTTCCAATTGAAAACATTAATTTCACTCTAAAAAAAAACAACTAAATATTTAACCAAATGATTTAATTTTCAACGACAGAGTTGAACCTTCAATCCAACGAATAAAAAATATTCAACAAACTGTTTATACTTTTGACCAAGTAGTTGAAATTTCAACAAAATAACACAAATTTTCAACAAAATAGTCAAATCTTCAATCAAGGCGATGAATTTTTAAGTAAAATGATGAATTTTCCAACAAAAAAAAAAGAATTTGCAGCAAATACATATTTTTCAGTCACAAAAGCTAAAATATATCTGAGTTGTTCAACATTCAAGTAAAAAAACAAATGTTCTGTACAACAATTGAATTTTCAATTTGGAAATATCATTTTTCGCACAAAAAAACTTCAAATCGAAGCATACAGTTGTATTCGAAATAGGAAAAGGAGGAAATCGAAAACAAAAAGATAACTTTTAAAAAAAGAAATGTCTATAACTGAAAAAACAATTTGTTTCTTAACGAATAATGCAAAAAGTATATTTCCAATCAAAAACATTAATTTTACTCCAAAAAAAGAACCAAATTTTCAACCAAATTTGAACTTTTCTTGTGAAAAATGCATAATTCTGAATTGAAAATTCAACTGTTGTACAGAACATTTGTTTTTTTTACTTGAATGTTGAATAACTTACATACATTTTTTCTTTCGTGACTGTAAAATCTGTATTTCCTGCAACCTCTTTTTTTCGTTGGTGGAAAATTCATCATTGTACTTGCGTACGGTTGCGTTTTAAATAAAAAAGGAAGGAAATTTGAAACTTTAAGATTTTGAGTGGCAGCATCAGGAGCAAGGGCGAGGGAAGGGATGGCTCCGAAATTGTCTTTCTGCGTTCCTCAAATGCACGCTCTCTAATTAAACTATTTCAAAGAATTTCACGTAATTCCCTACAATACAAAATATTCGTTGAATAGAGTACGAATTTATGGCCTTCGTTCATACTAGCGGGGAAAATAGAGTGCTTTTGATGACTTTCAATTGAAATGCTTATTATAATTTGCAAACTTCAACGATGCAGCAACGTAACATTTTAACGCATTTCACAATTATATATATACAAACTAAACTTACCGTGGGATGAATAATGCTGATTGTGCTTTTATTTTTCTGTTGTCTTTCTCTCACACAGCACTTTATTTCAGTAAAGAAAGGATTCACGAATTTCGTTTTTGTCACTGTACTTGAAATAATGTTTTTCAACTGAGGAGATGCTATGTTTAGGTTATCGGTCACTCTCTCCGTCCTCTATCAACCACCATAGTTACAGCGCATGCGCGCTCCTCTGCGCATCAACGTTTGCTTCTTGACTTGAAGTTCTCCCATAGCAGCGTATGGAACTCTTGCAAATGTATGGCAAATCTTCAAGCCAGCGATGGAAAATCTCCATACTTGTACGGGATGTTGAAAAGTATGGAAGAAAATACATACTATCGCATGGAAAACTTACAATTATTTCTTACAGTGTACTCCTTAAGGACTTCCCAAAGTTTACTTCTATTTACCTTGTCAAATGCTTTTTCTAGGTCAACAAATACACAGAAAACTTTTTTTAAAAAATTAGTTGAACTTTCAATCAAGGAGGTAAATTTTACAAAAAAATTATGAATCTTCAACTGGAGTAGTTAAATTTTCAATTATAAAAATAATTTTCAATGAAAAAAGAAACGAATTTTCAACCAAATAGATGAATATTCAACTCAAATGATTTATCTTTAACAAACAAAAAGAAATATTTTTCAAAAAAGTGGTTCAACCTTCACCCAAGTAATTGAATTTTCTACCAAAAAATATGAAAAATGGTTGAATTTGCAATAAAATAATAAAATTCTTAACTAAAAATATAATCGTCTTCAAAATTCCCTAATTTTTCCTAAAACTTTGATTGAAAATTTCAAATTTATTAACCTTCACAATTATTTAAAATACCTCTTACAGAAATTCCCTGACTTTTATTATATTGACAGAAAAAAAAATTAGATTAAAAAAAATGCCAATAAATTGCAAAAGCTGAAAAAATTGGGAACAAATGAGAAACTTTGAAATATTTTCGATTCTAGCTGCGTAATTTTTCACCGCGATAAAATAAATTTGAGTTTAAAACATATTTTTTTTAGCATATTCAAGGACTTATCCAGATTTTTAAAGAATTTCCGGGACGCTAGACGCCCTGGATCAGGAGATGTATAGTTTATCATATTTTGCTGTTATATTATTAAGATATTAAAAGTAAGCACTCTTAAAGTAGGCAAGATTTTGAAAAGAAATTCGAAAACGAAAAATATTCCAGATATTTGAATTGATGAATTAATTAATTTTTCGAGTGGCACTTTAGGGATGATGTCTCCTTTATCTTGAAAGGACGTGAATGATGTGTAAAATATTGTTTATATACCGAATCCTCGGTACGTTTAATGATGTGGTAGGCCATTCCACTCTGGTGTTTTGTGCTTTTAATGTGTAAAGATTTGCAATTAAGATTTTTAACTGTACAAAGGACGCAGTTCGCGTTGATCCTCTTTATAGCTTTGAGTTTTCCTGATTACCAGGGACTCGGTTGAGAGAAAAGATAAGCGTTTTAGCTGTTCTCTATACAATATCGCCTTTCAAAGGTTGATGCGTTGTCAAACAGTACGTACTGATCGATTAGGATATGAGTTCATTATTTTATATAACACATTCGTGAATATGACCGTTTTTCATGCCTGCGAAGCGAACCTGAACCTATGACCTTGAAAAGCGTAAATTAAGGTTCGCTCATGCCTGCGAAGCGAACCTGAACCTACGACCTTGAAAAGCGCCACTTAAGGTTCGCTCGTGCCTGTGGAGCGAACCTGAACCTATGACCTTGAAAAGCGCCACTTAAGGTTCGCTCAGGCCCGTGGAGCGAACCTGAACCTACGACCTTGAAAAGCGTAAATTAAGGTTCGCTCAGGCCTGTGGAGCGAACCTGAACCTATGACCATGAAAAGCGTAAATTAAGGTTCGCTCAGGCCCGTGGAGCGAACCTGAACCTACGACCTTGAAAAGCGCCACTTAAGGTTCGCTCATGCCTGCGAAGCGAACCTGAACCTATGACCTTGAAAAGCGTAAATTAAGGTTCGCTCAGGCCTGTGGAGCGAACATAAATTTATGACCTTGAAAAGCGCCACTTAAAATTCGCTCATGCCTGTGAAGCGAACCTGAACTTACGACCTTGAAAAGCGCCGTTTAAGGCTCGCTTATGCCTGTAGAGCGAACCTGAACCTATGACCTTGAAAAGCGCAAATTAAGGTTCGATCATGCCTGTGGAGCGAACCTGAAACTATGGCCTTGAAAAGCGGAACTTCAGGTTCCAGGGTGGCGATTTGACCGGGAATTTAATTTAAAAATCCGGAAATTTACTTACGATCGTACAATTTTATCAAAAAATGGATTTATCAGGTTTTATTCGCTTAATCATTTATCTAACTTGAAGCAGGGAATTTTAGAAAATAATTATCGTTTTTATTTTAGGACAGGGAGTTTCGGCAAGGAAATATAATTTTAATTGGAACAGGGAATTTTTTTAATGGAACGAGAATTTTTTAATAGAATTATAATTCCGATTTAGAAGAAAGGAATTTAAAAAATCCCTTTTCCAAGTCATCATTCGTTGCGAATTCATCTTTTTTTAGTTAAAAATTCAACTACTTGGTTAAAAGTTAAACTTTTTTGTTAAAAATTAATTTTTTGGGTTGAAGATTCATCATTTTAATTTAAAATTCATCTCTGGATAAAAATTAAACTACTTTCTTGGAAAATCAATTTATCTCTTTGGTGAAAATTCGACTATTTGATTGAAAATTGATATTTTGCATTTAAAAATTAAACTATTTGTTTTAAAATGTATGCACTTTGTGGAAAATTCGTATTTTTTGGTATAAAATACCAAGAAGATTAATGTTCTACAAAAAAAGACGAGTTTTGAACAACATACATAAATTTTCAACAAAATTATTGAATTTTCAAGTCAAAAAGACGAATTTTCTACAAAAAAGTTGAATTTCTATCCCAAAAATATGATTCTTCAACCAAAAAGTTTAATTTTTAACTAAATAGTTCAATTTCCTACCAAATTGTTGAATTTTGAAGACAAAAAGAAGAATTTTCAGCAAAACGGTAGCATTTTTAACATAAAAGTTCATTTAAAAGCAAGTAGTTACATTTTTGACTACAATTATGAATCCCTAATTAGAAAAATTAATTTTTTTACAAAGTAGTTCAACTGCAAGTCAAATAATCAACTTTTCAACCAAGAAATATTAATTCTCCACGAAGCATGTAACAGATGATATTTCAACCAAATAATTGCATTTTTACCCTAAATGGTTACATTTTCAGCCAAAAAGATTAAATTTCTACCAACAAAGACGAATTTTAAACAAAATGCATGAATTTTCCACCAAGAAATTGAACTTTCAACTAAAAACTATAAGTTTTTAACCAAATAGTTGAATTTTTTACTAAAAAAGTGTACATTTTTTACAAAAAATGAAATAGTTTAATTGCCAATTTAAAAAATATATTTTCAACCAAACATGAAACGAATTTCATCGAAATAGTTCAATTTTCTATCAAAGAGATGAAACTTCAACTAAAAAAAAAAATGAATTTTTAACAAAGTAGTTGATTTTAAAGGTTACACCATCGACAACTGTTATTTTTTGATTCTGAATTCTCTTTTGTTGAAGCTCCTTCGGCTTTAACGAACACATTCTCATAACGTATCTCGTGCTTCGCACTCGAGTTTGTCCAAAATGTTAACTTTTCTCGATTAAGTTCAACACTTTTATATCAAATGTATATTACATTTATTTATGTACCTTGGTCTGAGATTGCTTATTCAGATATTGCAATATAAAGTACAAATTTTATTTATCATGAGATTACTTTAATATTTGTATTCTTATTTTGCATTACATTCTATTCTTAACTACCCTGAAAAATGATCATTTCAATAAATTGATATTGTTACAATTCATTACAATATTTGCCTTGGTATTGAAACATACGTATTTATTTTTATAACAAGATTTTATAAAAAATGTATAGAATGTTCTTGGGTTGAACAGCTTTTTTCTCTTCATTTTTTTTCGTCTCTTGTGTCGTTTCTCCAAAAGTTTAATTTTTTTATTTTTAATCTTGTTATTTATGATTAGGATAAAATCTACGCGTCCTTTCAAAAAATTATTAATGACAAATTTGTAACTCTTTTTTTGGATGAGCAACTTTTGTCAATTCATTTTTTTCATAGTCTGTGTCGTTTGTACAAAAATTAAATTTTGTATATTGCTAGATATGAAATTTTTAGAAGAGAGAGAATGAGCAAACTAGAACTAAGGAATAAGCATAAGGTGGAAGAGAAGGGGAATTTGGAAGAAGCGAGAGAGTGTGAGGGGGTTATGCATGAGCATAATGAAAGGAGGCGCTTGAGACTGATTGAGGTTGAAAGAAGAATGGAAGGGGAAGAGAGAGCGAAGAGGAAAAATAATATAATAGTGAATTGTTTGAAAGTGGACAGTGAAAAGGAAGAGAAGAGGATCTGACATGGCAGGAAAGGAGAAGAAAGTGGATAATCGAGCGAAGGGCATGGACTGAGAGGAGTAAAGGTAATAGAGTAAGGATTGAGAGGGATAGGATATTGGTAAAGGGAGATATATGGATTTGGGACGATAAAGTAGAAGATCTGTGGGAGAGTAAGAAACGAGTAGTGAATGAAGGGGACAAGAGAGAGGAAAAGAGGAATGCTAGTATCACGGGGGGAGGGGGGGGGGTTAAACGACAAGAGGACTTGTATGCAAGGAAGAAAGGTGAGAAATGCAAAAAGAGCAACGTGAAAGTAGCGTTCTGGAACGTGTCAGGATTAAAAAACAAGGGCAAAGGATTTTGGGGAGAATTGCAGAAATGGGATCTGATAATGATGAATCAGACGTGGGTAGATGAGAAGGAGTGGATACGCATGAGAAGAATATTACCGAAAGCATATAAGTCGAAGATGCAAGCGGCGAGAAAGGAGCATGTGAAAGGGAGAGGAATATGTGGCATGGTGTCAGGGGTAAGAAAAGAACTGCTGGTAGAGGAAGAAATGGGAGAGTATATAGAAGAAAAGGACGGAACAATGGTTAGAAGAATAAAATTAGGAGAAGTTAGTATAGATGTAGTATGAGAGTACAGGAGAAGAGAGAGGATGGAGAACAATAAGGAAATGGACAGAGGAAAAAGATGAAAGGTTGGTCCTAATAGGGCTTATACATTTACTTTTAAATCCTGTTTAATGACATTTAAAGATAAAACGTAAAATTTCGAGTTGGTAATTTTTATATTTCATATATTTTTTAAATAATGTTTATTTTGTTCAGGGAAAAGGAATATTAAATTAGTTTTTAAAAAAGTACTTCAAGCTGAATTGTATTCAATAACGATAGAATTCTCCGATTTAACAAGTTTTTCATCACAATTTCCTATGTTATTAAACATAAAACTGTGACATATTAAATTTAAAAATGCAGTGTAAAAACTAGAGAACTCTTTTTTATGGCATCATTTTTTTTGCCCTGTTTTTGAATATATAACATCTTCATGCTTTTATTCTCAATGTAAAAACAAATGAATCTAGCTTCCCATCAGTGGTATCATTTTAGTACCACTCGAGACTGTTTTTTTTCTGAGTCATATATTCTAAGACCTGAAACTAGCCCTGAATAATACTTTGTTTGTACAGTGGTATTTAAATTCAGAGATGAACTTAAATTCAACAAAAATTTACACATGAATTCAAGTAAAGTTGGTCTGAATTTAAAAAAGCATATGATTAAATTTTAATACGAAATTCTTATGAGAAACGATTACAAACCTTTGACACTTTAAATATGTACTGGAAAAATTCATAGAAAAGGGCATTCAAGGCGACGAGGATAGTGTTTTCCAGAATGATGAAAAAATAAATGATGGAAACCTAATATGTGAATTAAAATATTCGAAAATCATTTCGAAATCAATTTTGTAGTAAGTACTTATTTTCATTATTAGTTCAATATTCAATTGTTCATTGTACATAAATATAAAAGAACTTAGTTGGTGTTTCGATTTTTATTCGTTATAGATAAAAATTATAATTTCACATTTAATATTTATCATTGACGCGGCTTATTTTCTTCCTGGAAATATTCTCTACAACAAATATAATTCGTCGTAGTTTTAATAAAACAGAAGTTTCACACAAGTTAAACTTATCAGCAACAAATAATTCATACACTTCTAAAATAATAACTGGCTATAACTCCCACAAATAGAATTATATAAAAATGTTCTTAGGAATAAAAGAATGATAAAGTAAATGTACAAGGAAAGGTAAAATCGGAAACACCAAATAACTTATTGTTAATAAACAATTACATATTCAAATGTGTAAAAAAAAGTTACACTTATATTCTTCTTCCAAATTATATACTTCACTTTGAGGTTAGGCCTCGTGTACATCTCAAGAACATCAGAAATATACTAAGTCGAATGCCGTACATAATGCTGCTGTCCGGCAGACACCGCCCACTGCCGTTTAACCAATCGGAGCAATCTACCGGATACCAACATAGCGCCCGGCACCGGACATCTATACACAGCCAAATAATTTTATATCTCCTTTTTGCATCCGGCGCCTCAATTTTACTTTTGGGAGTTATAGCCAGTTATTATTTTAGAAGTGTAAAGATTTTTTGTTTTTGACAAGGTCTAAGACTTCTGTTTTAATGAAACTCCCACGAATTGTATTTACTGTAGAGAATATTTTTTGGAACAAAAAGAGCCGTGTCCACGACAAAGATTAAATCTAAAATTATACTTTTTATCTACAACGAATAAAAATCGGAGACACCAACTGAGGTCTTTCATATTTACAATGAGCAATTAAATATTCAACTAATTATAGAAATCAATACTTACTACAAAACTGATTGTCGAATAGTATTTGTAACTCATTTTAGGATACTTCGAAGCCCAAATTAATTCCTGAAGACGATTCGGAAAATAATTTTTCTTTTAAATCATGTTTAATGACATTTAAAGATGGAAAGTAAATTTTAGAGTTGTTAATTTTTATATTTTTCATATTTTTGAAAATAATTTTTATTTTATTCAGGGAACAGAAATATTAAAGTAGTTTAAAAAAAATTACTTCAAATTCAAGTTTATTCAATAAAGATAGAATTCTACCATTTAACAAGTTTATTATCACAATTTCCTATGTTATTAAACACAAAAATGTTACATTTCAAATTGAGAACTGTATTTAATTCAGAGATGAACCTAAATAAGGCAAAAATGTGTATATGAATTCAAATAAAAGTTGATCTGAATTCAAGAAAGCGTATTCATTAATTTTGATAAGAAATTCTTATGAGAAATGATTAAAAACTCTTGACACTTTCAATATGTACTGGAAAAATGTCTAGAAAAGTGTTCGAAAATCAATTCGAAATCGGTTTTATATAGTATATAAGTACTGATTTTCATTATTATTATTATTATTATATCATTCCGCAACACTGCTCCGACCCAGGCTGCTGATCAATCTCTCTAGCGATCACCCCACGTGGAGAGTCTCACAACTATTCCTTTCGAATAGAACTGAAGGGCCTATGACAAAGCCACCGAACGCGTCCTTGGGTTGCGGATAGAGGGTCCCCGTACCAAGGGTTTCTGCTGAATATGGTTACAATAATTAATAAGCAGTTGTGGACAATTGTCCAGAGATGGTGCCGAAGGTAAACCCCCCAAGCGGAGGCGTAAGAACTGTGCCAAAAGCTGAATGTCACCTGGGAGAGTTGTCTTAAACGGTGACTCTTAGATACCGGGCGACCTCTTAGAGTATACAGCCTTATTCTTGCATGTTGTTTCTACAAGAATGGACGAACCCTCTTCCTAGCTGCTCGTGGAAACAACAATCACACCAACAAACCACAAAAAAATTTTAGAAGCAGTTCAAAACGATCAAACGCACAGAGGATCTACGATCACACACTGAACAAATCAAAAGTGATGACAATTGAGCAGCATATTGTTGACAGAATACGGGTGTTATCTGACACTAGGCAGAGAATACAGTAGAGGGAAAGGTAGGTTAGGAAGAATCAACAGTTTCTCGTTGATCCATTGCGTCTCTTCAGCGATCTGCCTGTTTCTGTCAAAAATCCACCCAAGCCCGACAAGGTGGAGACTTTTTGGAGAGAGGTATACAAGATCCCCAAAACCCTATAATTGGAGGAAAGCACTGAAAATATCATCCTCTAAGGAACTTTGTGACAACCTTGCAACATCTGAGGAGGAATTTCCATCAATCAGCGTTGGCTGGTGTTAGGGCACACTATACTCCTACCGAAGAAAGGTGACTTGTCCAACCCAGAGAACTAAATGCCAATAACTTGTTTGAACACTCTGTAAAAGATCTTCACAGATATCCTAAACGATACAGTTTTTCGAAGAATTGGGCCTATGTGGAGAGAGATGCACGAACAACGTGGCTCGAAAAAGGCATAATAGGTTGCTGAGAGAACCTGTTCATTGACATGTGCATCTACAAAGACGAAGCAAACCCACCAGCGCGCCCTGTTAATGGCCTGAATTGACTACCGGAAAGCTTTCGATTCAAACTCTGATAGACTTATCGTCTGTCTTTTAGAAAGCTTGAAGGTTCATCCACACATAGTGAGATGCATAGAGATATTTATGCCCCTTTGGAAAACTAGATTTACTATCTCATCTGGAAATTATCGTGTGACAACAAACAGCGTCACCTGCCAGAGGGACGTCTTTCAGGACGACACCATGAATCCTCTACTCTTTGCATCACACTTCTACCACTATCTTTCGCAATACGCAATTCTCATGGGTACTTCTACGGCGAGAAAAATCATCACGAGCGCAAGGTCACTCACGTATTTTATATGGATGACCTGAAGATGTATGCTTCTAGTAGAAACAAGCTCTAGAGTGCTTTGAACATCATCGAGGGGTACACAGGAGAGATTGATATGGACTTTGGATTGGACAAGCGTTCTAAGATTAATCTGCAGCGAGGACGAATTTCTGGCGTTCCCGGGGACCCTGTGCTTGTGAATATAAGTGTTATTGGACATCGTGACACTGGAGAGACCTACACATGCATGGGCGTGCCTCAGAGCCGCATTGAGGACATAACAGCAGTAAAGGAGTCTTTCCGAAGCAGATACAAGCGTCTTCTTCGACAGATTTGGTCTTCCAACCTGTCGAAGTTGAGCAAGGTATCTGCGACTAACATGCTTGCCATCCCGGTTCTACTCTACTCGTTTGGATGAGTACCATGAGCGTAGCACGAACTTGGATACACAATGTGATTGACAAAGGAGCGTTCCTTTACACAGCCGCGGAACAGACGGCCGAGACCCTTAGCCTGAACTTTAACGTCGTGAGTGAGGAATGTGCATTACTCCCTCTAGATGCCTCACTTCTAAGATCCCAAGTAAAGAAAGCAGAGGCTGAAAAATTTCGGCAAAAGCTCCTCATCAAGTAAATGCACGTAAACTTGCATATAAATGCAGAAGATTAACCCTTGTCGATGAAGCAATCTTTTGCTTTCCTCAGATCAACAGGACTTAATTTAGGTATAGCGAGTTTCATCTTCATGTGCTAGGACGGTGTGCTTCCCACCTTAGTATACCGTGACCGCATTTTACGTCAAGAAGTTCCCAGCGATAGGTGCAGAGTCAGAAACCACGAGATGATTGGTGAAGGAGCGTTTCTTTACAAAGCTGCGGAGCAAGCGGCCGAGACTCTTTGCCTGAATTTTAACATCAGAAGTGAGGAAAGTGCATTACTCCATCTAGATGCTTCACTTTTGAAAGCCGAAGTGAGGAAAGCAGAAGTTCAAAAATTCCATCAAGAGCTACTCGACAAGAAAATGCACGGAAATTTTCACAGGAATGTAGAAATGAGGCCCAAGGACTTGGGCGATTTCGTCCCAGTGGCGATTTTTCAAGTCGTTGCGTTTATAATTTGTGTCTTTAACGTCCCACAAAATAGGTCTTTGTTTAACCTCATGTATACGGTTAAATTCGACATCCTCCGTCCAAATATGCGGCTTTGGGGCCATTTTTCATTTAAAAAACTGGACAACAACACACGAGGCCTGCGAGTATATTCAAGATAGCGACAACAGCTGACGAGTCACGTGATTTCATCGACTGCTGTGATTGGCTACGATCAGCGACGACTGTGGCCCGGTCGAAATCGCCGCGATTGAAAATAGAGAGAAACCTAAACGCGCAACACGAACCGGGACCGGATCACGCTGCGCGCTGATTGGTCGACAGTTCCACTCGTAAATGTAATCAGAACCGGGAACCGTTCGTGTGAATACGCCTTAAACCGCGCCTAAATGTCTCGCGTCTAAACGTCCTGCGCCCCGACTTTTTGTCTTCATATGATGCGGGTAAAGTAGGGATCAGATAAAATACCTATTTGAATTATCTGCGAGAAAATATGCGTTGAAATCCACTCTAATATGCAATTAGTAATTTGGAAAAGGAAATACCGATCAATTACCATACATTTTCGGACAATTTTGGAAATTTATGATTATTTATCGGTAATTTATGCTAACTTTTCATTTTTTCATTTTCTATATAACCAAATCTCATTTTTATAAACTTCAAATGACTAAAACATATTTAAAAGTTTTGCGAACTATTCTAAATATTTTTTTAGCGTGTAGGAACTCAACTTTATAATTTAATTATAAATTATAATTGAGATAAATCTAAATTATCAAATTTTCGCATTAGAAAAAATTATGTATGATTTTTTATGTTCGTCAACAATAATTTACTAGATTCCTAAAATTTGCACCTAAGAAAAATGATTTGTTTATGTGAAATTTCATATTTATGAAAGTGAATCTATTTTATGTGTGTCTGAAACATTCTATGTATGAGAAAATGTATCTCTACACGATTCATATTTTTGGGCATCTTACTTGAAATATTTATTATTATTTTTCATATTTAAAAAAATATACATATATTGTAATTAATTGACAAAACCTGCCTATTAACAATTACTCTTTTAAAGTTTGCATACAGTTGGAAAAATAATTGCTGTATCCATTTTCTAAAACGTATTGAAAAATTACTTTAATAATGATATGCATGTTAAAAAATCACGGCTAATGTTAAATGACTTAACTTCAGCATACTATTCTAGTATTCGTAAACTAATTTCGAATGGTAAAAAAGTTTTAAGTTTTGAAACTCTTTTATACTACTTGTGAGCTTGTATACATATTAAACGTATAATATATGACGTAGGTAATTAGGAAAATTAGGGTTTTGGCTAAAAACATAGGGAATTAGCTAAACGCCAGAGTTTAGGATAATCTTTTATTCAATTATTACCTTTTCTCTAGATTCCTGGTTTATTCAGGAATTTAGAACACTTTCAGGTAATTTCTTTAAATTTCTAGAGCGTTTTAGGGATTTAGAAGAATCTCAAATTTAAACAATTAATCTTTGTTTTGTTTTATAATTCATTAGAGTTAAAAATATAAATACATGAAACTGGTATAATTTAACATATTTGTTCCGAAGGGCTTTGCAATCTTTTTAATTAATTTTATAAGCAACAATGTTTTCTTTTTGAAAGTTCACTTTATTCCAAGACCTGTACTTCTGTGTTTGTATAGGAGCTTTATATTAAATTGACAAAACCTTAGTTCGCAAGCAATGTTGATTGTGTTACTGCAATTCTCGAATTCATATAGTGTTTAAAATATAAATACATCAAAGTTGATTGCATATTATTTATCACAATTCTGATCCAGTAATGTCTATGACAATTTAAGTATCAAGTACCAAAATATCTTCTCAAAAAGCTTATCGGCGATTTATAAATTTCTGTCTGAAAATTTTTTTTACTTGAAATAAAATGTTAACAGTTATTATCGAACCTGCACTTTCTGCTAATTAAATAGAAAGATATGAATTAATTGTTGTAACGGGAAGCACTTTGGTGGCTAAGTATACTTTCAAGAAGAAAAGATTGCTGCTTATAAAATCTATTATAAAGATTTAATAAAAATTGTTAATTCAAATAATTG
This sequence comes from Andricus grossulariae, assembly GCA_011634705.1. Classification (NCBI taxonomy): domain Eukaryota; kingdom Metazoa; phylum Arthropoda; class Insecta; order Hymenoptera; family Cynipidae; genus Andricus; species Andricus grossulariae. The sequence continues at coordinate 103,704,732 of JAABKJ010075445.1, read as the reverse complement.
TATTAATTTTTTTAATTAGGAATCTGTATTATCATCGGAGATTGTAATTATCGATCCGTTGAGAGATCCAATCACACATACTGTGAATAATGGAAATCTACATTATCGACCAAAGTTATATCCTCTAATACAGAAAAATAATTTTCGTCAAGCAGACTAGATGGGGATATAAATTAAAAATGTTATTAAATTCAAACGACATTTGATTGAATCCGCGAAAGTAATTTTTCACATAAAACCAATACCTTCTCATTGAGATGAGAATGTAAAAATGGTGCACACGCGGAAAAGAAGTTGACTGTCTTATAGAATTTGTTGTTTGAATTATAAAAACCGATTCGATGTGAAGGAATCATGGAACCAGAAAAATCTGCTTGACAAATAATGTGGTCAATGGTTAGTCAATTTATGAAAACATAATGTTCACTTCGTTCATCTTCTCTGAACCAAATTTCGTACCTCATGAACGAATTTATGATAACTAAGAATACGTTTGATATAAAAGAAAAAGAGTATACCCATTTTCAATGAAAATATTTTATAATTTAATCTCTCTTTGCATATTTACCTAAACTCGACCTTTCTTCTATTTAAAATGATCAGTATTTTGTTTGGATTTCAAATTTAGGTTACCGTAAAATGAAGATAACCGGAAGACGTTGGGGAACCCGGTCCGCACATAATTATATTTTATAATTTGATTTATATTTTTCTGGATAAAAATCCGCATGATTTTTGATTATTTCATGTGAAATGAATGTCGAACTTCATATTAGAGGCTGCTTGCTTCAGTTTCGTGACGAACTTCTGATAAAATAATATAAATATAAGACTGCAATTTTCTCTACTTTGATTGAATTAAGCAAGACACACTTTTTAAACTATGATTGCAATTTTAATGGATATTTATGACACCTATCATATTGTATATCGTCTTAACATGATTATCTAAAATTTTAAGCAAGCTAAGACATTTCGTTCTGGCTGTAGAATGATTTTTATAAAGAGTTTCGAATTTTTAAGGGAAAGCGAGACATAGTGAGAAATCACAATATTATAATCTGTAAACCAACAGATATAGAATTATGCTTTTGCTGAAAATAAACACATATTTTTATGCTCTCACTCATCATATTTTCATAATTTACTCTGAAAAAACGATAGAGGCTTGTAATTTATGATACTTTGCTACTTAGTATTACTGAAAAGCTAATCTTGCCTTTTTGTAGAAATTGGATGACTAACATTGAGGGGTAAAGAGGGACATATTTTTGACTGCAACAAATAGTTACGTATTGCTAATTCAGATGTTTTAACTTCAGAATACGGAAGAGGAAGAGAATGTCCTGCTTAGCCTCCTCTTACGGTATCCGTATTGTAGAACTTGAATGGAAGTATTTTAAAAATATCTTAAGTTTTAGAAAGAATATTTGAAATTCGAAAGAAAAAGGCATATTAAAAGCATAAAAACAGAATTATATTTTAAAGCCTGTATATTATCAAAATAAATTTGACAAACAAATTTAATCTTGCATACTTGTTTTTTCTGTTACAAAATAAAATCGATCTGTTGCAAATGTAGAAATTATTTATTACATTATGAAAATTGGTTTGAAAAATACACAATTATTATCTAATTGCAAACTATAGCAGTAAGAGTCATTGGCAACATATTATATCTGTTGATTTGGATGCAAAAACGAAATTTATCTACTAAAAAATTGCCAAGTGAAGAATTTGTAACTTCAACACATGTGCTGAAATTTATTTGGCGCACTTTACATCCACACAAAGTGAAGTATCAACTTAAAAATTTCAGAACCAAAATAAAGCTTGAATCACCCTAAATTTGTATGATAACAAAAAAGCAACAAAATTTCTGAAATTTGAAACAAGTTATCGAATAGTAAGAAACAAATTTTTAACCTTCACATAAATCTTCTTTGAAATGTTTTTACATCGTTCGATATTAAATCTCGAAAGAAGGTGGTGGCGCCAAAATAAGACTGATACATGACCTGGTTCTCAACATGTCATTTTTTATTATTATGGAAGCTCTATGCTCATCGAAATTATTAAACTATAGAATTATAAAACTTGTTGTTAATAAGACCTTATCTTGGCCCCGAAGCAGAAAAATATGTTAAAAATGATAAAGGAACTGTACTTTTTCCCCCATATGCGCATACTTAAAATACACATCTTTCTACCTTCAAGAATTAAGATTATTGGCTTCAGCGAGGGCTTCAATTAGGCTTTAGATTCTAATAAAAATTAATGCAATTAGTTTTTAATCGATCCAAACGTTTCGTTCTCTCGAATTCACTCTTTTGAACCCTAAGGCCAAGCTTTTATTGATGATCTCAACGAATTTTATTATTGAAGGAATGTAATCCTCCACTGATCAATAATGAATTGACTATTAATTAATTTGATATGTATATATATATACTTGGAGTCGCGGGCGTGCTTGACAAGAGGAAGGTCGTGTCTTCCAGAATTTGGGAAGGAAACAAAATATAAAATGCTAAAGTTTGATTATTTGTAACAGTGTATATTTTATATTATATTATATTATTTATTTATATTTATCATTTTTATTTTATATTTCAGATAATAGATACTATAAAATACAAAAATTGTGTATTAATTAATATAAATTTCATATTTGAATAATAAATTTGCGTAAGAAAAAAAAACAATCGCCCGCTTAGCGCGCTTGTTTGTTTTCTAGTCCTTGTTAAACATATATTTTATTTGAAAATTAATATTTTTTAAACTTTAAAAAGACATGAATTTTGTTATTGATTATACAAATTTGAAAGAAAAAAAAAAAGGAGAATATTCCATTGAAAAATGTATTTGTAGTCAAGTCCATTCAGAAAGAAAAAGTAGAAATATTTTCCTCCCTAGGGTTGAAAAGAAAAAAAAAGGGTGTTGCTGAATCACTTGAAAGATTCACGCTTTGTTAGATACACATTGCGAAAACCCCTCACTCGAAATTCTAGGAATTAGACCCTTCGGTTCTTTAAAGTTTAAAAGGTTCAGAGGACCATATGTCGGGATTTTTTAAAGAGCAGAATGAATGGCAGGGAAAAAGTGAAACTAATTTTTTCATTCAACTTCCTTTTGAGTAGAAATTTAATAAGAGAACTAAAGTTTATTTTACAATTAAGGAATTTATTTTTTTATCACTTCTAGCATCATCAAAATAGTTTTTCGACTTCAGGGAAAAAACATTTTTTAATTGAAAATCATAATTTCGAATAAATATTTATTTAAAGTTTTTGAACACTTGAATGAGATTTTAGGCATTTTGTTCGACATTTTTAGAAATCTTTTTCTTAATAATTTTTCTTATTCTCTTGAAACTTTACGAAATTGTTAAAACGCTTCTAAATTTTTTTATTCAGAAAAAAGATCTTCTCCTTTCACTCCGCTGGGATTCGAAAACCAGGTCAATTGATTTCCGGTCAGGTGCTCTAACCACTAAGCTACTAGAGAGATCAGAAGAAGATTTTTTTTCTGAATTACGCTTTATTTAGCAAGATGTTTCATATCAATTTTTATTAGAAATCTGTATTATCATCGGAGAAGGTAACGGATCGAGAAGAGAAGTCCACATATAACATGGAAATCTACAATATCCACCAAAGTTATATTCTCTTATACAGAAAATATGTTAACATCATTTTAGACAAGAAGAATAAAAAATAAAGAATAAACATTTTGAATTAAATTTTATTCAGAAAAAAGATCTTCTCCTTTCCATGTTATGTGTGGATTTCTTGATCCGTTACCTTCTCCGATGATAATACAGATTTCTAATAAAAATTAATATTAAACATCTTGCTAAATAAAGCGTAATTCAGAAAAAAGAATTCTTTCTCTGATCTCTCTAGTGTAGCTCAGTAGTTGGAGCGCCTGACCGGAAATAAGTTGACCTGGTGTTCGAATCCCATCGGAGTGAAAGGAGAAGATCTTTTTTCTGAATGAAATTTAGATAAATTAATGATCTGATATTACTATTTGAAGATTAATTATTGATTTTAAATTTAAAAAAGAGAGACTTTTTTCACTAATGTAAATTCTAGATAATTTATGATATTTTTTTCTACTTTATGATCATTATATATCGTTAAAAATTGACTTGCATATTTAATACTTTCAAATAAGCGCGCGTTAAACATCCAATGAGGCTCCGGGTGCGACGCATGCGCACTGCTGTTCGGAAAGCCAAATTGGGAGCACACTCCACCTCATGATCAAAAAATACATGGTCTAGCCATAAGATCACCTAGTTTCGTCCCCACTCGCGCTCTACCACAGCCAGCCATTTGGTTACCATGGGAACCCTTAGCTTCTTGGTCTTCACTCAAAATTGAATTTTCAACCAAACAGATGAATTTTCAACTAGAATAGTGAATCCTAAAGTCGAATAATTGAATTTTCAACCAAAAAGATGAATTTTTAACTAAAATAGTGAATATTTAAGTAGAATAATTGAATTTTCAACCAAAAAGATGAATCTTTGAAGGAATAAAATAAGCCCTACAGCATTAGGATTAAATAATAGTTGCAACTTTTACCTAAAGTGAAAAAGAAAAACATTAAAACTTAAAAACTATTGTTAAATAAACAATGAAAATTGTGAAATATTTATTTCAAAAGTTCACCTTGAGTTCTTTTCAAAAGCTGGTTATAATTAACAATACAATATTTTCCTCGATTTTATAAATCATTTTTAACAAATTTTATTTGTTACCTTGAAATAACTTTAGTTCATGTTTAATTTAAAAACAAGTGTAATGAAACTTCCCTTTTCGTCTAAAATCTTAAGCTAAATTTCATGAAAATAGTTATGCCAAAAAGCACATTTTTGAATGATTTCATTAAAATTAGTGAAATTTGTCTACCCTTCACCTATATACCCATCCACACATCACTACTTTCCAACCGAGCAATTCACGCCTACCCCGAAAGGGAAACAGCTTAATATAATAATAATAATAATAATAATAAATGTAATTACGGGACGCGCCTGCGCAATCCCACTATTGCAAGTAGTCTCGAAAATACTACTTGTTGTGACAAGTAGTCTCGAAAATACTACTTGTCGTGACAAGTAGTTTCTTTTCGTAAGTGTACTTATTTGTAATATATTTATAAAGTTACCAAGACTGAAAATTTTTTATTTTTTAATATGAAATGTATATGCATAATAATGATTTACTCGTATTTATAATTTTGATTCTTTTCAGCTCGTACTTTTAGTACGAGCATTTTGGAACTTTTAAAGAAAAATGTTCTTAGACGTCCAAGCCATGAGACCAATTTCTCATATCAAAGGAAGTTGAACTCAGTTTATAATGTTAGTAATTTTCTTTAGTAGGGCTTTTCCTTTGAAATCATGAAACCCCGAGGTTACTATTGTTTAAATTAATTTTCCTTATTTAGATTTGTAGGGTTTTTTAATAAAAAAAATCAGGCATACATATGTTTTTCTAAAAGATATATTGAAAATTAATGTCAAGTAATAGATTTTTACTTTAAATTCATATATTAATTATTAAACAGAAAATATAATTTCCCGTACAGGCCACTTTGTCGAAATTGATTTCGGTTTCCTCTCTTTTAGATGACAGAAATTGTGTACAATTCCTTTTTTATAGAGTGAAATATCTATTCGGACTGGATTTTTCTTTCAAGTATACGATTTTTCACACTTTTAAAATTTAGTGCTTTCTTATATATAGTGAACTTGCTTAGTTTTCGATCATAAAAAGAAACCATAAGAAGTAAGAACAAGTTCGTTAACCAGCCATTTTTGATTAACGGATCTGGTATTTATCCATATCTAAAATGTTTTTCAAGAAATAAAAAAATACCATTTACCAGAAAAACTATACAAGATATGAAAAAATGTTAAGAAGCAAAATTGTTCATCTTATAAAAATGAACAAATTTCCTTTAAACCATTTTTATGGTAAGACACATATTTTGTTCATCCAAAAAAGATAAAAAAATTTTATTGTTAGTCATTTTTTTATATGACGCGTATTTTTTGTTTTAATCGTAGAAAATAACATTGAAAATTGAAAAAAATGTGTGGAAAACCAACACAAGATTCGAAAAAAATTGAATAGAAAAAAGTTGTTCATCCAAAAGAGATCTACAAATTTCTTGCAAATAATTTTTTGATAAGACGCGTATTTTGTTCTAATCGTGAAATATGAAAAAAAAAATTTTTTTTGAAAAAAGGCATAAGTTACAATCAAATGTTTAATATCAAAATTGCTTGCCTATATTAGATCTAAAAATTTGCTTTTGACCTTTTTTTCTTGCTAGACACGCGATGAGAATTCGTTAAAGCTGAAGAAGCTTTAACAAAAGAGAATTCACAATCACTAAATTTCAGTTGCTGCGAGGTAAATCCATTATCAAGCGCGAAGCGCGAGATCCAACAGGCGTGCGTGTCGTAGGCGCGCTCAAATTTGCGGAAGAAGCGAGCCGCGTGCGTAGTGTGGGATGCAGATTTTTTTCTATGAAATATTGGATATTAAAAAAACATTCTTACTATCGGATTAGTTGCAACTCTGAGGACTTGCGCTGGATTTATTATTTTGATATTTTTTCTTTATCACAGGCAGAATTTCTATCCTCAGTTTCACAGGACTTTTTCAATATTTTGTTTCTTTTACAGCGGAAAAAATAATTCCTTTTAAAACTGTATTTCGGATTCCTATCTTTTATGACGAATTTTATCAAGCATATTTCTTTTTATAGACAGAAAAGGTTATTTAATGCGAAGGATCCAATTAGAAAATTAATTTAGGCTTCCTTTTTTGATAATGAACTTTCTTAACGATACTGCTTTTTGTAAACAAAAATATTAGTATAAACTGAGTATTTCTGTATCAATGTAGTGATACACTTCTTCGTTTTTAGTGTGCTTTTGTAGAGAAAATTGTTGGTTTTTGATAATCTATCACAGATAAGTTTTTTTTTCTTAATTACATTTGTTTTTCTTGTGAAAAATTGTGTGTAAGTATTTGCTCCAACGAAAATATACAAAAGTAAATTGAGTTTCGATTTTCCTTATTTTTTCCAGACAATATTTCTCTTTATATTTCCAGTTGATGAGACAATATAGAACATAGGATACATAATTATCATTCTTTCTTCTGGAAAAATTTATACCTCTCTTTCTTTTCGTTCTCCTTGGCTATGATGTTTTTGTCAGCTGGTGCCGAAAATTCGATAACGAACATTTACGTCTATTTTTGCGTTTTTCGGAAAAATATGAGCCAACTGGGTTATTTGGACCCCGGATTCGGATTCAGCGACACCAAAAACATGTAGATATGCTCGTGAAGTCCACCGGGCATGGAGATATTTTTTTGTTGTAAAAATATTCAAGAAAAATCGCCGCTTTAGTCGATTTTACGTCTATTTTTGCGTTTTTTTTTAAGAAGACGAGCTAACTTGGATTTTTGGACCCCGGATTCGGATTCAGCGACACCAAAAACATATAGACATGCTGGTTAAGTCCACTGGGCATGAAAATACTATGTTTTTTGTAAAAATATACAAGGAAAGTCGCTGTTTTCGTCGATTTTACGTCTATTTTTGCGTTTTTTTGAAAAATACGAGCTAACTTGGGTATTTGAACCCCGGATTCGGATTCAGCGACTCCAAAAAAATATAGATATGCCGGAGTAGTCCGCCGGGCAGACCACTTTTTTTTTGTGTGCCAGTGTAATTTTATCTGGTCCAAAGTGTTTGTGTTTACGGAAGAAAAATTACTTTTCATGCATTTTTGTTTCATGATTATAAACAATTATAACCAGACAAACCGTCTATAGTAACTTATATTTAATTCCCCCAAATTCCGACTCGATATCTCATTTCGTGTAGACATCAGCTTGTTTAAAAAAAAAAAGTCGGTAATGTAGGTATTTAGACCAGACACATGGACTGAAAGTGCTACGTTTGCAAATATAGAAACGATTTTAAATTACAAGGGTTTTAAACTGTACCACTGCAAATTGGAATTGCAGTAGTTTTCAACAAAGTCTCACAGATGGGGAAGAGGAAGTGAAAAGGATCGAGATCGAGGTCGTGGACTTAGAAAAGGGAAGGTACGAAGTTAGTTAAATCGCAGAAGCAGCCGAATTTTTTACAACTTGTTCAGCGATCAAAATTTCTATTTGTTACCTTATTTGTCTATTATTTTCACAGAAAAACAATGTTTTCAGTAACTGAATTTTATATTACTATCGCTTCTTACCAATTTTTGGAAATTGGTTGACTTGCAATATAATCCAACCAGTTTCTTTTAAATTGATAAGAAGCGACAGTACTTTTTTGTGAAAAACAATGTTTTTTCATTCAAAAGAAATGGCTGATAATATTATTTCAAATCTTAAAATCATAGAAGACTTTTCCCGCGGAGCCCTGATTTTTGGCACGATAACTACCTCAAATTAGAAAAAATCAAAATGTACATTTCAGAGTTATGAGAAAAATGTATTTTGACAATGTTTCTTTTTTGTAATTGAATTTTATCTTTCTGTCGCTTTTTATTCATTTTCGAAAATTGATTGACTTTTAATAAAATCCAACCTTTCTTTTTTAAAATTGATAATAAGCGATAGTACTTATTTGATAAAAAAAAAAGTTTTTTTCTTTCGTAAGAAATTACTGATAATATTATTTCAATTCTTAAAATCATAGAAGACTTGTTTCCTGTAGAGCTCTAATTTTTGGCACGATAGCTACCTTAAATTTAAAAAAATGCGTAACATACATTTTAAAACATCCAAGAAACATTTATTTTACCAATGTTTTTTTTATTTGAATTTTATCTTACTATCGCTTCTTACCAATTTTCGAAAATTGGTACTCTTGACATACTCCTTACTACTGGGTGGTATTTGTTGGTAGCAGTAAGAAGGATAGTCTTCGGGGATAATGGATTTCTATCTCGTAAAATAGAGTGAGATGCAACTATTCTGGGGAGGGGGCGAGGACAGGAATATGCGAAGGAAACTCGCGAGAGGGGATGCCCTTGAGATAGCGGTATGTAGAGCTGTGGATCACCTGAAGGAAAAGTGGGAGGAACAGCAGTAAGGGAGGTGACGTGAATGTAATGTGGCTATCCCATAAGATAGAAAGAGATAGGGTATGGATAGCGCCAAAGGAGGGAGTGAGAGGAGAGATGTCGAGAGAGGTGGAAGGACAGTGTGATGTGTCTATCTCATAAGACAGGAAGAGATAGAATGGATGGCACCAAAGGAGGGAGTGAGATAAGGATGTCGAGGGAGACGGAAGGAGGGTGTGATGCGTCTGTTTCATAAGAAAGAAAGAAATAGCGCGCATTGCACTAAATGAGGGATTGAGAGGAAAGACTACGAGGGTTGTGGAACAAGGACGTATTGTGGGTATCTCATAGGATAGAAGGAGATAGATCGAGGAAGGTATTTCTGGAGAATACCAGAGGAGAGGAGAGAGGTGGATGGAGGTGGAATGAGGGTGTAACGTGTCGTATAGGAGGTCCATTAAGCTAGCACCTCCACAATCGAATTTTAGAATTTTTCATAGCTCAGAATTTTGGGCTTTTTTAGGGAAGAATCACTTAAATCTGGTAGAATCCCTTAAAATCTTTAGACTCCCTTAAAACCCATGAAATCCTATGAATCCCTTGAATCTGGGAAATCTCTCAAAATACATAGAAATCCCTTAAACCCTTATAATTTCTTTTGAAATCCTATGAATCCTTTGAAACAGAAAATCCCTTAAAATCTTAGAACTCCCTTAAAATCCATAGAAATCCCTTAAAATCATATAATTTATTTTGAAATCCTATGAATCCCTTGAATTTGGGAAATCTCTCAAAATCCATAGAAATCCCTTGAACCCTTATAATTTCTTTTGAACTCCTATGAATCCTTCGAAACAGAAAATCCCTTGAAATTTTAGAACTCCCTTAAAATCGATAGAAATCCTTTAAAATTTTGAAACTCCCTCGAAGTCCATTTAAATCCCTTAAAATATTATAATTTCTTTTCAAATCCTGTGAATCCCTTGAACCTGGAAAATCCCTTCAATCTATAGAAATCTCTTAAAATCTTATAATTTCTTTTGTAATCCTATGAATCCTTTGAATCTGGAAAATCCGTTGAAATATTTGAAATCCCTTAAAATCCATAGAAATCTCTTGAAGTCTTGGAACTCCCTTCAAATCCATTTAAATCCCTTAAAATCTTATAATTTCTTTTCAAATCCTGTGAATCCCTTGAACCTGGAAAATCCCTTCAATCCATAGAAATCTCTTAAAATCTTATAATTTATTTTGAAATCCTATGAATCCTTTGAATCTGGAAAATCCGTTGAAATATTTGAAATCCCTTAAAATCCATATAAATCCCTTAAAATCCATGGAAATCTCTTAAAGTCTTGGAACTCCCTTTAAATCCATATAAATCCCTTAAAATCTTATAATTTCTTTTGAAATCCTATGAATCCTTTGAATCTGGAAAATCCTTTAAAATCTTTGAACTCCCTTAAACTCCATTAACATCCCTTAAAATCTTATAATTTCTTTTAAAATCCTATGAATCCCTTGAATATGGAAAATCCCTTGAAATCTATGAACTCCCTTAAAATCCATAGAAATCTCTTAAAATCTTTAACCCCACCTTAAAATCCATAGAAATCCTTAAACATTTTATGATTTTTGAAATCCTAAGAATCACTTAAATCTGGTAGAATCCCTTAAAATCTTTAGACTCCCTTAAAACCCATGAAATCCTATGAATCCCTTAAATCTGGTGAAATCCCTTGAAATCTTTAAAATCCCTGCAATGTGTAGAAATCCTCAGAAATCCGTAAAAGTTCCTTGAATTTCATTTTCATTCTTAAATATAATTTTTATCATAGATAAGATTTTTAACTCCTTTGAATTTTCGGAAATCCTGCGAAATTCTTTGAAAATTCTTAAAAATGTTTTGAAATCTCGTTAAATTCCTTACAATTGATAAAATCCCTTAAATCTGGCGAAATTTCTGGAAATACCACAAAAATCAAATAAAATCCCATAAATCATCTTGAAATCAGTAATCTCTTTAAAAAATTATAAAAAACGATGAAATCCTCTGAAATCCCATAAAATCTGAACAAGCCCCTTGAAATCCCTTGAAATATTTTATACTTTCTGAAATTCATGAAGGAATTTAAATCTTTTAGAATACCTTAAAGCCTTTGAAATCTCTTGAAATCCCTTGAAATCTGAAATCTTTGGAATTTTCTGAAATCCTGCGAAATTCTTTTAAAACTCTTCAAAATTTTTGTTCAATCTTCATAAATTTACAATTTAACTATTTGATAAAAAATTAATGTATTTTGTTGAAAATTCGTCTTTTTGGTTAGAAAATTAATCTTTTTTATTGAAAATTCATTTATTTGGTCAAGGATTCAACTGTTTGGTTAAAAATTCGTCTTCTTTTACTGAATTCAACTGGTTGGAAATTAATTTTTTTGGCTTGAAAATTAATTTTTTAAACTGAAAATATGACGATTCCATTTTTAGTTGAAAAAAAATTTTTTAGTTGAAAATTCATATTTTTAGCTAAAAATGCAACTATTTTGTTGAAAATTAAACTATTTTTATGAAAATTAAACTGTTTGGCAACAAATTAACTTTCTTGTTGAAAAATCATGTACTCAGGTTGAAAATTAAACTACTTGGTTGAAAGTTGAACTACTTTGTTAAACATTAATTTTTGTTAGATTCACCTCTTTGGTTAAAATTGTAATTTTTAAAATGAAAATTCCTTTTTTTCCTTTAAAAATTAATTTTTAACTACGAATTTAACTATTCTATTTTTGGTTTCAATTATTCTTCGTAAGTTGACAATTAAAATATTTGGTAAAAAATGCATGTATTTTGTTAAAAATTCTTTTTTTTTTTGTAAAAAAATAAACCATATTGCAAAAATAATCGCGCAAACAAAATGGACCGGTTAACTAATTGTGCAGTTAGTGTTTTATTTTCCGAAAGCGCGTGATTCGACCTCTCTCTGAGAAGTAAAATTTTAGACTGGCGACAGGAAATTGTGTGTATCTTTTCAAGGGGCCATACTGTCCGTTGGGGAATACGAAAAAAAAGGAATCGAAACCCCTTTATGTTCTTCGAAGTCCTTTCGGTCACCGCATCATTTGGAGAGTTCGTCAGAATTATTTCAGACATATTAGAAACCCGAAAACTCTCTCAAATTTGGAAATATTCCAATTGAATTGAAAAAACTTTCTAAAATACTGTGAAATCCCTAATAAAGTATCATAAAATGCCGTGAAAATTTCATGAAATCCTATATTTTTGAAATCTTGGATTTAAAGACGCCCCTTAATATCTTTATGGTCTTGAAATTCTGTCAGATCAATGAAGTCTATTGAAAAGCTCCATACAATATTTTAAACATTTAAAATTGAAGAATTTTGAATTGAAAATTGTTAAAATTTAATAATTTTGTATTGTAAATCTTCAAAATTGTACTATCCAAAAAAAATGTTGCAAATTACATACCATTAAAATGCAATTTTTGAAAATTGAATGATTTGCGATTCAGAATTTTCCACATTCAAGAATTGTCCATTGTAACTCTTCAAATTTGCATAACTCTAAATTGCTATTCTTTCAAAATTAAAGAGTATTTATGTGTATGCAGTCGTTTATCCGATTTTTTTCTACAAATTTAGACAAGCTTGGATTATCGGATTTTTCGAAATAGAAAAACACTTAACTCTACATAAAACTGGCTTGAGTTTCTTGGATTATTACAATTGTTAAAATGAAAATAAGTTTTTTTCTTTTTGTTAAAAAATGGATCCAAAAGTCAAGTTGAATATTTGAAATTCGACTTGTTCTAATATTCGAATTAATCGAATTTCAAAGATTCGACACCTACTTTTGGATTCAATTTTTGACAAAAAAAAAGAAGTTATTTTGATTTAAAAAATTGTAATAGCTTAAGGAAATCAAGCCGGTCTGGTGTGCATTAAAATTTTTTCTATTTCGAAAAATCCAATTTTCTAAGCCAGTCTAAATTTGTATTAAAAAATCAAATTAATTAAGATTATTAAACAATTTTTTTACTGAAATGAAAATATAATATGCGAAAACTGAAGGTCAAGTTCATTAGCCAGCTAATTTGGATAAAAATTCAAAAAGCTACATCATTTTTAAAATTTTTGAGACAATTTTTTTTTTCGATTCACAAATTCTATGTACAGCTTTTTGTAGAAATTGGAAAGTCGAAAAATTTATCTTTACACTTTTTTTTGATAAAAAAAAAATTACCAGAGTTATAGCATTTTAAAAATTCAAAAAAGAAAAAACGAAAATGAAAATTTGAAGCTAAAAAACGCACGATATGACTTGAGAGAAAAAAAGCCTTGCTTTTTGAAAGCCCTTCAAGAATATCATAACAACTTTTCATATTTTTTTTAAAATCGAAAATTCAAATTTTGAACGCACCAAACAAACGCACCAAATCAAAAATTCAATTTCGCGGTCTAACTGTGCAAGTTGCGATAAAAGACGAGAAGAGAAAAATTATGCACCCAAAAAATATCTACAAATTTTTTAGCAATTACTTTTTGATAGGATGCGTAGTTTTTGTTTTATTCGTAAAAAAACAACATTCAAATTAAAAAATTAAATTTTTTGACAAACGACACAAGATAGGAAAAAATAAATAGATAAAAGTTATTTACCAAAGAAAGCTACAAGTTTGTTATCAATTTAAAATGTTATTGAAACTTTTTTGAATTGGTAATTTGTGATTCATGCCTTCTCTGTCTCTTCGACGATCCACTATACAAAAAAAGACGTTATAACTCTACCTCCTGGGTGGCGTGGAAATGGGTTAATTTTGCTCTGAATTTTTAAGCTTTATTGTTGAAAGGATTTGACTTGATTAAAAATCATTTTTTCTGGAATTATATAATCTGTAACTCTTTCCAGAATTGAAAACATATATTTATAGGTCGACCAATGTTGATTTTCTTTGCAAAATTTGGCTTACATCTTATTTTTCCAGTTTGTTTACTATAGTATAATTTAGGTTTGTATCTTGGGGCAAATAAATCTGTTCTGTAGTTTGACAAACATTCTTTCTAAATCAATATTTTGTACAGAAAATTACCTCGAGTAACCTTAAATTATTGAAATTTAAATGTTTTGTATTAAAAATACAATTCATGACTGATAGAACGAAATCAGAAACAATAATAGAGTCAATTTATCCAGAAACAAGCACTTTGTACAAAATTGACCTTGAGGGCATGTTAATGTTCCTTCTTGTCCTGAAATCGTGATCATCTCTCAGAAGGTGTCTGCTTTCCGCGGTTGGTATTAATTGTTATATATATATATATGTGTGTGTTCTCTTATTCTTTTAGAATTTTTAGCCAAAACGTGTCTGTCATACTGTGATGACAGGATGTGGTAAAATATTGAAAATTAGATGTTTATCGGTTTCCAAAGCTGATTTTGAAAACCCGTGAAATTTTAATTTCCAAATTTTCTATAGTTTTTTTTGAAATTAGCTAAATTTTGGACATCAAACTTCATTTAACCGCATGCACAAGGTTTCTATCTCGGGGAGCATTTTTTCCGTTTTATTTTTAAGGGCATGTGATACTTCGTCATGTGGTAAATCGGGTTCAGTAACCCCGGGTTTTTGTCCACAAAAATTAAAAATTTTAAAAACTGTATTTGGAGATGTTATAAAATAGAACAACATACGTCCCCGAACTCTTTTTTTGAGGGATAATGGCAAAAAAAATTTTCTCTGTTTAATAAAAGTTTCTCTGTGCACTATTTGGAGGTTAGGATTTGCTTTTGAGGTATCTGTCCCTCCGATAATGTCGGTCTCTGTTGCACCTCAAAATACACACATATTAATCAAATTCAGCAAAATGAAAATTTGTTTAGATTATTCCACGACAGAAGAGTTCGGGGACGTCCGCTAGCATGTTCGCTATCATTTCCCAAAATTTTAAGGCAAAATCTTTATTATTGTAGAAAAAAAGCCGGGAGAACCCAACACTGCTAAAATCTATAATTTTCTAAGTATCACCTGCCCTTAAGTAAAACATTACATTTTTTATCACAATCTGCAGTCGAGCCTGCTCCAATTTTAGGTTAGTGTCACTTTGAGATTGTCACCTTCAACATTCACTTTATCTGACGTGGATAAATTTTCGTAATAATAAAGCTTTTTTGACCGAAATTAGGCACTACTTTAGCTCGAAATTGGATTCTTGCTTCATCTTTTAATGATTACTTCGATCCTACAGGATCTTTTTCCGTTGTTTCGAAAAAGTCCTATGTTGTTTATACCATTCTGTACTGCCGCAACTTTTTGCTATAAGTAAAATTTGTATTTTTATATTGAGACACCACATATTCCGTTTTTGTAATTTTGAAATTTTTTCGAAATTTTCTATAAAAATTCGAGTAAATTTAAAAGACGTGTAGACATAAAGAAAAATGCACGATTCATATTCAAATATAAAGTTAAAGATTGTAATAAAATATATTTTGTTGACGCCAATATCTTAAAAATGCTCTATGCATGCAGATGATTTAATTGAAGTTCATTAAAACAGTTAATTAATGTGTTTTTCAAAAAGTGCATCTGCGCCAAGTTGTCCTACCTTGTTTGATAATGTGGCGCGTTTCAATCTCAATTCATAATTATTGAATAAAAATCAAATTATGAAGAAAAACTAGTAAAATTTAATGAAAATAAGATAAATATATTCACGTTTAATATTATTAACATATTTGAGGGATTATGTCTGCTGAAATTTCCAAAAGAATTGTTTTTTAACAGTGCAGAATGTCTCACAATAATTTAAGGGTTGTCTTCTGAAACAACAAGAAAAAAATTCTTTGTTAACAGTGCAGAATGACTCACCAATATGAAAAATAACATAACGAAGGAAACATTTAAATAATTATCAATGGGGAAACTGTCCATTGACCATTTTCAGTCTTTCGATTATAAACACCCATCTAGAACAATAAACGTTAGGAGTGCTACAAATTTTTTATTTTAAGACAAGATTACAGACGATCTATAAACAATAAATCAAAATTATATTAACAATAAGTACATTTTTTTCTTTTCCAAGACAGTTATAATGATTCCACATTCAAATAATATTATGACTCTAAATATTTTTCTAAATATTTATTCTGCCAAAACAAACCTAACCCGAAAACTGGTTTAAAGTTTTCAAAAAACAATTATTCTAAAATAACTCTAAAATACAGGATAATTATTATTAGAATACAACTTTTTTAAGCATATAAGAAACGAAATATTATTACTCTGAGTAAATATTTCTTACTTTCTAACTGAAACCGGCACTTTGTTACAACAAAATTCACATTGCATTTCAAGATTCTCGCAGCAAAACAAACCAAAAACTTGTGCGCCAAGTTACCTGCCGATTTTAGTCCCGCATGCGCCATATTAGTCGCATGTGAATAGTATTTAATAAAGATTTTTGGAATAAAAGTTTATTAATTTTACTCAAAATTTTAAACATTCAAGCATTCAAGAAACTCGGAACAGTATATTTCCAAACAAATTTATAAGTTTACACGAAACTTCTGTAATTTTTTACTAACAATTCTGCTATTACACATTGAAGAATCGATAACAGTTTTAATTAATAAGTTAAAACATTGGGAAGAATTAAATGCTGTTTTTTTTTTAGAATTTGAAAAAGCTAAATTCTGTTTCACTGATCTAATAAATCTTTAAATTATACTTTTCAAATAATAATTCATCTAACATCCGTAAGTACGTCTTTGATAATGTCACGGCTCTTAAAAAATGTATAATTTCTACAAAAAAAGTATCCTGACAGGTGCCCGGTCGGCTCCCGATCATGGAACCCAACCAGGATTGTCCCGGCCGGCAACTGGCCAGAAACATTGTTGTAGTAGGGCCAACCGGGGAAATTTCTGCACGGGTAATTTTGAAATCATTTATAACTTTTTCATATCTTTATCAAAATTATTCCTATTTAATTAGCGCTATAATCAGATTTTCAACATTTTGATTTTAGTTATATAATATACTTTTTTAAGCGATTTACAAATCTGATGCATTAATAATAATAGTATAAATAAATTATGCTGCAAATCTCTATTGTAAAGATTTTGCCAAAGTCGTTTTCTGCTCAAGAAAAAATTATAGGTAATTTATTATTTTGAAGTAAAAATTATATAGAAATATCATAATATATTGCAATACATTTTTAGTGAATTATAATAATAAAATAAACAAAAACTGATTCTATATACATTTTTAAAAAATAATTGTTTAAAACTCAAGTATTTCCACTCGATGAAGTTTTAGTAACTATTGTTTTCAAGAATACAAAAGCTTACTCATATATAACTCATATACTCTCACTGAGACATGCGTAAGTGCATCTGAACGACCAAAGTACTTGACCGTAAAACTCGAAGCCACCTGAATGTTAATGCACCGATTAGAAAAGAATGGAACAGAAATTTTAGAAATCAGCATTAGCATACACAATTATATACACTTTACACAATTACATAAAAGTAACAACTCTAATTAGAATTTTTCCTCTCTAACAAACTGATATTTTTGTTTTATGTGAATGAAAAGAAGACAAAATGTAATTAAATAAAAAGTAACTCTTTTTCGTCAAATAATAATTTTTTCTCTTGAGAAGATGTTTCTCATTTTTCTTTTCAATAAGGAAACAAATTGTGAAAGTCGTTCTTGGGTCTAGACTGTCGATCCAAGGTAAAAAGATACGTAAGTGACTTCGTGGTTTAGGATTATTCTCTTACACCTGGCAGTGGGAAAGTCGACCTAAGCGACAATCTCACTTATGTATTTTTTTGCTGTGGAAGGCAGTAGAAGGATGTAAATTTTATTGATTATAATATATTCTCCTTTTTTCCATAAGTTAAAGACTGCACACCTTTTGCTAATCTTTAATATAAAACACGGATCTTTTAGGTTTAAAACTATACATATCACGTCACCCTATACCGTTTGTCTCTTAAAATAAGCAATAGATGGCATTTTAAGAGTTTAAAGTTCGTCAACGATAAATAACAAGTATAAAGTCATTGTGATTCATTTTCAAACTTTTACAAAAACCGGTCGAGTAAGATATTAAGACGAGTCTTTTCCGACACGTAACTATTTATGTAAGTGTCCTTTAAAAATAAGCTGAATGACAATTGAATCAGTTCCTCAGATTTTGAAAAATTAATTAAATAATAATTTTTTGAAATAATCTTCCTCGTAATCGAGATTTAACAAATTGGCTAATAGAAAAAAAAATGATTTATCTAAAACCCCTTGCAATGTTCAACTTATCAATTCTAACATTAACATTTAAGCCCAGATTGAGACGATATTGATATTGAAAATATTTTTATCCAATTATTAAAAAGCGCATGGTGCCATTTTCGATTAATATCTCGAAACTATTGTTGTCGGGAAACCCTCGTTCATGATAGGATGAAGCTGTCGTTTTTTTGCCATTTAAAATCAAAAAGTCTGAAAATCCAATTGTTAAAAAGTGCATGGCGCCATTTTCGATTAATAACTCGAGAGGATTGTTGGCAGGAAACCTGCGTTCATGATTGGATGAAGCTGTCGTCTTTTTTGCCATTGAAAATGAAAGAGTCTGAAAACTTCAGATTTATAAGAAATGCAAGATAATCCAAATAATATATTCAATATTTCAGTAATAATAATAATAATCAATGAAACCAAGGTTGCCAGCGTTTGATGCACTTTAAAATACAAAATTCAATATTTTCGATTCAAGAAACATAACATAGAATCAAAGTAGAAAAAGGGATATACTTCCGAAAAGGGCATATGTCCGATTTTCTTTGGGCTCCCTGTACTTATGTATTTTGACGCGCTGATTACGAATATGATAGTGAAAATTGGCGACTAGTCGATTTTCATGGTAAAAATAAAATGATCCTTCATTTATTGAGCTACCATTTTTTCTTCACTTACTTTTTTAACGTCAAAGCCAGAGGACTCGAATCTTCTCGCCGATAGTAGGCCCGACAACAGTCAAAAGAATAAAATCATTCCGCAAAAAGACTTAAAAAATAGTATGTTGCCGCTTTTCTCTATCTCGCTTATTTAACAAGTTTTGTACTAAAATGTGAATAATACAGAATAAGATTGTATTTTTTCTAAATAATACAATTTTATGACATCATTCTATGGTAGGTAAGATATTTTTGTGAAAAAATAATAAAAAAAAGGCAATGGAAAACAAATTATTAAAAATTTGTTCTTCATTATCATCAGAAATAGACTTTCAAGGGTTACGAATAGGGGTTACGAATAAATCTCTGAACATTTTCAAAAAAATCGCCCCCATTTTGTTTATTTTGAATTTTTTTAAAAAGATTTTCCCCGCGGATTTAGAAAGAAAAGTAACTTTTCAATCTGATGCAAGACAGAATAATAAAATGCCTCGTATGAGTTTAAATAATATAGTACTTTAAAGATCGACAATTCTTTTTGACAGTTTGTGTCATACTTTATAAAATTTTAATTTTCATAAGTTTGTCAAAAAAAAATGTATTAGAATGAACCTTGAACTGAATTAAATTGGATACGGTGTCACAAGGTATTTTCAATTAAAATTGCAAATTATATTTTACTTTGTCAATTGAAAACAGCTGAAATTTCCAAAACAGGTGAAAAAGGTGACAATTTTTAAATGGGTGAAATAGGTGACATTTCAAAATAGGTGAATAGGTGTCAACTTGTGATAACTGTACTCGTACTTCCGACATGAAGGCAAACTGATAATATTTTTACATATATGAATAAATATAATATATGGGATATCTTGAAATAGATTTCAATTTTTATGTGCCTCAAAATTTATTCGATATTCCTAGACCATGTTAGACCTTTTAAATTGCTTACAGTCCATATGATGACCTACTTTAGTAGTTCACACAGATAAATTTCAAAAAATTACAGTTAGACATACTTTTTTATAATAAAGTAGTCAATTTTTATCTTTTTCACGTGTTCCTCCCTACAGTTTCACATATTTGATATAACACAGGATTATTACAATTTTTTTCCAGTACTGGCCTTGAGCACTTTTTTGTAATACATGATGCAATTTGAATTGCAATACTAACGATTAAAAAAACCATGCTTACATGGGTAATTGTCAAATTTCAGGCAAACTTTAGCACCTATAGTGGCAATCGCATAAGAATAAAGCCTTTAATATTTCATCAAGGAAATTGATCGTATCGCATCTAAGAATTTTAAATCCAAAGGGAAGCCTTAAGCCTTAAGTAGTTACGACACCGCCATCAATTTGAAACTATTGGGAAGAAATTTGAATTTGAATTCAATATTAACCAGAAATCGTAAAGTAAATAATTCATTTTAAACCGTAGCACAGCATTTTTGACTAACATGAATTTATATCCATTGCTCTTTTTGATTAACATTGCCCCAATAGGTCAAAGATGTACCCTACAGGCGTATTAATAACGGAGTGGCTATTTCGTCCGACAATGTTGGCGAAATAACGACGGTAGATTATTTCGCGCGATAATGATGGCGAAATAACGACGGTAGCTTATTTATCACCCGCTAATGCTGGCGAAATAAAGACGTTACCTTATTTCGCCCACCGGAAATTATGCAAGAGGAGCAGGCGGGAAAAATAGGGAGAGTAGGTTATTTATTACTATATAGTAGATTATAATGAACAAATTAATCATTTCAAATGCAATCATAAGTGCACAAGCGGAACATGTGAGGCGAGTTAACCTCAAAATCTCAAAAAGACAGGGCCCAGGGATGGTTATAACCCCCGCAGTTAGGTGGCGCAAAATTGTAATGCGCGCAATTTAAATTTCATTATACTTTGCTATTAACGCTACAAATGAACCTTCAATTTTAAGAAAATAAGAACAAATTACAGAATCACCTCCTTGAAGATAGCACTACAATCTAAAAAAAATGTTTTTTATACACTGTAAGAAATAAAAAAATGGTAACAGTTATAATGGTAAAATTACCAACAAAACATTAGTGCAATTTTGCTACTTTGTTTATGGGGTGAATACCACTTGCATGTTAGAAGTTCCAACCAATCACTTTCAGACAGACACTATAGCAAGTCCAGTTTCTGCTTGAGAATCTGTGACTTTCAGAGTAGGTAATAAATGGACCTACTTTCAGAGTGTTGAATTTTTTGAAGCTGGTAAAAGTACAGAAACTGTTAAAAATTCCTTTTTCCAACGTAATCTCACGTCTTGAAATTTGATAATTGATAAAGTACACCATAAATTATTTTGAATTTCTCCAAGTCTTTTGTATTCTCTGAAATCTACTCAATTCTCTGAATTCTTCTAAATTTTCTGAATTTTCTGAATTCTTCTCAATTGTCTGAATTCATTGAATTCTCTGAACTCTTTCCAATTCTCTGAAGTCTTTTGAATTCTCTAAATTCTTTTGGAATTATATAATTTTTGTTCAATTCTGTGAATGCTTTTGAAGTTTTTGAATTCTTTTGCACTCTGTGACTTCTTCCAAATTTTCTAAATTCTTCTTTATTCTTTGAATTCTCCTTAATTCTACGAATTCTTTCGCTATTATCTGAATTCTTCCGAATTCTCTGATTTCTTCTAAAGTCTTTGAATTCTCTGAATTGTTTTAAAATTTTCTGAACTCTGTAAGCTGTTTTGAATTTTTTCGAATTCACGATATCACTGAATTTTTAAAATGTTTTTCAATTATCTTGAAATCATTAGAATACACGTTGAATTATTTTAACTTTCTTTAAATGTTTTTGATTCTGTAGAATTCACACGAATGCTACATAAATTTTACAGTTTTTTTTTCTTAATTCTCTTGAAATCTTTATAAAACACCATAAATGTATCTGAATTTCAGCAAGTCTTTTGTATTCTATGAACCCTCTTGAATTATTCTGAATTCTCTGATAATTTTTGAATTGTCCGAATTCTTTTGAATTCTATGACATTTCAAATTCTATGAATTCTTTTGTATTATCTCAATTTTAAAAAATTATCTAAATTTATTTTGAATTCTGTGAACTCTTTTGAAATCTGTGAATTCTTCGGAATTCTCTGAAATCTTCTAAGTTCTCTAACTTTTTCTGAATTCAATAAATTGTTTTGAAATTTTATGAACTCTTACAACTACTCTGAATTCGTCGAATTCTCTCGATATCACTGAATAGTTTCAAAATGTTTTTTAATTATCTCGAAATCATTAGAATACACTTTTAGTTAGTTTGAACTCCTTCTTTTGAATATTCTTAATTCACTTGAAATATTTAGAATACACGCTGCATTAGTTTAACTTTCGTCGGATATTTTGAATCCTGTAGAATTCTACAGAATTCAAAAGACTTAAAGTAATTCAAAATGATTCAATGCGTATCCTAAGATTTTGAAAGAATTCAGAAAACTGAAAAAGAATTCAGAAGAATATTTCAATATAAAATATTTCAGAGAATTCAAAAGAATTTAGGAGAATTCACATAATACAAAAGAATTGTAGAAATTCAAAGTAAATAATGGTATTCTAAAGATTTTAAGAGAATTCAGAAAATTCAAAATATCTGAAGGAGTTCAAAGTAATTCGAGATGTATGCTGATAATTTGAAGATAATTAAAAATCATTCAAAGAATTCAGTGGCATAGTGAGAATCAAGAAATTCAGAGAATTTTTAAAGAATTCAGATAATTGAAAAAAAAGACAATACAAAAGAATTCATAGAATTCAAAATATTTTAGAGAATTGGAAAGAATTTGGACATTTCAAAATTTATAAGAGAATTTAGAATAATTCAGGAGAGTTCAAAGAATACAAAAGACATGGAGAAAGTTAGAACAATTCATGGTGTATCCCTCGCAGAAATGATACCCTGGCCCCGATCGGAGCCCGATTTGGCTAAATGGGGCCCAGATCGGGAAGCCAGGTCGGATCAGACCCGTGATGAAACGCACGGCCCAGTCTGAGCCGGACTTGTTAGCCCGATCGGTGTGCCGGGTCAGTGCCAAGTCGGTACCCTATCAGGTCCCGATTGACTTATATTAAAAATTATGGGTCATTTTAAATATAAATAATTGATAGTACAAAAGATAAATTGTACTGTATTATTTATTAATTAGAAATTACGATTCTTTTTCTCCCTTTTCTTTCATTTGGTTATTTTTGTCTCTAATGAGCCGAAAAGTGAGATAGTTTGAAATTTTGTTTTTTTAATTGTGAAATTTTTTAATTGTGCTCAGTTTGGCACAAGCTACATCTAAAAATACATTGACATTTTAGTTTTAGCAAAGAGCTTGAATAGTATTTAAATTTAATTTAAATTATATAATGTAATTTAAAATTTGAGGTTAGGTTTCGCTGATTTACTTACTTTCACTCGACACGTCACGTGTATATGGCAATCCGGTTATCGTGCGGTGCTTCCGAACCCGCAATGTGCCCTTTTTACACTTCGGCATAATTTTATTTAACATAATGAATATTTATTAAACATCAAAAGTTTACGCTGAAATTCACGTGTCAAGAAAGTAAGACACAGTAACACTCTGATACAAAATTCAGCGTTTCCCTTAACATGTACTAGGTGGCGTTGCAAAACGGGCAACCCGGTAAC
The DNA here is from genome assembly GCA_011634705.1 of Andricus grossulariae. Classification (NCBI taxonomy): domain Eukaryota; kingdom Metazoa; phylum Arthropoda; class Insecta; order Hymenoptera; family Cynipidae; genus Andricus; species Andricus grossulariae. The sequence continues at coordinate 103,680,954 of JAABKJ010075445.1, read as the reverse complement.
AGTATATGCTCTTTCAAGCATGGAACAAAACCCTCCTTGAAAAATCATAGGAATCCTTAAATTCCTAAATCTTAGAAATTCTGAGAGGATTCTAAGAGGGATTTTTAGCAGGGTTATCTAATACTTTTTTCAAAGAGATTAAATTGAATGACAGAATACCTAAATTTAATCAAATTTAATATTATGAGTGTATATAACATCATTTTAAATAGTCCCACGCGTTTCGGTACATGCGTAACTAAAAACGTCGGATTTTCAACATAACCTAAGAACTGTCACATCTCATGTGCACTATCTTTGTTTTAGGAATGACTAATATCTATAATTTTAATTTCTTCATTACATTGTGTCTTAGTGCAATATTATTCAATCCGTCCCAGCGGACACTGTTATAAAACTGTGATGTAACAGTTCTAGAACACAATAGAACAGGTTCTGTAACAGGATTAGGACATACTTAGACCATGGTCTGAATAATTTCGTCCCCAAATGGACGTAGTAGTTCTGTAACGCTGTTACAGAACCATGTTCTGTCATAGATCTGTAAAAATTCTGGAACAGAGTTATATGAAACAAAAATATTTTTAGAACAATTTAGGAACAGGGTTACAGAGTAAACATGTTCTGTAACAGTGCCGTAACACATATCTCACAGTGTGACGATGAAAATTTGTTCTGTGATTGTTCTGTAATAATTCCGGAACAGCGTTATATGTCAAAACATATTTTCAGACCAATTTACGAACAGGTTTACAGAGTAACATTGTTCTGTAATAGTGCCTTAACACACATGTAATAGTGTTACGATGTAAAATTGTTCTGTAATCGATCCGTAACAATATCATGACTCTGTTGCAATGTGTTTGCATTTATTGTAACGATTCCGTAACAGTGTCACAACGATATATGACAAAAAAATGTTTTTTGTATTATTGCTGCACTTAGTTTATATTTTAAATAACCCGATTTCACGCACGGTCCCCTACACATGCAATCGCATGCTTAAGACCGTTGAAAAATCGCTTTCGCTGGGGAGTCGAACTCTACCTAAACTACCTAACCCGTATGTACCTAGCGGATGCCTTAGCCAATTGCGCTATGAAACCGCTTGAATGTTCGTGGCAAAATATCGGCCATCCTTTTTTGCTGAAAAAGCCAGGGTCATCTGAGAAATATATTCATTATTTTTATATTTCAGACATATCATGAGAAGATGGTTTTAAAAAATTGTAAGGTGCAAAGGGTATAGCCCTTGAAGGAAATAAAATGTTGAGTCAGCCATTTGAAAGCATACAATCAACAAAATTTTTTTTTTTTTTTTCAATTTTCAAACTGTTAGCCGCCATATTCGATGAGCTAGAGCGGGTGACGTTTATTTAAGTATTTATTTTTTTCTCTGTTTCTATCGTTAGAAAAGATCTGAAAATATTCAGAGTACTTCTTTCGGTCAATCTCAACGTGCATGCTTTTTTCGAAAAATGTTTGGAGGGAAATTCAAAATAAAAAAGAAATTCAACCTTTTTTTTGTATTTTTTTGCGTTACGAAACACAACTACTATCTTAGTTTTTTACCATAAAATATTTACCCAAAGAGCTATTATTGTCAGTTTTTTCAGATCTTGAAATTTAGGGGATCTCAGTGTAAAAAATGAAAAACTGTAATTTTCACATGTTCCAACTCCTAAGGCCCATTTATACCTGAATATACTCAAATAATACAATTACATAAGTGTATTCATACATTATTAGATACATTATATATACATAATGTATATATACATTGTAGCAGAAAAGATAAAATGGTTATTCGTGGTACTATTATTTTTGAAATTTTTTGGAAGTTTTATTTATATATCTGATTGAGTTGCATATTGATTGAAAACTTAATCTTCCTCACTTTCCTCAATCACCACAGTCACACATTTTGTTTTTGAGAATGAACTCTTCAAAATTTCTGGCGGTCTGATGATTCTCGACAAATATCGACCATGAGCTAAATGGTACACTACCGTCGGAAATTTTCGGTACTATAAGCGAAAGTACTATTGAAAATCTCTGCTGACTTTGAAACGTGATTACTCGTTCCCAAAATGAGCAAGAAATTGTTTCAAAACCCCGTTAGAAAGCTTATTAAATTACACCTCGAATAAGCCCTGATAAAGATATCTTTGACACTTGAGAAGTTTGAAAAATTCAAGAACTCCTCGAATTGTGTACCTCTAATTCAACTTGTGATACGATATAGGTCTTAAAGTCTTATCTTTAATTTAAGCCAATAAAACTTGAAAAATCTCCACGGGTTCCAGAGATACGTCTTGAAATGTCCAAGTCTCAAACTTCAATTTTCAGTCGGCGAGAATAAAAGGAAGGCAACTTTATAGCTGTAAGCGACATGAGTTTTCGCGATGGCTTTCTGCAAAGGACCCTATACGTCTTTCTGTACAGGATCCTTCCAAAGGTTCTTTTGATGTCTTTCTGTAAGGGATCCTATACAAGTTTCTGTACAGGAACCTGTGCCTTAATTTTCTTCGCAATGGAACCTGTACAGTAAGCCGTAAAGGATCATTCAAAGGTTCCTTTGTCGGTGTAGGTTCCTTTGCAGGATCATGTACAATTTCCTTCGCCAAATTCCTGCACAGAAACCGTCAAGATTACCTGTACAGGTTCGTGTGCAGTTTCCTGTACATGAATTTTCAGCTGGGCGAAAATCACGTATTTTGTTAAAAATAGATCTTTGTCGGTATAAAATTAATCTTCTCGGTGGCAAATTGAACTACTCGGTTCAATGTAGAACTACTTTCTCAAAAACTATCATATTCAGTAAAAACATAAACTATTTCGTTGAACATTCGTATTGAAATAATTCTTATTATTTGAAAATCATATGTTGTATTGAAAAATTTCACTGTTTTGTCAAAACTTCATGTGCTTTCTTGAAAAAAGTGAACAATTTAAAAAAAAGTATTCTAGTGAAATTTTTCAATACAAAATATGATTTTCAAATAATAAAAAAAATTTCAATATGAATGTTCAACGAAATAGCTTAAGTTTTTATTGAAAATGAAAATTTTTGAGTAAGTAGTTCTGCATTGAACCGAGTAGTTTAATATGCAACCAAGAAGATTAATTTTATACCGGCAAAGATTCATTTTTAACAAAATACATGATTTTCCAACTGAATATTTTTATTTTTGAATGAAAAACAAGAATTTGAAAGGCAAGAAAAGAAATTTAAACCAAACTTTTTACTGTTTAAGTAAAAAGAGTATTACTATCATACCAAATTTTCAACAAAATACACGAAATATCAACCAAACAGTTGAATGAGGTGAAAGTTTCAACATAATAGTGAACTTTTCAACAAAAGTGATGAATTTTCAAGTCAGAAGCATGAATGTCCTACTAAAAAAATGCAATTGTAACAAAATAGATGAATTTGCAATTAAGAAAGATCAACTTTTCAAGATATATGTGAAAAAGTTGAATTTTCAGCTAACACATTACATTTCGACAAAGGAACAGAATGTTTAGTATAATACTCAAATTTACAGCCAATGAGATGAATTTTCAAGTGCATTTTTGAGTCTTGCAGTGAGAGAGTCAATTTTTCAGTTTGAAAAAATGAAGCTCCAACCAAAACAATGATTTTTTCAAGAAAACAGTAAAATTTTGAACCAAACAGATGAATTGTCAAGTAAAGTGAAGAATCCTCATAAAAAAATGACTTTTCAACCAAATGGTAAAATTTTCTACAAAGTAGAATACTTTTACAGAAAAAAGATGCATTTATGCTCGACGAAATAGTTGAATTATCAACCAAAAAGGATATAAAAAATGGTTTACTTTTTTAAAGATGGTAGATTAAGTTTTGAAAAAACAGTGAAATTTGCAATACAAAATATTAATTTTTAAAGAATAAGAATTATTTTATACCAAATAGTGAGGATTTTCAACGAAATAGTTGAAGTTTCAACTGAAAATGATTAATTTACAAGAAAATAGTTCAATTTTCTAGCAAAGAGATGAATTGTGAACAGCAATGATTCATCTTTAGCCAAAAAATTCATGTTCAACAAAGTAGTATAACATTCAACCAAGTAGTTGTATTTGTAACCAAGAAGATTGAAAAAAGAAATGAATTTCAAACCAAACAGTTAAATTTTTAAGTAAGAAGATTATTTTTTTTCACAATGAAAGACGACTTTTTAACAAAAAAAAAAAAAAACGAAGTTTAATTTTTGTTTAGCGAGCTGAAAATGCTGTTATAAATTTGTGTTGTTAATACAGAATGAAATTGTTCATAAAAAAAACTGACCAAGTTTTCGAAAACCGAACTAAGATATTCGTAATCAGGGGACAATTGTATACAATTTCCTTCTCGCTACCGTATAGTAGAGCCGGTACAAATAAAGATTTATATACGGTCATTTTAGTTTTTTCATTTGTTTTTATCTCTGAAGATGGACCCTGCTCTACAGATAACCTTCTTATCCTCATTTATGCGCCTATCTAACTCCTCATCTTTTTCTCCGTCGCTAGTAAATAGGCTACCCAGATATATGTACTTGTCAACTTGTTCTAATCTCTCATTATTTAGGACAATGTTGCACATTGTTTTCTCACTATTTCCTTTAAAAACAATTACCTTTGTTTTATTTACGTTAATTTTGAGGCCCATGTTCTTCATGCTTGTATTAAGTTTATTCAACATTCTCCAATCTGCAGGGTTTGCTTATGAATATTTTCAGAATTCTTTTAATTGAGTCTTAATAATTTTACCTCAATTTCTTGGAAGAAATCTCCCAGATAACAATCGTGCGACGCACATTACCCGCACGTCGTACGGGTAACGCTATGCGACTCATAATATACGCATATCGCCTTCACCCTGCCGGATTAAGTGACGATTAAATGAGGGCGTGCACAATGTGTCTCATATCGCCATCACAAGTGCGAGTATGATTTGTACATATTAAATAGACGAATTCTAGTGGGCACGAAACCATGAAAGTCCCAAGGATATCCTTTTTTAGTCCAAATTACGTCTCTAAGACGTTTAATATCGTAAAGATGTCATATAAAAACGTCTTGAAGGCATATAACGTTCTCCGGACATCTTTCGTACTTTTATTACCTGATAGGTAGGTATAATTTCAAATTTGATATTAAATCTTTTAAACCTTATTATAATATTTTTACGTTAAAAAATTTCAAAAACACTTACCTCCTGCGCAAAAAAAATTATTGTTTTGTTGAAAAAGCGATACAAATCATGGGCTTGTTTCTTTTCATCAAAACATTGGAAAATGTATTTAATTCATCGCCGTTATTCCTCCATAATTATCTTTAGCTCGATACACTTGCCTATAATTTGAAAAACATTAAATTTTCTATTTAAAAAAGAATCGAGCATTCAAATTACCGCCATTCGGAGATTTTCCGCTGACGAAAAAATCTCCATTTTCACAACTCATGACTTGCGCAAGTCTGCATAGAGTTCTGAGTCGATTATCTTAGAACGGTAACGAGAATGAGAGGTAGGGTGAAGTTGTGCCCTTGCACCGATTCTCCAAAGCATATTTTGTCCAGGCGCGGTTATCTTCAGACTGCAATTCATCGGGCGCGTATTATGATATAAGAGAAAAGCATACTAATGCAGTAAATACACAGAAAACACAATTCTGTACAACTATAAAATTGTTAATAATTAAAATTAAGAATATTAATATTTCCTTTTAAAGCCAATATAAGAAGACTAATAAGATGAGCTAAAAAATAGAATATTTACATATTGATGTGTCATTTTATGTTAGACTCCCATTGCATGGGCAAACATAAGTATTTTTTCCAAGAAAAGACTAAGTGACAAATAAAATATGCAAATCTTTAATTAAAAAAATATTTAATGACTAATAAAATGTACAAATGATGCAATCTTAGATTATATCTCCCCTTTCTATTCAAAAATTATTATTTTTTAATAGAAAAAGATTGAATAGCCAATAAATTTCACTAATCATGTATTTTCAGGTTACGTCGCTTTTTTTCGTTGTAAAATTAATATTTTTTATGGGAAAAGGCTAAGTTAGGAATAAAATTAAAAAAGAATGCATCTTTAAATTATATGTCTTGTACCTCTTCGGGTTTTTCTGGACTAAACGGTAGTTTTTTTATAGAAAAAAATTGAATGACCAATAAAATTTACAATTCATGCATTTGCAGGTTATTTCTTTCTTTATCGGTTTAAATGAATATATTTTGCTGAGGAAAAGGCTAAGTTAGAAAATACAGTTAAAAAATAATGTGTTTTGAGGTTATTTCTTTCTTTTTTGGTGGGAAGAAAGTAAACATTTTATAGCGTAGAAAGGCTAGGCGAGAAATAAGATAGGCTAATAATGCAATATTTAAGGTTATATCCTCCCATTTCGATTAGAAATTATTATGTCATGACGGAAAAGGGCTAAGTTAGTAATAAAATGAACAAATAATGCATGTTTAGGTTATGTCTTATAGGCCTTCCATTTTCTTTCTATTAAATAACATTTTTTATGGGAAAAGATTGAATAGCGAATGAAATTAACTACCCTACTAAAAAAAATCAGGAATCGTCAGAAAAAAAGTCAGGACTTCTGACCATTTCTGACCACTTTTGTTACTTTTATCGACAGAAATCGTCAGGAAAAGTCAGAATTCATTAGAAATGCCCCAGTGAACACGTTCTGTAAATGTTACATAACAAAAAGGGAACATTTATACATAACATTGTTACAATCGTGTGCCAGTACAATTACAGAAAATAAAGGTCACACTGTTCTGTAACGCTGTTACTGGAAGGATACGTAACAGTTCTGGAATTTTGTGATGGAACTAACATAGAACAGAGTGATAGAACTTTTATGTCACTAGAATGTCACACGTGTTCCAAGAAAGGAACAAATAGGTCAAATTTTTCTGTAACGCTGTTACTGTAACGATATGTAACAGTTCTAGAATTATGTGATGTAACTAATATAGAACAGAGTGATAGAACTGTTATGTCACTAGAATGTCACACGTGTTCCAAGAAAGGAACGGCGGAAAAAAATTTGTGATTGCGTAATTTGTGAGATGTAAAAACCATGCGAATAAAAAATGTTCTTATTTATGAATAAACTGCATGTTTAGAGTATATAATTTTGTTTTTTTTTTTACGGGAAAATTGTGAAAAATTGACGGGAAAAGGCGGGAATTTCATTACAAGTCAGAGCTAGACACCCTGAATCATAAAGTTATTCTGTGTTCGTATAATACCAATATTTGTGGCTGAATAGTGAAACAACTACACGATAAAAAATTAGGATTTTCATCCATATAAACATGTGGAAGGACACCATCAATGTTGTTTATGTGCAGTTGGAAATTATAAGCATAATAATATAATATAATTTTATTGCCGTTTCGAAATGATACCTAATGTTGATCTGGTGTCTAATATGTAGTAAGTCCCGCTTGTCAGTTCGCGGAAGGAAATAGTGTAAGTGTATCCACAAATTCTGAGGATATATTGGAAGTTCCAGCTAGAGAGGAGCCAGTAACAGTTGGAGAGTACATGCTTTTTCTGCCCAGTTGGTGGCAAGGAATGTCCTCTTTTGATTTAAACACGATAATTGACGAGTTGATCCTAATGATTAAACTTCAATCTCTGCGGGGAGCAATATATATTCGAGGAAGATTTTGTTCGGTCTTCGATAATCGTTTATTAGAGGGGAGTTTTTCTTCAATTTAAATATCTTATATTTCATTTATAAATTTCAATCGAGAAAAAGGAAGTATGCCTGTGAGCAGGAGAACAGTACGCGTTTGAACCAAGCGTTAAAAGGTGAAGAGCGTGAAGTCGTAGGTATTCTCCTTGCTACAAGTCGCGACGCGGAAGAAATAATGCGTACGCTCGAGTTACATTGCGTTAGAAAAAAAGTAGTTACTCAAAACACTGTTAAAGATTTAAAAAATCTACCGTAGTTAGAATCCGGGAAAATAAGTTTAATGCGATTTGCTTAAAAAATTAAAAATGCTGCCGTGGCATTTAAAATTTTTTCATTGATAGGTTACTTACACAGTCCTGAATTAATCAAATCAATTGGAATTGAGTTACTTCCTACGTTAAAATTCGTATTTAACAGATATGCCTCGAGTGCGAGTCCAGAATAGTCAACGTTAGAAAAATTAGCCGATTTTTTATATATCGAGGCTGAGCTAGCCATTTCAGCAGGAATTTTTGATACTGATGTGACTGAAACGCCGGCTCCGCAACGATAATTTATTAATAATCAAAAGCCAATGCAACCGCGAACCGGTGTAGTATGTACGGCAACGCATGCAGGCGAGGTCGAAAATACCGACCATGTAGATATCAATTTATACGTGAACAACAGTTTTGATTCAAATAAACCATGAGTGTTTTGTGAAAATAATAATTATCGCTTGTGGAAGTGCGTTCTGTTTGAAAAGCAGCCTTAACACAGACGGTGGGCTGTAGCAAGAAATTCCGGTTTGTGTAATAATTGTTTAAAAAAGCAATATAGGAGAGATAATTGTAACGAACCGAACAGATGCTCTCGCTGAAAAAAACTTTATCACATATTATTGCACAATTCAGACAGTGCAAGCGATAACAAGCGTACATAAAAATCTCTTGAACCGGTGCTTGGTAAACAAAGAGTATCGGGTAACGTGAATGTGGCTTCTACCACGAATGACTCATCAACATGACTATATAAGCCGAGCGTATTATTAAATATCGTGCCGATATGTGTTGATGGTTCAAAAAGTCTTTAGAAACTTACGCGTTGTTGGATGACGGCTCAACTATTACTTTAATTGACGAGAATTCAACTAGAGAAATTGAAGTGCGCGGAGAAAAAATTAGTTTACTCTCGCAAGGAATAAGTAATGTAAAAATTTAAATCAATCATTCTAAAAGGGTTGACAGTAATTTTGTAAGTATTTTGGATAAACACGAAATTTAATAATTCGCAAGTGAAAATTTTAATTGGTCAAGATAATTGGAAGCTTATAATTACGTGCGAGTTACGTGAAATAAAAGATAATGACGTGGCCAAATACCGATAACGGTATTGGCAGTGAGAATAGAGATCTCCAAGAATCTGAATATAAAGATTCTTGTGATATTAAAGATTCTGATTCGCTTCCGGTTCTTTTTGACCAAACTGCGCTAAATAAGTTAGTCAGAGACTTAGGCTTACCTAAAGATAAATCTGAGCTACTGGGTTCACGGCTAAAAAAGAGGAATCTTCTTGCCCCTGGAACTATATTCTCTTGGTACAGACATCGACTCTAAAACAAGTTTGAAAGGAGTTTTGCTACACAACTCCAATAAATACGCTTCCTTGCCTATTGCTCATTCCGTTCACTTAAAAGAGTCATATGAAAAGTATTGTAACAGCTTAAGGGCCCATCTACCTAATCTCTTAGTAGGATCTCTTAAGTGATAGAGCCATCGGAGACTACTATGATCTGTGATCACCACGAAGTGATAGCCCTCCAAATAAGGTCGAAACTTTTCGACCGCCTATACCACCGCTAAGCATTCTTGCTCCGTCACGGTGTAGTTTTTCTCAGTGCCTTGCATGTATCGACTAGCAAAGGTTATGACGTGTTCCATGCCATCTTGGATTTGGATGAGGACGTCCGCTAGACCCGTACTACTTGCGTCCGTTTGTAAACAAAATGGCAAACTGAAATCTGGTCTAGATAACGTGGGAGCGGAGATTAATACGGATTTCAATTCTTCGAAGGCCTTTTCCTGGTCTTCCCCCCACTCGAACCTTCGATTTTTCTTTAACAATCGATGGAGTGGTTCTGCCTTCTGAGCGAAATCCTTTATGAATCGCCTGTACCACGATACCATACCCACAAATCGTCTGAGTTCGCGCACAGTAGTAGGAGCCGGATACTACGATCGAATTCGCGTTTATCGGGATTGACCATAAGTCCGGCATTGAGGATCATATCTAAGACTTTCTCAAACCAATGCATGTGTTCTTCAAATGTTTCACTGACTACAATAATGTCATCCACGTACGCAAATGCATGGGGCTCAAATTCTGGTGTTATCAGTCGATCCAGCAATCGTTGAAAGGTTGCTGGAACTTCCGATAGCCCGAATGGCATGCGATTGTAATGATAGAGCCCCTTGCCTGGTACTGGGAAAGCAGTGGATTCCTTACATTCATCGGAGAGAGGAATCTAATGGAATGCCTGACTAAGGTCTATCTTAGAGATATATCGTGCGGATGAAAGCTTGTCTAAAATTGTGCTAATATTTCTCATTGGCAAGCATCCTTCTTGGATACCTAATTTAATTTTCTAAAGTCAATACAAAGCCTATCATTTCCGTCAGGCTTCCTGATCATTACCACTAGGTTACACTATTCGCTTTTACTAGGACTTATTATTCCCTCAGGTTCAAGTTTTTGGGCAGATTCTCTTAATGATTCTTCAATCCTAGGAGAAAGGCGCCGATAAGCTTGCCTGATGGGAGCGTGTCCTTGAATATCGATATGGTATTCCACCATGTGGGTGGCAGGAAGCTTGGCTGGCATAGGAGGAATTTTTCTTTTAAGAAAATCATCTAAATATTTAGCCACAGGAGGCTTTTATTCCTTCATGCCTGCAGAGGCTTGCAGGGCTTCATTGGACAAAGAATGATTAAACATCTCCGCACGATTATCCGATATTTCTGACGGCATGTTTGCTTTAGAACCTATTTCCTGTCATTGATACGCTTGCCAAATACTATTTCCTATTCTCCAAATACGGGGTACATGATACCCCGACGTGGTTGATCTGCTAATTTCTCAAGCAAACTAGAAAATTTCCCAAAGGCTGGCTTACCTATGTAGGTGCAGCACGAGCCTGGATCAAAGAGTCCGTGTAGTGAACGACCATCGACACTAACAGTAAAGAACAGGTGCCGCTCATCAAGTACTGTATTTACTTGATCTAACGAAATCTGAGGGGCCTTAACAACGAAAGGCGGAAGTGATCGGTCCCTAGAGTCACTCACCCCTGTACGTTTCCCGACCTGGGTCTCATCCGTTACAGTTCGTAGAAATTTGGCCGGGGTGGCCACAATTGTGGCAGAAAACCTTTTTAGGTTTGGAGCAGGCACGAAAAACGTGTCCTTACTCTTTGCAATTCCAACAGCAGCCGCGCTACCCTCTTGAAGTGCCACCAGCGGTAGTGCACACTAAGGGGGCTGGCGTTTGAGGTTTCGCACTTCTCGTATTTGGGGCCACCGCAGCAGTCGACAAATTCGATGCTTCAACAGCGTGGGTACCCACTGGAGGATAGCAGAAATTAGCGGGAATCATTTGTGCCTGAGGAAAGCCGGGATAAAAGCCGTAATTTAGGTAAGGCGGAAAAGCGCCAAAAGTAGGAGGCGTACCAAACACATGTGGTACTGTGGGAGTATGTACATCTGGAGGGCTTAGTACAACACACGCATTTTTCGAAGTGCTGTTTGGATTAGGGTTATTCGGTGGATTAGTTACTCGGTTTTCGTTTTTGCTATCATTGGATTTTTCTCGGACTCTACCGCCTCGCTTTTTATTATTGTTTTTATTATTCCCGCTCGCTCCGCTGTTCGGTTTGTCCGAGCTTGTAGGCTCATTTTCGGTGGTCATCTGTAATTGCTCCCTTTCCGACATTGGAGGATCGTAATGTTGAAAAATCAGGCGAATGTTCAGCAGATAGTCTGCTATAGGTTCGTTTGGACCCTGCGTCCTTTAATACATTTTCAATTCCGGCGGCATCGAAAATTACCTTCTTCACATAACCAAACTGTTTTGTGATTAACAGTGTTATGGGATGAAATAAAAGAAGAGATAAAATAGGGTAAGGTCAGAAAGTAATTTTGTCAATAGCATTGAAGTCTAGTATCAATCGATTGGTCCCAAAAATATATGTTGAGCCTGACAAGTAAAAAAGCATTATTTTTAATTTCTGAAAAGTTCAGAGCTTTCAAATGCTAACTATAAATATTATATTTTCGATTGCGATTTCGTCGAAAATAACCTCCTTCCAATATCAACTCTCATCCCTTAATGAATCTTTGTAAAAATATGGAAGAAATATCAAACGGAGATTAGGAAGAATACAAATGTCAACATTGCCAAAGCGCAGACGCCACGTATTTCTTTGGCTCATTGATACCAACCTACATTTTATAAACATGTTTGTGCTGTCCCCGCACGTATCAAGCCCTTATTGGCACCACCGAGACATAAAATTTCCCCAAGTCTTGACCTCGAAAATTCATTTTTCTGGGAGTTATGATGGGGGAAAGAAAAATCTAAAAAGTAGTTTATCTCGAAAACTGCTTGATCGATTTTAATGAAGAAAGTATATGTCACGAACATCAATAAAACCTTCTCAAAAAAATTGACAAAATTTGCTATGTTGTCTGCTTTAACGTATATTTTTTCCCAATTCTTCCTGATGGCATTACACGGTAAAAAAAAGTTTCAAGAATTCAAATATTCTTTTTCCTCTCTTATTTTCGTAAATAAAATTTTCGAATGTTTATAGAAATCACTTTATCGTTATACACAAAATATACTTTTTTCATTAAAATTGGTCGAGCCATTCTTGAGAGAAACTACTTTTTTATTTTTATTCCCCCTCCATAACTCATAAAAAAATGTAATTTAAGAATTGAAATTTGGGGTAATCTGATTCCTTATGGCAATATTTTGGGTCTGATATGTTCACAACTTAAGCATAGCTGTTTTTCTAAGCGCCTTTCCGCTTTTTATTTCCTGTTGACTATTCGATCTAACTATATTTTATCCCATCTTATTTTTTACCCTCTCAACTTTTGTTCGATGAAGCATCAGGCATGAAAGAAAATGAATTTGAGAATCAAAATTTCCATAACTTCTTCAAACACAAAGTAAAAAACACAAAATTGTAAAATGTGATAAATAAATTCTTCGTTAAATGGAATCGTAGCCCTTGTTTAAAGTATATGAGAGGGTTGCGTTATACACGAATTGAAATGTATAGAGTTTAACTTTAAGAAAAAAAAAAGTTTCATTATGATTCCCTGCGAAAAGTATAATCGTTTGGGAAGGTGAAGCTAAGTGTTATTTGACTTCTTCATTAAGCGAAATATGCGTAAGATAAATATGTTTGTTTTGAAAAATGGTTAATTAAAGGGTAATTTATAATTCACATATAATTTTGTTCCTTCAACAAAATGTTTGTTAGGACAACAAAATTCGGCAACAAAATTATATTTTAAAACCCCGATTGTCTACATTGCAATGTTTAGGAATTACGCCCTTTCATCTACTCGAGGTGGGTCAATTAATCTTGAAGATATATGTTTACTATTTATGCTTAATCATTGTGGGTGTGTAACTTTTTTCTGAACCAGAACTGAATGGCTCGAGTCGTGTTTCTGTTCAGTTTGTCGGATTAACTAGACCGGATAACAAGACTCAAATCGATCTAACACGACAACCTCTTTAAATTGTTTGAAATCTCTTAAAATCTTTGGAAATCTTGTATAATTATTAGAAGCTTTCGAAATGTTCTTGAATTTATTTGAAATCTTTTGAGTCGGCTTATCGGGGTGGGTCGAGTTTTTGGGTTAACCAGAGCTGACCCGATTTCATTTTGCTCTCCACTATCAATAATGTGTCAAATAATGTTATAAAAATGACAAATATTTAAAAAAATATCAATCAATCCTTTTTCCACGTCATATTTTTAATTTACTTTTCACTTCAGAATGAACGAAAACAAAGAATCCAATGAAGGAAGAGTGACATTGGCGATACGCCAGTGTGTGATCTATTACCGCGGAGTGATAGGTCAATATAATGTCAAGAGGAATGCAAGCCTGCAAACGTTTTCAACAGTAATGTGCATTATCAAGGAGTGCGGCAAAACAATGAAAGATTGCGAGGTAGACCCGATAGAATACAATTAAAATGAAGAAAGTTTTTAAATTATTTTCTACAGAAATCAATTTTTTTCATTATTCAGAAAACAAAGACACTGAAATTGTTGACACTCGAACTCTATTTAATTTTAGTAGACAAAAAATAGAAAAACAATCTGCGGGAGATGAACTGCAAAAGCGTGCTAAAATTTCAAAACGATATCTCATTCCGTGTGGACGTAAGTTTACAATGAAAAGTATCGATATAGCTTCAAATTTTATCTTATTCGGAAATTTTTTTTCAAAATTACCACCGAAAAAGAGCAGAACCGTGAACTTTAGTGTCTTCTCTTTCATTTCCTAAACTTTAAGCGCGATATCTTATTTCTTTTGGACGTAAGTTTACAATGAAAAATTGAGGACTAGGTTGGTCACGTGACCCACTCGTCACATGGCCTTAAACTAATTTGGATCTTTTATGATGGTTTTTATGATACGCAATGAGATGGCAAGTGAACGTAAATTGCGAAGAAGAACAAATGAAAATCGTAGAGTGGAGTAACGCATAAACGGCTGTTGCTAACTAAAAACAAACGAATATCGCGAAGTGAGATGGCACATTGCGTAAAGAGAATTAAGATCAAGAAACAAATGAATCTAGCAGCGTGAATGGGCGCACGTATGAGAATCGAAAACAGGAAACAACTGAAGATTGCATAAGGAGCAAGTGAACTTAATCTGCGAACAAGAATAAATGAAAATCGTAGAGCGGAGTAACGCATAAACGACTATGAATAACGAAAAACAAACAAACATCGCCAAGTTAGATGGCACATTGTCTAAAGAGAATTAAGATCAAGAAACAAATGAATCTAGCAGCGTGGATGGGTGCACGTATGAGAATTGAAAACAGGAAACAATTGAAGATTGCATAAGGAGGTAGCAAGTGAACTTAATCTGCGAACAAGAATAAATGAAAATCGTAGAGCGGAGTAACGTATAAACGACTATTGCTAACTAAAACCAAACGAATACCGCCAAGTGAGATGGCACATTGTGTAAAGAGAAGTAAGATCAAGAAACAAATGAATCTAGCAGCGTGGATGGGCGTACGTATTTATCGGATTTGTGTGTGTTGGTTGCGTTTATTTCAGTTGGTCGTAATTAGTTACTTATGTTTGGGTTATAGCTGTTGGTCGCGTCCGTTTCAGTTGGTTTGGGTGTCGTTGTATTCCCTCATTACTTGACTTTATTACTTTTACAATGGAAATTCTATTTTAACAACAAAAGATTGAAATGATTCTCATTTATGGAGGAAGTGGCAGAATTCTCAATGATGCTCTCATGCATTATGCTCAACGCTTTCCAGAAAGTGTTACTTCACGCGCTTCTTTTTAACGAGTTGTCCAAAACTTCATCACTGGCGGAAGTGTACAACCGAAAAAAAGGAAACGCCGATTAACAGTTACTGAAGTTGATAATGAAGTCGCGATTTTAGCTGCAGTCAATCATGAACCACATGTTAGTACTCGAAAAGTAAGCCGCGATTCCGTAATGTCTCTATCTAGTGTTTGGATGGTATTAAAACGTGATAAATATTATCGTTATCATATTTCACTGCATCAATCAAGAACTTCATGGCAATGATTTTCAGAACCGAGTGACATTTTCGTATTTTATTGATGGAAATTTGAACGGTCAAAAATAGAAAATGAACTTCCAATATTGCTTAAAGACCTAATCTTGGAAGTGCGACACAACATGTGGTTTCAAAATGACGGGTGTCCAGCACATTATTCGGCAATCGCAAGGGAAGTACTCAATCGCAAATTCAATGGACGATGGATCGGTAGAGGAGATCCGGTAAATTGGCCTGCCGAATCGCCAGATTGGATTTCTATTTGTGGGTTTATCTAAATAATCACGTGTATCAAAAAGTGCCCACAACTCGTGATAACATGATCGAGCGAATCAGGTCTGCTTGTGCACAAATAATACCAGACACACTTCGCAGATGTGTGGAATCTTTCGAAACTCAGATTAACAAATGCATCGAACTGCGAGGACAACATTTTGAGCACTTATTGTAAAATGGTAATCGCAAACCAGCACCCCGATGGTGAGAGGCGAGGGGACTCACCGAAATAAAGCACCCCTATTGTGAAAGGCGAGGGGACTCATCGAAATCAAACACCCTCATGATAAGAGACGATGGGACTTATCGAAATCAAGCACCCCGATGGTGAGAGGCGAGGAGACTCACCGAAATCAAGCACCCCGATGGTGAGAGGCCAGGGGACTCACCGAAATAAAGCACCCCGATGGTGACAGGCGAGGGGACTCACCTGGATCAAGCACCCCCATGGTGTGAGGCGAGGGGACTCACCAAAATCAAGCACTCCGATGGTGAGAGGCAAGGGGACTCACCGAAGTCCTTGAAATAATCGACAATCAGAGATGAGGTGGGAGATTGCCGATATAATGGAATAAGAGAATTTCAGTGAATGTGAAAAACATGCGCTGATAACTGCGCCCTCTTGGCGGATGCACCTAAGAATTAATTTCTCTGGAAAGTATATTTCTAAAGTAATTATTCGAAAACTTTGAAGGGTGATTTCACCCCCTAAATATGATTTCTGGCACGTATAAGAAAATACATGTACCTTATTTTTTAGTGCTCTAAGACATACTTTAGAACGAATCAAATCGGAGGCGGACACTTGGGTAACCTTCCTTGTGAGCTAAACCTAAAAAACCATTATTTTTATGGTTTTTTGATGATTTCACCATGAAAATAAAATTCGCGCCAATTTTCTCCTTTATATTCATAATCAGCGCATCAAAATACATAAGTGTCGAGAAGATACTAATGGATGTATGGACTTATGTATTTTGTTAATTTTTTAACATGAAAATCGATTTACTACTGATTTTCTCGGAAATTATTACTCATATGAAAACATTCTAAAAACATAGAATGTATATTTCGAGGATATCTACAACTTTATTTGGAATATTTTTTTGAATTTTTCATAATTACTGAGATAAATGCAAAAAACCTATATTTTATGGGTTTTTTATGGGTTTCACCATGAAAATCAAATTTGCGCCAATTTTCACTATCATATTTGTAATCAGTGGGTCAAATTACATAAGTATACGGAGCCCAAAGAAAATCGGAGGTCCACCCTTTTCGGAAGTTTATCCAAAATGGACGACAAGCATTAATTGTTTATAAAACTTGTTCAGATAAATAACAAATGTTGTCGCCTGACAAAGTCGTCTAATAAATAAGGTCTTTTCTAAGTTATTGGCAGTTGATTTCGTTAAAAGAACACCCATTTGTCTGCTGAAAAAAGGAAATTTGCCTCTTGAAAATTGACGAAAAGCTACATTTTTAAATTAAATTTTCTTATAACGTTAAAAATGACTTTGATAAAAAATGAAAACTATGCATTGTATCTATGTACATCTCAAACAAAAAATTACAAAATAAAATCTCCAAGAATTCTTAAACTTGAAGTAGCACTTTCATTTATTAATTTGTTCATAACAAATTTAACGAATTTTTCTTTATTACTATCGCTTGCTGGATATTATTTTTAAGGAATATTTTTACTAATTTCATGATGTTTTAAATAAATATAAGTAGTCACTAGACTCATTTTTCCAGAAAAACGTTTTCCGCCCTATTATGCGGCCCTCTGAAGTTAGTTTGGACACTTTAAAATAGTTTAACAAGTTTATTTTCGTTAAAAAAGTTCGTCAGATAAAATTTTTTTCTAACTTTAGACTTTTTCTTATTACTGTTGTTTTAGTTTAATTAATAAAACCTCCAAAATCCGCTTTTCACACTACTATATTTTGCTCAAAACCCATTGAAATTTTCCCTCGCAAAATGAATTATATAAAGGAGTGCTTTTAATTACAATAAAAAAAAAGAGAGAGCAAAGTTGTTGCCATTTCATTAATTTTTTTCAGACACCTGAGCGGTATGATTACGCGAAGCGTATCACGATTCAGCCGAAAACCATATGTAATACCGATTCCAAGGGCAGGCAGTAAAGTCGCCGTTATTGCAGTAAGCCATTGAATTACGACTTACCCAGTGCATGAGATCGGACTTCAAGATTTATCGTAACGGAATGCGTTGCCGCACTGAAACACGGATGTGTCGGCTTGTTGGATAAGGCTTATATAGGCTATCCCCATGCTCGCGTATAGTACACGCATTTTTGTGCCTTTCCAGCTCATCGCTGTCGTACCCCGAAACCTTGAGTTTCGAGTAATTTAATATTTAACTTATTAGAGCTCGGCGGTACGCCGTAAAAAGCGGCGTTAAAGCATTTCCGCGACTCCAAATTGAGGAAGAGAGAATAGAATGTGTGTGCAACTCAACGAGTAGGAAGTGCAATACAAATACCAGGAATGAGGTCGACGCAAAAAAAAAGGAGGGGTGAATCTTTGTGCAATTACATACATGAAGGCTTTTGCTTTACCATCACAGTACGCTTTAAAAGAGCAATTAAGAGTACTTTGTAAACGGGTAAACATTAAATGAATTTAAAAAAAGTGTTTTTGTTTTACGGGTGCATTCATAGTCGGTCGGACTCAAATTAATTTCATCTTATGCACATTTATTGTTTATGTGTAAATAAATAATTAATAATTAGTATCTTATTGTTTATTGTACTTCTTCATACAGATGAATATATATTTATTCGATGTACTGGTATGAACAAAAGAACTTGCATTCTTACACTAATGAAAAAAATTGGTAATGATTTAAAGTAGTTTCATCGAGGGGCCATTCACTCTCGAATCAAGGGGTTTTAGTGTTTGAAATCAGTATGAAATCAAATGCAACAAGCATAACACTTTGTGAAATCATCTGAAATCAGCGGAATCTGAGTGAAGGTCACCATTGAATTCCCCGTTGAAATTTACTTCAGGAATGACCTTCACTTTTTTGAAAAATATTTTACCTGAGGGAATATCCAACCGTCCCGGGACTTTTTATTATAAGCATTTTGCACATATTATGCATATTCAAAATATATATTCAAAATAGTGGGGATAATCCGCTGCAGCTGTACCTGCATAAATTCCAGCAAAATGACCATTTTTCCTGTGCGAATTCGCATTAGTGTGCCGTTTGAGGGTATGCACAATCAAATTAAAACTTTTGAATTATCCAACAAATTATTGAAATATATTATACATGTTTCATCTCAGTGATTTTTGCTGAAAATCAGTATTTTCTACAAGAATTTCATTGATAATTAAGTAGGGTTTAAATAAGGATTAAATTTTCAGAAGCTTGTTAGCGCTTTTTACAGGTAATTGCTATTTTTGAACAAAAATGATTAGATTTTCAAAAATTTGCATTAATTTACCAATTTCAAGTTAAGTTAGTGTCTTACGCAAAAAAAAATGGTATTTTGAAATAAAAACCGTTGTCGTTTTAGCAAAATTGGCAATTTTTGAACCGTTTTAGGTAATGTTAACTTTTTTCACAGATAATCCCTTATTTTAGTTCAA
Organism: Andricus grossulariae; assembly: GCA_011634705.1. Lineage (NCBI taxonomy): Eukaryota > Metazoa > Arthropoda > Insecta > Hymenoptera > Cynipidae > Andricus > Andricus grossulariae. The sequence continues at coordinate 103,661,465 of JAABKJ010075445.1, read as the reverse complement.
ATCAATAGAATTTGAAGCAGATTCACGTTTTTTTTTTATACAGGAATCTTTAAAACCTTTTTTTCATTGTCTTGGAACTTTATCTTTCGAAATCCTTATAAAGACTTGAATCTTTATTTCAAAACCTGAGCTAGAAAAATATACATTTTATTTAAATAATGTAAAAAATATTCTCAAATTTTAAATCATATTACGAGTGTTTTAAAAGCTTCTCAAACATTTGGATTACATTAAGAACTATTTATATTTTTAGCAGCACTTTTTAGATTTGGAAAAATTCGAAACAACAGTTGACGCAAACTTTTCCTGATTATTTTTATACATATTTTTGATTCTTGAAAATTTTTGATTTGATTAAAATATCAGTTGAATGTAAGTAGAATTATTACAATTTTAAGCAAAATTATGATTGTAGTTCAAGAAAGAGATAGAAGTTTGTTATGAATAATTTTATGATAGGACGCCTTTTTTTTTGTCAACGGATAAGTGGATTTCATCATTCCACAAAGCAACCCTATTTATTTTTCCCATAACTGATGAATTGTAATAATATACATTTATTAGAATGATACATTTTTCTAGAAAGTCAAGACTTAAATTTAATGTGAAATGAAGAACAAATAGGTAAGTGATCATATAAAATAGAATTCGTACTTCATTTTCTCATATCCATTTAGAGAAATTTCATCTCACGACTAATGATGTCTCTTGATGTTTCTGACTAAGCTACAGAAATAAATATAAAATACATTTAGTATGTAGAAATGTTCGTACTCTGGTCAAAATTAAGTGCGACGCACAAGATACGTGATGAGGATGCATTCGTTAGAGCCGAAGGGGCTTTAACAAAAGAGAATTCACAATGACCAATTTACAGTTGTTTTATGTTTAAAATTCATTGATTGAGTTGAAAATTATTTTTGTTGCTGAAAATTCGTCTTTTTAGGTAGAAAATTATTTTTCTCTGTTCAAAATCCATCTCATCAGTTAAAAAATCTACTATGAAGAACCCCTAATTGGGAAAGAGTCTGTAATCAATTGCCTACAGGCATCACAAACTTAATTCACAAATTTATCGAATTTCTTCAAGTTTTTGACAGATCATTAGAAATCATCTGATCCTGTTCTTTTAGCCTCTTCGAAAAAATTACAAAAAATTCCAAGTACAAAATAATATGCCTATCATTTGTCATCTGCAATTTTTTTCCTGTCATATTTCCTGCCATTTTCTAACGTTTTTTCCTGCCGTTTTCTCCGTCTTGGCGAAAAATTCAAGAAAAAGCCTGATTGAACAAAAATCACAAGCCCAAATTGACAACTGTTATCATATGAATCCATTATATAAATATGCGGATTTATTGAAGCATTGAAAGAGATAAAGTTGAAGCCATAAAGAGCTGTTTTTCCGAAAGCTTTGTTCAAACTGTAAACATAATATCTTGCTATAATTCTTCACGTCACGCAATCTTTACCACGTTGCCAGTATTTTTTGGGCGGGCAGAAGGTGAAAAGGAGGGGATTCAGTGAATGAAAAATTGGCTTCGTAGAATATGGAGAGCCCCCCTCCTCTCGTCCCGCAGTATATATGCGGAAGCATGTTGTAGAAGATTCCTTTCTTGCCAAACTAGTATCAGTCTCATGAAATCTCATCTAGTATAATAAAAAATGCGGATCGAAGCCGGTGCTCTATTCATCGCTTTTGCGGTTTTCTTTAATTCTATTGGTAAATATATTTCAAATAACCTCTAATTGACCTTGAACGTTACAATTGACCTATGACTTGGGTAGGTATCTGAACGTAGAATTTTCCACTCTATCGATTGCAGATGTAAAAAAGGGGGTTTCTATTTGAAAAAACAAAGTTGACCTTCAGAAAGCCATGAAGGTCACCTTCAAGGTCAAAATAAAGGTCACCATTGAATTCCCCGTTGAAATTTACTTTCAGGAATAACCTTCACTTTTTTGAAAAATATTTTACCTGAGGAAATATCCAACCGTCCCGGGAATTTTTAGACATCCTGTATAATTATAAATACGACGGTTCAAACCTTTCATTCTTGACATGATGGAGACAGTAGGGACTCAAAAATCAACACCATCTACATTCTTGCATCTCTAGAGTAGTGCATGCTGAAAAGACAGAGAATTTTTATTAAATAATTAGTATGAGCAGCTTTCAAAATATCGTTATGAATATGTACTTCATATCTTCAAACAGAAACATAACTTTAACTTACAAAGCAGATCAGCAGCAGGATACGAAGATTTAAAGATTAAGATCGTTTAAAGATTGTTATTGGTTCTATCAATGTTGATGACAGAGAATGAAAAATCGAAACCTGCAAAAAATTAAAATTGTACAAGCACAAAGAAAGTCTATAGATCTACACTTAATTTATAAAACCATACATACTATACTTTGTCTGACTTTGTATTTGTTGTCGATAAATTTCGAAAATTTCACATTTTACACTGCATGATCTCGATTGTTTTTTGAGAATAAAACAAAAAACGAAATTCACGTGGCCGAAAGACATCAACCAATAGCAAGCAATGTTAAATTTCCTCCATTCGTCAAAGATTTTTATCTTTTCATCGTTTCGACAACCATACACAAATACCTCACGAAGTTTAATTCTTACAGTAAAATATACGATTCCACGATCTACATTAATCTAATCAATGGACACGCTCAAAAGTCTCGAAAACATTTCATCGTATGTGCAACATTTTTTAAATTTCTAATAAATTTAACGCTCTCAGCAACAAGAGTCATAAGCTCAAGCCCTCCATTAGTTCTTGTATGGAGCCGAGTGGACCCCATTTCGGGAATGAAGACAATCAGATAAACCCCCGCTCCACAGTGGTCCAGAAATGTATTTCCGCGGACAAATTAAGTCACAAGGCGCATTTTTTCATTGATTTCAAAGTTATTTTTTTTTAAACACCCTGCATAAAATTTCGTATTGATTCCTGGAGGCAGATTGTCCATTTTCATTTTGTCTAAGAAAAATATAATTTCCCAATGTATTATTTTTTTGTTTGTGTAAATAAGCGAAGTGCACCATAATAAATAGTACTCGATGCAGAGACACAAATATAAGGAAAATGATTTGTTTCAGCAAGAATTTTATTGTCATAATCAAATTGTATTAAAAAAATATATATCTATCGATTCGCAGAAGCGAATTGCCGCCGAAGTACAAAAAAATGCTACCAAGAATCCTTATCTGAAATAATCATGTATTTTGGCCCATTTTGAATTGTCGGCGCAATTCTCAACCTATTTCAATGAAACTTGGCAGCTGACTGACTAATCATTAAAAAATAAGTTTAAGCATGGTTTTATGTTAATGTCTTAAAAACTGTAAGATTAGAATTTAAAAAACCATAAATCAACCAATTTTTAATGTGTGATCATCTCTGGAACCTAATACCCACATAGCACACTTCCGGAAAACTCTATGGTCTTTTCTTGGGAATTGGTCCAAGTGACCGGAAGAAAAAGCAAGGTCTGTCTTAGGCTTATACCTATTCTTGAGCCTTAGACCTAGACTAGACTAATGCTCCGTGGATCCTAGTTCCGAACTGAACCGCTAGGCCGCACATTAGGTGCATCGGCTCGTTGTTTTTGAAGCCTGAAATATTACTTAATATTTCGGATGTTTTTAAAATTCTTGATAGCTGTGCTGGGGTCCATATCATCTCACATGCGGCAAGTCTCTCTGCGGCAAGTCACACCTGCGGCATGTCACCTCTGCGGCATGTCACACCTGCGGCATGTCACATCTGCGGCCTGTCACATCTGAGGCATGTCACGTCTGCGACTTGTCACATCTGCGGCATGTCACATCTGCGGCATGTCTCATCTGCGGCATGTCACAACTGCGGCATCTCTGCCTAGCGGCTTCTCTCCCGCGCGGCACTTCTCACAGTGAAATTGACATTTTTGCAGCATCTCTCACCAGTGTCAAGTCTCCCAGTGGCATCTCTCCCCTTCAAACAAAATTTAAGTCCACTTAAAAATGGCAAAACTGCGGCGAGTCTCCCAGGACATATTGTCTCCTCGGTGGCATCTCTCACCCGGCAACCAAAAGGTTATACACTCCAACATTTGACCAAGAAAAAGGGCATAAGCGCCAATATTTGCAACAGAAAATGGGCATAAGCGCCAGTATTTGGCACAGCAAAAGGGCATAAGCGACAATATTTGTCAGAGAAAAAGGGCATAAGTGCCAAAGTTATAAATTCCAAAAGAGCATAAACGCCAAAATTTGATAAAGTAAAAGGGCATAAGCGCCAATATTAGGCACAGCAAATGAGCATAATCGCCAATATTTGGCACAGCAAAAGGGCATGAGTGCCAATATTTTGCACGTCGAAAGGGCATACGCGCCAAAGTTTCAAATACCGAATGGGTATAAACTCTAAAATTTGAACAAGGAAAAGGGCATAAGCGCCAATATTTGGCACAGCAAATGGGAACAAGCGCCAATATTTGGCACAGAAAGTGAGCATTAGCGCCTATATTTGGCACAGCAAAAGGGCATCAATGCCAATATTTGAAACAGCAAAAAAGAGCATAAGTGCCAATGTTTGAAATACCGAAGGGCGTAAACGATAACATTTGAAAAACCAAAATGGTATAAGTGCCAATATTTGGCACGTCGAAAGGGCAGACGCGCCAAAGTTTCAAATACCTAAAGGGTATAAACTCTAACATTTGACCAAGAAAAAGGGCAGAAGCGACAATATAAGGCACAGCAAAAGAACATAAGTGCCAATATTTGGCACATCAAAAGGGCATAAGTGCTAAAGTTTAGAATACCAAGCAGGCATGAACGCCAACATTTGACAGAGCAAAATAGTATGAACGCCAATATGTGGCACAGCAAGAGGACATAAGTGCTAAAGTTTGAAATTCCTGAAGAGTATAAACGCCAACATTTGACGAAGCAAAAGGGCATAAGCGCCAATATTTGGCACAGAAAAAGGGCACAAGTGCCAAAGTTTGAAATTCCAAAGGAGCCTACACGTCAACGTTTGGCAAAGCTAAAGTGTATAAGCGCTAAAATTGGGCACAGCAAAAGGGCATAAGTGCCGAAGTTTAAAATACCGAAAGGGTATAAATTCCAACGTTTGACCAAGCAAAAGGGCATAAGCGCGAATATTTGGCCCACTGAAAGGGCATAAGTGCCAAAGTTTGAAATTTTGAAAGAGTATAAGCACCAGCATTTGACAAAGTAACCGGGCATAAACGCCTATATTTGGCAGAACAAAAGGGCATAAGTGCCAAAGCATGAAATTCCAAAAGGGCAAAAACGCCAACAATTGATAAAGCAAAAGGTAATAAGCGCCGGAATATGGCACAGCAAAAGAGCATTAGTGCCAAAATTTGAAATTGCAAAGGAACATAAACGCCAAAATTTGACAAAGCAAAAGGGCATGAGCAGAAATATTCGGCACAGCAAAAGGGCATAGGTTCCAAAGTTTGAAATGCCGAAAGAGCATAAACGCAAACGGTTTCAAAAGCAAAAAGGTATAAGCGCCAATATTTGGGACAGCAAAAGGGTATAAGTGTCAACGTTTGAAATTAAAAAAGGGCATAAATGCCAACGTTTGCAAAAGCAAAATTATATAAGCGCCGAAATTTGGCACAGAAAACGGGCATAAGTTCCAAAGTTTGGAATTCCAAAAGAGCGTAAATGCCAACATTTGAGAATGCAAAAGGGCATAAATGCCAACATTTGGCAAAGCAAAAGGGCAAAAGCGCCAATATTAGCCACAGCAAAAGGGCATGAGTGCAAATGTTCGAAATTCCAAAAGAACATGAACGCCAACATTCGACAAAGCAAAAGTTATGAGCGTCAATATTTGGCACAGCAAAGGGCATACGTGCCAAAGTTTGAAATTCCAAAAGGGCATCAGCGCCAATATTTGGCACAGCAAGAAGGCATAAGTGCCAAAGTTTGAAATTACAAAATCGCATAAACGCCAGCATTTGACGAAGCAAAAGGGCACCAGGGCCAATATTTGGCACAGCAAAAGGGCATAAGTGCCAATGCTTGAGATTCCAAAAGAACATAAACGCCAACATTTGACAAAGCAAAAGGGTATGAGCGCCAATATTTGGCACAGCAAAAGAGCATAAGTGCCAAAGTTTGAAATTCCAGGAGGGCATGAACGCCAACATTTGGCAAAGCAAAAGGGTATGAGCGCTAATATTTTGCACAGAAAAAGGGCATAATTGCCAAAGTTTTAAATTCTAAAATGGCATGAAGGTTAACATTTGACAAAGCAAAAGGGCATAAGCGCCAAAATTTGGCAAAGCAAAAGGACATAAGTGCCAAAGTTTGAAATACCAAACGAGCATGAACGCCAACATTCGACAAAGCAAAAGTTATGAGCGTCAATATTTGGCACAGCAAAGGGCATACGTGCCAAAGTTCTTTAAAAACTTTCAAGGATCCGAATACCGAAAAATAGTTCGAGTAACTAGAGATAAACGTAAATACACAAAAAAAATATCAGGAGCATATCATGAACGTTCAAAAATGTTCTAGGGGTATTTAGAAAACTTTCGTTTCGCTTAGTTTAATTAGGTATTTAACAAAAATAAAATTTTTTATAATGTCGTTTCGATATTAAAACAAATATATTATTAACGAAGTGAAAATTTTCTAAGCAATGAAAGCAAAACAATGAAAGAGCGTGGCTACGTGTATCAAAATTTTGGTATGAATAGCTTCGAACAGTTTCGTATAAGTCGCAATCTGACTCAAAAATGTGACATGAATTATGGAGAAAGGAAGAATATCTTTGTCAATAATTTATAGTAATGAAATGTTCAGAAGCATTTGTTTTACTTAAATTGTACTGTGCGTATAATATTGTTGTATCTAGAGCTGGTGACCTATATAAAGTCAGTTCTAGATTAGTATTTTGTGATATTATATTCTACCCCAACTGTAATCAATATGTCCAGTTTCCACCGAGGATCTCAATATTGTTAATCGAATCATGGATTTTGTACGCACTTCAGCTAGCTCTATATATGTATTCACACTTTATATCGCTTTCATTGACCATCTGACTTCGGCTAATGTCTTCTTAATTAATTAATTAATTAATTAATTAATAGTTAAATCCGAGCATAGGCATAATCATTTTTTCGTCAAAATGTAAGAATTTTTTAAGAAAGAAGAGAAAGTTTCTCCTAATACGATTAATTTTTGAAAATCAAGCCGAAATATCTTCCCGTGGCAAAATGAAAGTTTTTAATTCTTGTTTCGATATCTGAAACAAATTAATTTTTTTCAAATTTGATAGATTCCCAGAAATAAAAACTATTACAATGAAAGAGATGGCTGAAAATTGTTACACCCAAAAATCAGTCTTCAAATTATCAGTGCATAAGCCTGACTACGTCTGGCAAATTGGTTAAACCTTAGGATGGAAAGTACAAGAATGTTGTGCTGTGTAAAGTCCTTTATTATTTCGTTTTATTCTTATAAATAAGACTAAAGACTCTTAACATTTTCCGTATCACGAACAAAAGGAAATCTTCTTCTAATATTTTTATTCAGAACAAAATTTAGAAGCAAAATAATAATAATATCGTTTAAAGTCAGAAAAGAACGAAAATTTTTCATGCATCAGAATTGCAGTCAGCTATTCTTCAAATTTTTCCCTGTTTTCATAAATACAGACAGACTACCAGTTTTACAATTTTTTGGTATCAAAAACAAAGTCAGAGTTTCTTCTACTATGTCTTATTGCCCAGGGTGAAAGTAAATATCTTCCAATTTCGTTTGTCAAAAGAGAACAAAGTTTTCACCTTTCATTTTTTTTCGAAACATCTTGAATATTGCTTCGAAAATCGCTCAATTTTTAGAACAAAAATAAAATTATTTGCACCCATCATTATTATATCGAAAGGGGTATCTAATAAACTATGCAATGAAATATATCATAATCACTGAATATCTATAACTACTCTGCTCTGTCATATATTCACATCTGGTAGGAAAGTTATACTCGCGTGCTTTTCCTATCTAAGTTTTATTTAAAATTAAGTGTATTTTTGACACTTCACACTGATTCTACATCCCATTTTCAACTGATATTTGATAAAAACAGGATCATGAAAATTGTTTTCACTCATATACTTACATTCGGGAGACATGGTTTTCGTGCTACTTGCGGAAAAAAGTTTCTCTACCTAGATTGTAAAACATAAACTTATATTTCATAGAAGATGTAACGCGGCTCACAAAGAATCGATGAGACTAATTTTTAAAAAAATATTGAGGGTAATGTTGTCAAAATGCATAAGAGAATTTACTGTTCTGACATGCTGACAGTTGGCAGGTTGGCACGTATTTATCATATGTACTTTAACGGAGATAATACCTAAACATTTTATGGAGTTGTTAACACTGAAGTTGCATATGTTGATACAAAAGCAACTTTCAGCAGGATAACGAAAGAGTGCGTAAGAGATAAACCAAGTGAATGAATATATCATCGACTGCAACTATTTTAAAAGTTTATAAAGTTGTCTGAGAGCCCATTTTTTCAGAATGGTAACGAAGTATTGGGCCGTCTATGTCTCTCTTTAACAATTTCCAGAAAGATATTTAGAAACGTAATCTCTGGCAAAGTTATCTTTTGTAATAAATTAAGCAAAAAAGGTTTAACCGGACCAAAATATGTTTCGTATCATCTGTATGTTCGTCTCATTAGAGACAAATATATATAACAAAAAAAGATGATTGAGAAAAAGGAAAGAATCAGTGAGACCACTCTGGGAGGTAGGATTCTTACCTGCATCCATGTCTCCCAGGTATCTATGTGATCTGACAGTCAAGTCAAAATCAGAGGATTAACTCAATTCGAAATATCATTAGTGCGGATCCCGGACTTAAATTTAGAGGGGACTAAGTCAAACAATTTATAATTGTTTTTAGCAATTTTCTCTTAGAATAGAGTTAGAAAGTCCCTGTTTAAAAAAAATTGTACTTTTTGTCAAATTTTCAATTGAAGCAAGGTAATGCCTAATTATTCTCAACGAAAATAATTGTTTAACAAATTTGTTATTATTGTAAAAAATATTTTCTTTGAATAATGATAGAAATTGCGGTTTTTTCCCTGAAATTTCCAACTTTATAACCACTTTTCACTTGAAATGATTTAATATTTATTTCTATTCATCAAAAATAATTGTTCGAACAAATTAGCATTGTTATTAGCTATCTTCTCTTAGATAAGTGCTAGAAAGTTGCAGTTTTTTCTGAAATTTTTGACTTTTTTCCAATTTGTAATTAGAGCGACGTGATAATTAATTTAAGTTGACAAAAATAATTTTTCGAACAATTTATTATTATTGCTAATAATATTCTCTTTGCTCAATGCCAGATAGTTGCGGTTTTCTTCTGAAATTTTAACTTTTTTCTACTTCACACTTAGTGGGGTAATAATTGATGCAAGTTAACAAACATACTCTTAATAAATAAGACTTTATTATTGGTATAAAGTTGCGTTTTTCTGAAATATTTAGTTTTGCTTTAGCCTTTAAATTGTGAACAAACAATAATTGAACTTCAACAGGAATAATTCTTTAAATAGTATTGTGTTGTTTTAAGTGAATTATTTTAAAAAAACTATCTCACACAAGATACAAAAAAAAGAAAGATTGGAATGATTAAGAGTAGGTGGGAGGACTAGGTCTTTAAAGGACTTGTAAAAGTGTTGTTTTATATTGCAACAAGAAGTTTATTGCGAAACGTAAAAGAAAAATTTCGAATTGCAAATATTTTAATATCAGCCCCGGTAGGGGGGTGGGGGGGTCGTTCCTCAGAGGAAACACGTCTCGTCGGTGACAATATACAATTGAGGGTTGTCAAAAAATTTTTACTCCTCGTTAGGTTGTAAAAAAAATTTTATATTTAGAGGTAGCGCAAGCCTATGAAGTTTAAGACGTATTTCCCATAAGGAAAAAAAGAAGTTTCTGTAAATTTTATTCAGAATCGTCAATATTAGCTGAATCGAGTTAAAACTCAACACTTCTCTTCACAAATAGCCATAGAATACGAATCATATATTACTTATCAAGGACCACCCCCCTAAGTCTGTTTTATAGGTTCCTAAAAAAACCCATAAGTGAAAAAATGGGTTCTGCGAGTTTTTAGCGCTAATTAGGATTTTTTGCGGATTTTTTAAATGCAAATTGTATCTAATACATAACTGGAACTGTAATGCATAACGAACATAACTATTTGATCAATTTATCATCATTGTTAATAATATTCTCTTAGAACAATGCTAGAAAATTGCAGTTTGTTTTTAATTTTTCACTTTGTGGTCAATTTTCAATTAAAGGGAGTTGAATGAATAATTAAAGTTGATAAAATTATTTTTTCAAACGTATAAATATTATGAATAATATTCAATTTGAGTAATGCTAAAAATTTTCTTTTTTTTCTGAAATTTACAACTATGTTGTTACTTTTCACATAGTGTGAGTTATTAATTAATTTGATTTAGCACAAATAATTATTCTAAAATATTATTTTTTATAACTATCTTCTTCTTTAATAATGAAATATAGTTGCGATTGCACTCAGTGAAGTAATAACTATTGCAAGTTAACAAACATAATTGTTCAAACATTTATTAATTGTTTATAACTATCTTCTCTGAGATAAGTGCTAAAAAGTTGCGGTTTTTCCTGGACTCTTAAGTTTTTTGTCTACTTTTCACTTAGTGAGGTAATAATTAATGCCAGTTAACAAATATGCCTATTTTCACAATTTATTATTGTTTATAACTATCCTCTCTGAGAGTAATGCTAGAAAGTTTCTTCTTTTGTAGTCTTTATTTTGGCTTTGACTTTTCAGTTATAAGCAAATAGTAAGTGAACCTCAAGAAGAAGAATTTTTAAAATAATATTTTACTTTTTTAAGTCAATTATTCGTGCTCTTTTGGCAATGTTTAAAAAAAATCAATTTAAAAAAACAAGCTGGCTTACACAAGAGATAAAAACAAAGAATGAAGTAATTAGGACTAGGTGGGAGGCCTAGGTCTTCAAATGACTTGTAAAAGTTTTGTTTTAAATGACAACAAGAAGTTTATTGCAGAGCGTAGAAGAAAAATTTGGAATTATTCCTTGAATTCTGTGAATTCCTTGAATTCTGTGAATTCCTTGAATTCTGTGAATTCCTTGAATTCTGTGAATTCCTCGAATTCTCTGAATTCCTTGAATTCTGTGAATGCCTTGAATTCTGTGAATTCCTCGAATTCTGTGAATTCCTTGAGTTCTGCGTATTCCTTGAGTTCTGCGAATTCCTTGAATTCTGTGAATTCCTTGAATTCTGTGAATTCCTTGAATTCTGTAAATTCTGTGAATTCCTTGAATTCTGTGAAATCATTGAATTCAGTGCATATCGTGAAATCCTTGAATTCCGTGAATTCCTTGAATTCGGTGAATTCCTCGAATTCAGTGAATTCAGTGAATTCCTCGAATTCAGTTAATTCCTCGAATTACTTGAAATCCGTGAATCCCAAGAATTCCGTGATTTCCTTGAATACCTTGAATTCGGTGATTTTTTTTTAATTCGCTGAATACTTTTAAATCCTAGAATTCCTTGCATTCGGTGAATTCCTCGAATTCAGTGATTTCCGTGAACTCCTTGAATTCCGTGAATTCCGTGAATCTCTTGCATTTCGTGAATTCCTTGAAATCCGTGAATTCCTTGATTTCAGCGAATTCCGTGAAATCCTTGAATACCATGAATTCCTTGAATTCAGTGAATTCCTCGAATCCAGTGAATTTTTTGAATTCCATGTATCCCAAGAATTCCTTGAATTCAGTAAATTGCATGAATTTCGTGAATTCCGTGAATTCCTTGAATGCTGTTAATTTCTTAAGTTTTGTGAATTAATTCAATTCCGTGAATTCCTTGAATTCAGTGAATTTGTTGCATTCCGAGAATTCCCTGAATTCAGTGAATTCCGTGAAATCCTTGAATTCCGTCAATTCCCTGAATTCGGCGAACTCCTTGAATTCCGTGAATTCCTTGATTACTTGAATTTCGGGAATTCCTTTAATTCAGGGGATTGCGCGTATACCTTGAATGTCGTGAATTTCTTTAATTCCGCAAAATCCTTCAATTTTGTAAATTCCTTAAATTCCGTGTATTTCGTGAATTAGGCGAATCACTTTAATTCCTTGAATTCCGTGCATTCCTTGAATTTCGTAAATCTCGTGAATTTCTAGAATTCCATGAATTCCTTGAATTCAGTGAATTCGTTGAATTCAGTGAATTTCTTGCATTCCGTGAATTCCTTGAATTCAGTGAATTCCGTGAAATCCTTAGATTCCGTCAATTCCCTGTATTCGGCGAATTCCCTGAATTCCGTGAATTCCTTGATTACTTGAATTCCAGGAATTCCTTGAAATCAGTGAACTTCATGAATTCCGTAAATTCCTTAAATTCAGTGAACTTCATGAATTCCGTAAATTCTTTGAATTCCGTGAATCCCGTGAATTCTTTGAATTCCATGAATTTCGTGAATTCTTGGAATTCCGTGAATTTCGTGAATGCCGTGAATTACTTTAATTCCATGAATTCCTCGAATTCCGTGCATTTCGTGAATTTTTCGAATTCTGCAAATTCATTGAATTCCTTGAATTCAGTGAATTCCATGAATTTCGTGAATTCCGCCAATTTCGTGAATTCCGCGAATTCCTTGAATCCCGTTTATTCCTTGAATTTCGTGAATTCCTTGAATGCTGTGAATTCCGTGAATTTCTAGAATGTCGTGAATTCCGTGAATTCATTGAATTTCTTGCATGTCGTGAATTCCTTGAATTCTTTGAATTCCGTGAATTCTTTGAATTCTGTGAATTCTTTGAATTCTGTGAATTCAGCAAATTCCGTGAATTCAGCGAATTCCGTGAATTCCGTGAAATCCTTGAATGCCATAGATTCCTTGAATTCGGTGAATTCCTAGAATTCAGTGAATTTCTTGAATTCCGTAAATCGCAAGAAGTCCTTGAATTCGTTGAATTCCTTGAATACCGTGAATTCAAGGAATTCCTCGAATTCAGTGAATTTCTTGAATTCCGTGAATTGCGTGAATTTCGCGAATTCCGTGAACTGCGTGAATTCCGTGAACTGCGTGAATTCCGCGAATTCCGCGTATCGCGTGAATTCCGCGAATTCCGCGTATCGCGTGAATTCCGCGAATTCAGTGAATATCTTGAATTCTGTAAATTCATGAAATTCGGTTAATTCATTGAATTCATTTAATTGCTTGAATTCAGTGAATTCCTTGACTTCAGTGAATTCCTTGAATTTCGTGAATTTCTTCAATTCAGCGAACTCCTTGAATTCCATGAATTTCGTGAATTCTGTGAATTTCTTGAATCCCGTGAATTCCTTGAATTCCTCGAATTCAGTGAATTTCTTGAATTCCATGTATCTCAAGAGTTCCTTGAATTCCGTGCATTTCGTGAATCTAAATAAAGCGTACTTCAGAAAAAGGAATTCTTCCTCTGATCTCTCCAGTAGCTTAGTGGTTAGAGCACCTGACCGGAAATCAGTAGACCTGGAGTTCGAATCCCAGCGAAGTTAAAGGAGATATTTTTTCCGAGTAAAATTTAACAAAAAAATGTTTATTTTCCATCTTGTCTGAAATGACGTTAACATATTTTCAGTATAGGAGAATATAACTTCGGTCGATATTGTAGATTTCCATGTTATGTCTGGATTTCTCTACTCGATACGTTTCCTTCTCCGATGATAATACAGATTCTACTGAAATTGATATATAACATCTTGTTAAATAAAGCGTACTTCAGAAAAAAGAATTCTTCCTCTGATCTCTTCAGTACCTTAATGGTTAGAGAACCTGAACGGAAATCAGTACACCTGGTGTTTGAATCCCAGCGGAGTGAAAGGAGATCTTTTTTCTGAATAAAATTTAATTTAAAAAAATTTTTTTTTTCATCTTGTCTGAAATGACGTTAAAATATATTCTTTATAGGAGAATATAACTTTGGTCGATATTGTAGATTTCCATGTTCTGTGCGGATTTCTTTTCTCGATACGTTACCTTCTCCGATGTTAATACAGATTCTAATGAAATTGATATATAACGTTTGCTAAATAAAGCTTACTTCAGAAAAAAGAATTCTTCCTCTGATCTCTCCAGTAGCTTATTGGTTGGAGCACCTGAACGGAAATCAGTAGACCTGGTGTTCGAATCCCAGTGGAATGAAAGGAGAAGATCTTTTATCTGAATGAAATATAATTAAAAAATTCTTATTTTCCATCATGACTGAAATGACGTTAAAATATTTTCTGTATAGGAGAATATAACTTTTGTCGAGATTGTAGATTTACATGTTATGTGTGGATTTCTCTTCTCGATCCGTTACCTTCTCCGATGATAATACATATTCTAATGAAATCAATATATAACATCTCGCTAAATAAAGCGTACTTCAGAAAAAGAATTCTTCCTCTGATCTCTCCAGTACCTTAGTGGTTACAGCACCTGAACGGAAATCAGTAGACCTGGCGTTCGAATCCCAGCGGAGTGAAAGGAGATATTTTTTCTGAATAAAATTTAATTAAAAAATGTTTATTTTCCATCTTGTCTGAAATGACGTTAAAATATGTTCTGTATAGGAAAATATAACTTTGGTCGATACTGTAGATTTCCATGTTATGTGTGGATTTCTCTTCTCGATCCGTTACCTTATCCCATGATAATACAGATTTGTAATAAAAATTGATATATAACATCCTGCTAACTTATCCGTACTTTATAAAAAGGAATCCTTCCTCTGATCTCTCCAGTAGCTTAGTGGCTAGAGCACCTGACCGGAGATCAGTTTACCTGGTGTTCGAATCCTAGCGGACTGAAAGGTGAAGATCGTTTTTCTGAATAAAATTTAATTTAAAAATGTTTATTTTCCATCTTGTCTGGAATGGCGTTAACATATTTTCTGTATAGCAGAATATAACTTTGGTCGATATTGTAGATTTCCATGTTATGTGTGGATTTCTCTTTTCAATCCGTTACCTTCTCCGGTGATAATACAGATTTGTAATAAAAATTGATATATAACATCCTGCTAAATAAAGCGTACACAAGGAAAAGGAATTCTCCCTCTGATCTCTCCAGTAGCTTAGTGGTTAGAGCACCTGACCGGAAATCAGTTTACATTGTGTTCTAATCCCAGCGGAGTGAAACGGAAGATCTTTTTTGTGAATAAAATTTAATTCAAAAGTGTTTATTTTCCATCTTTTCTAAAATGACGTAAAAATATTTTATGTATAGGAGAATATAACTTTGGTCGATATTGTAGATTTCCATGTTATGTGTGCATTTCTCTTTTCGATCCGTTACCTTCTCCGGTGATAATACAGATTTGTAATAAAGAAAAAGAAAAAGGAATTCTTCCTCTGATCTCTCCAGCAGCTCTGTGGTTAGAGCACCTGACCGTAAATCAGTTTATCTGGTGTTCGAATCCCAGCGGAGTTAAAAGAGAAGATTTTTGGTCTTAAAAAGAATTTAATTAAAAAATGTTTATTTTCCATCTTGTCTGAAATAACGTTAAAATATTTTCTGTATATGAGAATAAAACTTTGTTCGATATTGTAGATTTCCATGTTATTTGTTGATTTCTCTTCTCGATTTGTTACCTTCTCCGATGACAATACAGATTTGTAATAAAAATTGATATATAACATCCTGCTAAATAAAGCGTACTTCAGAAAAAGGAATTCTCCCTCTGATCTTTCCAGTAGCTTAGTGGTTAGAGCACCTGACCGGAAATCAGTTTACCTGGTGTTCGAATCCCAGCGGACTTAAAAAAATGTCAATGAAAATAGTGGAATATTCTACCTAAGAGATGAATTTTTAACTGAAATTATTAATCTTCAACTAGAATAGTTAAATTTTCAGATCAAAAAATTAATTATTAACAACAGAAAACCCATTTTCAATAAAATAGAAAAATTTTCAATTAGAGAGATAAATTTTCAACTAAAATTATTAATCTTAAAATAGAATAGTTTAATTTTCAGTTCGAGAAATTAATTATTAACAAAAAAACAACATTTTCAATAAAATAGTAAAATTTTCAATTATAGAGATGAATTTTAAACTAAAATTATTAATCTTCAATTAGATTAGTTAAATTTTCAGTTCGAAAAATTAATTATTAACAACAAAGAAACAATTTTCAATGAAATAGGAAAATTTTCAATTATAGAGATAAATTTTCAACTAAAATTATTAATCTTTGAATAGAATAGTCCAATTTTCAGTTCGAGGAATTAATTATTAACAACATCAAAACCATTCTCAATAAAATAGTAAAATTTTCAATTATAAAGATGAATTTTTGACTAAAATCATTAATCTTTCACTAGAATAGTTAAATTTTTAGTTTGGAAAATTAACGATTGACCAAAAAAGAAAAAATTTCAATAAAATATTAAAATTTTCAATGATAGAGATGAATTTTTATCATAATACATGAATTTTTAACCAAAGAGTTAAATTTTCATATAAAATAAATGCATTTTCGACTAAAAACTTAACATGCCAATTTTCAGTTAAACAGTTAATTTTCAACTAAAAAAAAATTTCAAACAGAATAGTTAAATTTTCCACAAAAGAGATGATTTTTCTACTACAATTATTAATCTCAAACTAGAATAGTATAATTTTCAGTTCGAAAAATTAATTATTTACAACAAGAAAAATTTCAATAAAATAGTAAAATTTACAGTGATAGAGATGAATTTTCAACAAAATACATGCATTCTTAACCAAATAGTTTAAATTTTTATCCAAAATAGATCAAATTTCCCCTTAAAATTTAACAGTTAAATTTTTAGTTGAAAAGTTTAAAACAAAATAGTTGAATATTCTACCTAAAAGATAAATGTTTAACTGAAATTAATAATCTTCAATTAGAATAGTTAAATTTTCAGTTCGAAAAAGTAATGATTAACCAAAAAAGAAACAATTTCAATATAATAGTAAAATTTTTAATTACAGAGATGAATTTTCATCATAATACATGAATTTTTAAACAAATAGATAAATTTTCATATAAAATGTTCCCCTAAAAATTTAGCATGTCAATTTTCAGTTGAAGAATTAATTTTCAACTAAAAAAAATGTGAAACATAATAGTTGTATTTTCTACCCAAGAAATGAATTTTCTACTAAAATTATTAATCTCTAACTACAATAGTTAAATTTTCAGTTCGAAAAATTAATTATTACAAAAAATGTTAATAAAATAGTAACATTTTTAGCGATAAAGATAAATTTTCAATAAAATACATGAATTTTTAACAACATAGTTTAATTTTCATCCAAAATAGATCAAATTTCCCCTTAAAATTTAACAGTTGAATTTTCAGTTGAAAAGTTAATTTTCAACTAAACAAAAATGTCAAACAAAATAGTTGAATATTCTACCGAAGAGATGAATTTTCAACTAAAATTATTGATCTTCAATTAGAATAGTTAAATTTTCCGTTCGAAAAATTAATGATTAGCCAAAAAAAAAATTTCAATAAAATAGTAAAATTTTCAATGATACAGATGTATTATCATCAAAATACATGAATTTTTAACCAAATAGTTAAATTTTCATATAGAATAAATACATCTTGCACTAAAAATTTAACATCTCATTTTTCAGTCAGAGAGTTAATTTTCAACTGAGAAAAATGTCAAACAGAATAGTTGAATTTTCTATCACAGAGATGAATTTTCTACTAAAATTATTAATCTTTGTCTAGAATAGTTAAATTTTCAGTTCGAAAAATTAATTCTTTGCGGCAACAAAAATTTCAATGAAATAGTAAAATTTCCAATGATAGAGATAAATTTTTATCAAAATACATGAATTTTTAACCAAATAGTTAAATTTTTATCTAATATTGACAAGATTTCCCCTTAAAATTAAACAGCTAAATTTTCAATAAAGAGTTAATTTTTAACTGAACAAAAATGTCAAACAAAATAGTTGAATATTCTACCTAAGAGATGAATTTTTAACTGAAATTATTAATCTTCAACTAGATTAGTTAAATTTTCAGTTCAAAAAAATAATTATTAACAAAAGAAAAATTTTCAATAAAATAGTAAAATTTTCAATTATAGGGATGAATTTTTAACTAAAATAATGAATCATCTTCCAATTTTTTTCTATAATTTTTAATTAATTAATTATTATCTAAGGATATACATACTTGTATACTTTGTAAGCAAATAGTAAAAATGCAGTAGCATACATAAGCACAAAAATCAGCCACGGAAGTAAAAACGTTATGATAACTAGCGTTAAAAGCCACGGAATCCATGACGTGAAATCCAAATCTATGTAATCCACTGAACAAATTTTAATTTCAATGCTAAATTCTAAACTTGATTTATAATTAAATCATATTATTCCTGAGAACTTAGTCCTTTTTCTACATTATTCAAATCGACTATCACACAATTTTATAACTCACCTTTAAATTTATAAAAAAATCATATTAAAAATGTAAATAATAACAAAGACTTATTGAATAAATTATATATCAAATAATAAAAATGATCAATTAAAGCATCGGCTTTTTTTGATTCGGAAATTCATCCGCGATAGCGCTGAAGTAAGATTTTTTATTTCTTTCTTCACCCTTTTTAATTTTTATTTAATAGTATTTAATTTTTTAATTCTATTAAGTAAGCAGGTTGGCCGAAAAACTTTATCTTTAAAATTCCTTGACTTTTATCTGATTTTTCAAATTTATTTATTTATTTCAACCGTAAAAAATACCATAAAAAAGAAATTCATAAAACAAGAGGACAAATTTTCAATAAAAATGATTAATTTTCGACCAAAAATGATATCAATTTTCAACTAAAATGATGAACTTTTCAACTAAACAGACGAATTTTCAACAAATAAAGATTTTTCAGTCAAGAAAGAAAACTAAGATGATGAATGAAGATTTTTTTTAACAAAATTGTTGAAATTATTTTTTATGCAAAAGAGATGATATTTTCAACGAAAAATTTATTAGGTGATATTTCAACCAAAAAAAGATTTTAATTATTAAATGAATTCAAAAAAGTTGACATCAACCACTATTTCTACCAACTTTGTTGAATCCTTAACTAAAAATATCAATTTTCCACAGAAAATGGAATAGTTGAATTTTCAGTTGAAAAATTAATTTTCAACCAAAAAAAAAACGAACTTTCCAGAACAGAGATGAATTTTTAATTAAAATTATGAATATTCAACAAATAATAATTTTTTAATTAAAATTTTGAAATTATTTTTTATGCAAAAGAGATAAAATTTCCAACGAAAAAGTTAATATTTGATATTTCAACCAACAAAGATTTAAATTAATAAATTAGTGAAAAAAAAGTTGAAATCAACCACAATTTTTAACAAATTTGTTGAATCCTTAACCGTGAAGAAGAACTTTTATCAAAACAGTTAACTTTTCACAACAACAAATTTTTAAAAAATTGTTAAATTTTCAACAAAACAGATGAACTTTTAACCAAATAGTTGAATTACAAATAAAAAAGATAAATTTTATACCAAATAGCTCAATTTTTAACTAAAAAAAATTATATTTCTACTAAAGCAGATTAATTTTTAAACTAAAAAGACGGATTTTCAAAAAATATTTGAATTTTCAACCAAGAAAGATTTCAGTTTAATTTTTAATCCGAAAATATAAATTTTCGTCAAAATAGTTCAATTTTCAAACAAAGAGATAAACCTTCAACCAACAAATAAATTTTTAACAAAGCATCTTTTACACAAGTAATCTAATTTTCAATTAAAAAAAAAAAAAATAACAAAATAGTTCAACTTTCAACCAGAGAGACGAATTTTTAACTGAAATGATGAATCTTCAATTGGAATTGTTAAATTTTCAGTTAAGAAAATTATTTTCCAACCAAAAAAAAAAAGAATTTTCAACCAAAGATATGAATTTACATTTAAGATGATGAATATTCGACAAAAAAATGATTTTTTAACAAAACTGTTCAATTTTCCACAAAGTAGATCAATTTTTATCCAAATCAGATAAATTTTCAACGAAAATGGTAAAATTTCATATTTTAACTAAAACCTATTTTAATTTTTGATAAAAAACAGTTGATAGTCAACCAAAAAAGACAAATTTTTAACAATTTAGTTGAATTCTCAAACTTAAAGACGAATTTTCAACAAAAAATTTGACTTTTCAAGAAAAAAATTTTTTCTAACGAAATTGTTAAATTTTCAAAAAAATATATGAACTTTGAAACAAAAAGATCAATTTTCAACCAAAAACATGAATTTTTTACAGAAAAAGACCATTTTTCAACAAATTTTTAGTTGAAAAAATAATTTGCAACCAAAAGAAAAAACATGTTTTCAACCAAAGAAATGAATTTTCAATTAAAATTATGAATCTTCAACAACAACAAAAATAATTTTGTAAGAAAATTGTTAAATTTTCCACAAAATATATTAATTTTTAACCAAATGAGTTGAATTTAGATATTTGGTTGAAAATGCATGCATTTTGTTAAAAATTTGTTTACAAAATTTAAAAAAACAAACGAAAATGAAAATTTTAATCCAAACAACAACGCACAATATGAAAAAAAGTCAAGAGGAGAAAAAGGTTGCTTCTTGAACAAGCTTTAATATTGTCATAACTTTTGAGTTTCCTTGAAAAATCGAAAATTTAAATTTCGATCACACAAAAAATTAATGAAAAATCAAAAATTCCATTTTGTGGTCAAACTATACAAGATACGAAAAAAGGTTAATAGTAAAAAATTATGCACTCAAAAAAGATCTACAAAGTTGTTACTTTTGGCAGGACGCTTAGTTTTTGTTTTATTAGTAAAAAAGGTAATAGACAGATTTGTGTGGATTAATTTTTTAACAAGACGTGTAGTTTTTGCTTTAATCGTACAAAATAGCATTTAGGATAAAAAAATTAAATTTTTTGAAAAACCACAGAAGAGAGGAAAAAAATGAAAAGGCAAAAGCTATTCAACCAAAAAAGATCTACAAATTTTGTATAAGTTTTTGTTATAAAAATACATTCAAGTTTGAAGAAACTTACTTTTTGGAAAAACGATATAAGCTACAATAACATTTTATTTAATACAATTTTTCGCCTAAATTATATTTTAAAATGTTCTTAGAACCACTTTGGGCTAGGATAAGGTCCATCAAGCTAGAACCTCCACAATCGAAATTCCCAAATTTCTTTGTATCAAAATTTTGAGCCTTTTTGAGCTTTTTTTGGCTGTATTGCCAATTTTTGGGCTCCACTACTTTTTTTGAAAATTCAAATTTAGAGTGGAAATGCTGACTTGACTCAAGCCAGCATCTCCACTATATAAAATTTTTGAAAAATCAAACACGACCGAATTTTGCGCTTTTTTGGACTCTTGAAAGCACCAAAACCAATTTCCAAAAACCACCCCTACTGAAAATGAAACTACCCCCTATGTACAAACTCAAACTCGGAACAGACGAAGTACACCAGAATTTTTGGCTTATTTTGGGCTCTTGAATGCAGAAAAAAAAAATCAAAAAACCACTGCCTATGTACAAAAAAACCATCCCCTTGCAAAAAATAAAATCTGAAAAAACAAAATGCATTATAATTTTGGGCTTACTTTGGGCTCTCGAATGCACCAAACAAATTTTTCCAAAACCGCCCCCATGTACAAAAAAACCAACCCCTTAGTAAAAACTCAAACCTGTAAAATACAAAATAGAAATTAGTGTTGGGCTTTTCTTGGGCTCTTGAATGTTTTCATTTTTTTGTTACAAAAACTACCTCTACATTTAAAAAATCAAACCGGGCCCCAAACTTCAGAAACATATTGGTGTTGGTATTTTTGAGGAGCCCACAAGGGGTTGCTTTTCAAAAAAATAAAAATGCAATTCTACCACCGGCCTTGCATTTGTTCGGCTCTTGAATTCCGTAAAACTGCATTGTCGGAAAACGAACCTTACATTTCGAAACAATCCGTTATTTCTGCCCTACAAACTAAAACACTGCAAAACAACCCATCTGTATACCGTCAGTACGAATTTACTGAACAATAATCCTTTTCAGAATTTTACAGTGTAAATAGAGTCTCTGACTTTTGGACTCCTCAAAACTTCCAACAATGATTTTTGGGTTCTAACCCTCAGCGTTAAAAAAACAACCCCTTCACATGACGCAGGTATGAATTTGTCAAAAAATAATCTTTTTCAGAATTTTACCGTGTAAATAGAGTCTCTGATTTTTGGGCTCCTCAAAAATACCAACACCAATAAGTTTCTGAAGTTTGAGACTCGGTTTGATTTTTGAGATGTAGGGGTAGTTTTTTCAACAAAAAAATGCAAGCATTCGAGAGCCCAAGAAAAGCCCAACACTACTTTCTATTTGTATTTTCCAGCTTTGAGTTTTTACTCAGAGATTGGTTTTTTCGTACATAGGCGTGGTTTTGGAAAAATTTGTTTGGTGCATTCGAGAGCCCAAAATTCTGATGCACTTTGTTTTTTGCAGATTTTATTTTTTTCAAGGGGGTGGTTTTTTTGTACATAGGGGGTGGTTTTTTTTCATGTTTTTTGTGCATTTAAGAGTCCAAAATAAGCCCAAAATTCTGGTGTACTTCGTGTTTTTCGAGTTTGAGTTTGTACATAGGGGGTACTTTATTTTCAGTAGGGTTGGTTTATGGAAATTGGCTGTGTCGCGTTCAAGAGACCAAAAAAGCCCAAAATTATGTCGTGTTTGATTTTTGATTTCTTGGAATTTTTATATATTGAAGGTGCTGACTTGAGTCAAGTTAGCACCTCCAATCCGAATTTGAATTTTCAAAAAAAGTAGTGGAGCCCAAAAATCGACCAAATAGTTGAGTTCTCTACCAAGAGAGGGGAATTTTTAACACAAAGAGACGAATTTTTAACAAAATGAGTACATTTTCAACCAAAAAGATAAATTTTCAAATAGAATTATGTATTTTTAAATAAATGGGTGATTTTTAATCAAGAAGATTAATTTTCTACCATAAAGGACGAATGTTCAACTAAAATGATGAATCTTCAACAAAAAAATGGAGTTTGAACAAAAATTGTTCTTTCAACCGAATTTTTAACCAAAGAATATACATTCTAATCGAAAAATATAATACATGGTTCAATATTTGACCAAAACAAGATATGAATTTTAAATAAGGAACCAGCAATTTTTGCTATAAATTGCAATTTTTATCAGAATTCATAGTGATCCAATTCATAGTCCTTTTTATACATTATACATATGAAATAATTATTCGTTTACTGTTATTCTCTTATTTTTCTGGCTCTAAAGTGCCAAATTTACTGAAAAAATTTAAATTTTCACATTTTTTTGAAAGTAGCCTAAAAATTTCATTGATCGAAAGTGTCGTGTTTTGAAACTTACAAACTGAAAGTTTCCAATCAAAACTTTCAACAACAAATTGCTAATGGAACCTGGTAGGAGAATGAACTTACACGCCTTTTTAAATAATACGATTAATGAAATAATTCATTTCGTAATTTTGGGCAAAAAATGTAACCAAAATTAACCTTTTCATAAAATAAGTAACTTTTTAGTAACCGCGGATCAAGAAAGTAGCTAAGTTACTAAAAAGTAACCCGTTCCGAGCCCTGCAACTTGGGAATTTTAATATTCTGGAATTTTTAAATTCTGTAATATTATAAGCTGTCTGGGAATGCTATTATTCTGGAATTCAGTATTTCGGGAATTTTATTATTCGGAAATTTTTCAATTCGGTAATATTAAAAACTGTCCGGGAATATTCTAATTTCGAAATCTTATTTCTCGGAAATTTTATTATTCAAGAATTTCCTTATTGGGGAATTTTTCAATTCGAGAATTTTATTTTTCGGGACTTCTCAAATTCGGTAACATAATAAACTCTCGAGAATTTTCCAATTCCGGAATTTTACAGTGTCGCGAATTTTATTTTTCAAGATTATTGAGTCGTTCCTTTTTCACACGGTCGTCTTTTTCACCACGAGTGTATTTGGATGTTATTTTTCATTTTGAAAAAGCTTTTTAATTCAATAATGAAATCGTTACATATTTATGTATGGAGTTTATAATTCAATCAAATAGTTTCTAGAAAATAAAGAATAATGTCCAAATACACTTATGATGGATAATCCTTTGTTTCTAAGTATTAAAAAAATGGTAACGAAAATTCTGCAGCGCAGGATAATAGACGGGAGAACTTGTACTCGCTTGTCGGCACGCGAACGGATGAGGAAGAGAGTGGGGAAACACTGTCAAACTGTAAGGAGTGGGGGTTCGAATTCCCCTCTGAGACTTCTCCTCCGCTCCGCCGCCGCGAGCTCGGGATTTCTTCAATCGCTTGCCCTGTAAAATTTTACTTTTGCCTAGTAGGTCCCTTCTCTCGGATCTCGTCACCTATGAGTCTATATAAATCTTATTGCTGACTCATTTATTACTTATTATACATTTGAATTTCATAAAATTTCAGGAATATGTAGCAGTCAAAGTGATTCAAGGAGGTACACACTTTCGATTTTTAAAATGTCCCGACAAATATATTCTATTTACCAAGCGTAGACATTAGACACCACATAAGTCCGCTCCACTAGCTCACACCTCTCACATTTGTCAGTGAAACCGAGGCGAGAACGAGAAAGGATGAGACGGTATAAGGAAGAGTTTGACGAGACTAATCAATAAATAGGCCCGAAAACACGGGACGGAACCGAGGAACGGGCAAGGCGAAAGCGAGACAGGTTCGGTATTCCTTGTCTCGGACGGCATCACGACGTCATAGATATAACTGCCATTACATACCAACGAACTTTAAAAGCGGCTCCGAATGGGATTTATCAGCGTTATCAAATATATTGCCAGTTTTCGGCTGCACGGTTGCATGTTTTTGTCTGATGTTTTGTATACCTCATCTAAATATTGGTCTCTTATTGTGAAGTCTCGGTTTTTGAAAGAATGTTTATATTTGACGTTCTAAACAAAAGGAAAAAAACAATAGAAAACAAAAGCAGTGATGCTCAGTACTAGCTGAGTGTGTATTTTCGAGACCTAGCCAATCGACACCCGTAAAATTTACGAGGCAGACTCGCCGGGGCACGATTGGAGACTCGAGAGCGCATCGAACTACCCGAAAAGAATCGCTTTTTCAGTGTTATCAGATGCAGGCCGATTCAAAAAACTGAAATTATAACATTTTAGTTGAAATTTCATCCTCGTGGCTGAAAATTGAACTAATCCAGTGTAAGATTCATTATTTTAGTCGAAAATTCATCACTTTGGTTGAAAATTTAATTACTTTCTTAAATATCCATTTTTTCGCAATTTTTCTGGTCGAAAATTGATTTTTTCCAGTTGAAAATTTCAATTATTTACTTGAAAACGTATATTTTTCATTTCAAAATTCAACTATTTAGTTCAAGCTCATGTATTTGATTAAAAGATTGTCTTTTTTGTAGAAAATTAATCTTTTTGGTTGAAAAGTCAACTATTCCTGTTTAAAAATTTATCATTTCAGTGAAAAATTAAACAACCTGGTTGAAAATTCAAGTCTTGTGTCAAAAACATATATCTTTTTTCGTTGAAGATTCAACTATTTCAGTTGAAGATTTAACATTTTAGTTGAAAATTAATGACTTTTTTATGAAAAATCCACTATTCCAGTCAAAGATTCATAATTTTAGTTAAAAATTCAACTTTTGTTGAAAATTCAACTATTCCAAGTAAATATTCATCATTTTAGTTGAAATTTCATCTTGGTGGTTAAAAATTCAACTATTAAAATTTAAAAATTTTTCATTTTTGTTGAAAATTAAATACCTGGTTGAAAGTTAAAGTCTTGTGTCAGAAGCTTATTTTTTTGTTGAAGATTCAATTATTTCAGTTGAAGATTCTTCAGTTCACTTAAAAATTAATTTTTTTTTGTGGAAGAGAAACACTATTTCAGTTATAGATTAATAATTTCAGTCAAAAATTATACTTTTGCTTCAAAATTCAACTATTCTAGTTAAAGATTCATAATTTTTTTCGAAACTTCATCTTTTTGGTTAAAAATTAAACTAATCCAGTGTAAGATTCATTATTATAGTTAAAAATTCATAACCTCGGTTGAAAATTCAACTACTTTGTCAAATAATCCTTTTTTTTCGCAATTTTTCTGATCGAAAATTGATGTTTTCTAGTTTAAAATTTCAATTCTCACTGGAAAACCTATATTCTTTATTTCAAAATTCAATTATTTAGTTGAAGTTCGTGTATTTTAGGTAAAAATCACAATTTTTGTCTAACATCAATCTCTTTGGTAAAAAATTCAACTATTTTAGTTGAAAAATTTATAATTTTGATTGAAAATTCATGATTTCAGTTGAAAATTAAACTACTTGGTTGAAAGTTAAACTCTTGTGTTGAAAAGTTTTGTTCTTGTTGAAGATTCAACTATTTCAGTTAAAGATTCATTAGTTTATTCAAAACATAATTTTTTTTTTATGAAAAATCAACTATTTCAGTTGAAGCTTAATAATTTTAGTTGAAAATTCAACTTTTTGTTCGAAAATTACACTGATCCAGTGTAAGATTCATTATTATAGTTGAAAATTCATCACTTGTTTGAAAATTCATAATTTCAGTTGAAAATTAAACTTCTCGGTTGAAAGTTAAACTCTTGAGTTAAAAACTTATTTTTTGTTAAAGATTCAACTAATTCAGTTGAAGATTTATCAGTTTATTTTAAAATTAATTTCTTTGATGGAAAATCAACTATTTCAGTTAAAGCTTAATAATATTACTTAAAAATTCAACTATTTCAGTTGAAGATTCATCATTTTAGTTGAAATTTTATCTTTGTGGTTGAAAATTAAACTAATCCAGTGTAAGATTCATTATCTCAGTTAAAAATTCATCACTTTTGTTGCAAATTTAACTACTTTGTTAAAAATCCGATTTTTATCAATTTTTCTGGTCGAAATTTGATTTTTTCTAGTTGAAAATTTCAATTATGTACTAGAAAACGTATATTTTTTATTTCAAAATTCCACTATTTAGTTGAAGTTCGTGTATTTTATTTAAAAAAACGTATTTTTTGTACAACATTAATCTTTTTGGTGGAACATTCAACTATTTCAGTTAAAAATTTCTCATATTGGTTGAACATTCATGATTTAAGTTGAAAATTGAACTACTTGGTTGAAAGTTCAACTTTTGTGTTAGAAACTAATTTTTTTGGTTAAAGGTTCAACTATTCCAGTAAAAGATTCATAATATTCGTTAAAAATTCAACTTTTTGCTTGAAAATTCAACTATTTCAGTTTAGGATTCATCATTTTAGTAGAAATTTCATCTTTGTGGTTGAAAATTAAACTAATTAAGTGTGAGATTCATTATTTCAGTTCGAAATTCATCACCATGGGTAAAAATGTAACTACTTTCTTAAAAATAATTTTTTTTTTTGCAATTTTTCTGGTCGAAAATTGATTTGTTCTAGTATAAAATTTCAATCCTTCACTTGAAAACGTATATTTTTTATTACAAAATTCAATTATTTAGTTGAAGTTCAAAATGCATGTATTTTTTAAAAATTAGTTTTTTTTTTTTTGAAAATTAGTTTTTCAAAATAGAAAATTAATTTTTGTTTGGTTGAAAATTTAACTAATTCGTTGAAAATTTATTTTATTTGCTTAGAAGCTTATTTTTGCATTGGTGAAAAAGCTGCGCTTTCGCATTTTCGAGATGAGGTACTTTAGACCCTTCCCTGTAGGCGCTCTGCGCTAACTGAAAATTTAAATATTCCATTTTTTGTCTACTTTTTTTTGTTAGAAATTCAATCTTTTTGGTTGCAAATTGATCTATTTTGTTGAAAATTTTCCTTTTTTGTGTAGCAATATAACCTCTCTGCTGGAAAGTTGAATTATTCGTTTTTTTTCTTTTTGCTAAAAATAATTTTTTTTACTAAAAATTTAGCTTTTTCATCTTTGCTAGAAAAATGATCTTTTTCGATTGAAAATTGATGTATTTTGTTGAAAACTCGTCTTTTTTTAGTCGATAATTCAATTATTTTGGTAGAAAATGGATATTTATGAGTTATTATGATTATTATTTCCTCGGTTGAGACCATAAGAGCCCCTGACGCTTGGGTGATCCCGTTGCGTCCCATCCTAAGCCTAAGCGTGACCCCAAAGCCCTCTCCGTACGGCGAGGCCCGCAGCCACGTTATTGGCCGAGACTTCTGTCTCACTGATGCAGTTACTGCCCGTGAGTGTAAGTTTCTGCGAGGCCTATCTTATGTCTGTGATATCCGAGGTTTCCCTGCCCTATATACATTTCTGTTAGGACTTTAACTTCTTTCCTTCCGAGCTTGAGCTGATTAAGGTTTAGCTTTAAACCCAGGAGTGTTTTGGCCTGTCTGCAGCCAGTGGCCTCGGTCGCAGAATCGCTGTGTAGATCCACATAAGTGTCTCCGGCATCAAACCCCAGATTTTTTCTATGGCTCTCCTACAGAGCCATAGAGTTGCTAGCAGCTTTTTGCACTTGTCTTCCAGGTGCTTGTTCCATGACAGCCTCCTATCCTTGTGAAGCGGTCTACTTGACAGACCTTGTTACGTATATATCTATCCACAAGTCTTTCCACTGTTTTGAGTAGGAAAGATGTAAGGCTGATGGGACGGAAATTCTTGTATGAAGTATAACCGAACCTGCCTGCTTTCGGAATAAATACTACTCGCGTACCTTTCCATGCCGCTGGCACATATCCCAGCATCAGACTAGCCCTAGCAGGTCTCACGAGCGGTCCTATGATGACCTCTCCCGCCCTCTGTAAGAGGACCGGGTATATGCCATCCGGACCAGGAGACTTTTAAGGACTGAAAGACATCAGGGCCCTTCTGACCCTGAAGGGAGTAACAATCTCGCTGGCTAGCCGCCGTTTTGGATCCAGCTGGGCCCCCGGTGGCGTTAATTGCCTCTGAGGTGTGCCCCCTTTTCTCCGGACCTCAAGAAGCCCATAAAACGTGCCTTGATCAGGTGAGTCAAGGTCTCCTCGTCCGACCCCTGTATTCATCCCTCACTGTCGTAAATGAGGTCCATAGTTCATCCGTTTTGCCAGTATTGGCACGGCTAAACCTCTCCCTGGTTTCCCTGTGAAACTCTTCTAGTTTCCCGTTCCACCCGAATGTCTTGCCAGCCTTTCGGACTCTTGTGTGTCGTCCTATCTAATTGACCTGGGCACCTCCGAGAGGGCACTCCTTAGTTCCCTGGAAAACTGGTCCCAGTCCATTCTTCTTGGATTTTTGGCCCACTTAGGGCCCGAGGATACAAAGGATTCTTACTCGAACTCTATCTGTGCGTTATCTGAGAGAGTGGGTTCGTCTGAGACTCTCCACTTCTTGAAATTGTCACTAAAACTAGCGGTACAGAGAGTCATGTCGATGACTTCCTCCCTCACCGAGTTACGAAGCGTTGGGGTACTCCCTGTGTTAAGAATATATAAATCAGTAGTGATTGGTTACTATCATATGGCTATCATATGAAAAGTATGCCGATACCATGACTAGCTTCCCTATTCCTTTAAGATATGTGGCTATCACCGTAAGTTGTCTCGAACATAACTCTAGCAGCGGACAACGATGACTCCCTTCGCCAGTATGCAGGCCCTTTGCTTCACTGCCTTGGGATCCCTGTAACAAAAACCAGCCCCTCCCTCCCTAATCCACTTATGGTATCTCGAACTAACTAAGGTTCCTGGATTAGTGAGATACCTATAAGCCTCGCAGCCATGCCCCTCTGCAGAAACGCCTTTGGTATGATGCAAGTTAATTTGGGTGATGTTTAGGCCTGTTGTCGAGGACCGCAAAGGCCCTCGTATATGACTCAGGAATCTTCCTGAGGCCTTTCGTGCCTGACGATTCGCCATGACGCTTAGACCACGTAAGGCTATGCTCGACTCACATAATACAATCCCTGCTCTTGAAAATGAAAAGTGATGAAGCCTAAGAAGTGAAGAAAACAACTTTCAATCAGAATATTTAGAAATCAAAAGGCGAGGTAGACCCTGCAAGTCTATGCTCGATAAACGTAAGGTAATCCTTACTCCTACAGATAAAAAGAGAGGTAGGCCTAAAAAATAAAATATAAGAAATCCTCAACCAATGGAAGACTCAGACTCCAATCCCGAATATTTCAATTATTCAAAAGAAAGAGTGAAAACAAATAAAATGAGAACATCTAATTAAGAAGAAATACAAGAATCCAGTGAAGATGAAGATAAGGACTCTCATTCAAGCTCCAGCGTATCAGAAGAAGTAGATGATGATCATAATGAAGAAGAAAATGAAGAAGAAGAAGGATCTGAAAAAGAAGGCATTGAAGATGAGGGCAAGGAACACAGTATTGATAATTATGAAGAAAAGAAAAATAAAATACTTTAAGATAGAATGTCGTGACAAAATGTCTATGTGGAAAGATAATTACGTATATTTACAATCACTGAAGGAGAAGTTCGTGATTTTGGGTCCAGCATTCTCGAAAAACGACAGCAGTTGAAAAATTTACTAAACTTCAAAAAGCACATGCGAAACAAGTACGGAAACGTAGGGAACTTCATATTGCACTACCCACTGAAGGAGAAGTTAAAGATAATCTTACAGAAAAATAAAACAATATATAACTAAGCATATTCTTGTTACATAATTTAGCAGAAAAAATATAATTAAAATCATTTAGTACAACAGAAACACCATATGTAACTAACATATCATGGGAAGAAATATTGGAGATATTATAAGCAACATTTTCCGAATCAAATATAAAAGTTATTATTTGCCTGGAAATAACACAATATCCCACTAAAGATACAAGATATCAGTTAATTGAAGAAGCACTCTCATCCAAAAATACATACAATCATGCTTACAATGCAAATTAAAAAAATTAGTTCGTGTTAAAACAAGAAGCCCGATGGTTATTTCTGATACACTCAGTGCAGCGTTCGAAGAATTTCTATGGACAGAGTTGGTCCCCTTCCTAAAACGACATCTCGTAATATGAACATTTTAACGATCCAGAATAATTTAACAAAATATTCATTAGCCATACCCCTTACAAATCAACAAGCTAGTATTATATTCGAAACCTCTATTAAAAGGTTCATTTTCATTTATAGTTCACCAAAAGGAGTATTGACAGACCAAGGAAGAAACTTTTTAAGGAATTTATTAAGAAGATTAGCAAAACGATTCAGAATCAGACAATTTAAAACAACCGCTTTTCACCCACAATCAAGCGGATCGCTTAAAAGATCTCGTCACTCACTATGAGAATATCTTAAACAATTCGTGAATGAAAATGCCGAATGGGAAGAGTAGTTAGAACTAGCAACATCTTCTTATAACACAAGCGTACATGAAGGCACAAAATGTACACCATATGAGGTAGTCTTTCGGAAAATAGCACGATAACCATCAACCAAACCACCACCACCTCATAACGAAACTATTAATTAAAATCTTCGAGATTACATGTTATTCTTACAATATATATTTGATATTTTCTTTGCACGAGTAAAAAAAAAATCTTTACTTATGAGACATCACTTTAGGATCTGTGTTAAGAATGCCATAAATCTTGTCAGAAAATTGTTCATGAAGAGACTATTTTTCCACCCCTGACCGAAGTTCTTTCTATATATACCCATGTTTTGAAGGGTTATATCGAGTTTATTTATACTGTCGAATCGCTGCCATTAAACTCTCCTGAACATCTTCAGGTTGGATTTATTCAAAGTGAACCAAATATAAAATTAGTGAAATTAATCAAAAGT
Source organism: Andricus grossulariae (assembly GCA_011634705.1). Classification (NCBI taxonomy): domain Eukaryota; kingdom Metazoa; phylum Arthropoda; class Insecta; order Hymenoptera; family Cynipidae; genus Andricus; species Andricus grossulariae. The sequence goes on along the minus strand of JAABKJ010075445.1, from coordinate 103,629,533 downwards.
GAAACTGCATTAAGAAATTATAAAAACAGCACATTTAATTAAAAGTAAAAATATTAATATAAACACTCAAAGTTAGTGGATTTACATTGAACCTAAAAGATAACAAGTGTAAGATTCTTTAAACTAAAAGATAACTAAAGTCAGTGAACCCCTTCAACTTAAGCAAACCCTCCCCAGCAGTTCTGGAATCATCTATTCTATCGATATACAATTCCGTAACAAGAGAAATCAACCCAATTCTCGAAGCCGTCTAGCTAACCAGGATTCCAGAAGTTCTCCAAGGGGTCCGACCGTAGTCTTATTAAATATAACATTATTATTATCTGTGTAACTATATTGTTAACAACCTCGAATTTTGTTAGACGGAACAGACATAGCGGTTAGAACAATATTAAAATCACGAGATTCACAAGATAACTAACTTTCTGAGTTTTTCTACATTATCGATCAAATTACCGACTGAATGTGTTTCAGTTTAACATAAAAATATGTTTACGCCTAACATCTCAAAAAGATAGTAGATGTTCGGCATGAATACATGTTAGGCGGTACAATTTTACCCTTTGAACATCTACATTTAAACATCCATTTTTCTCCGTCTTTACACTTTTTTTGAACGATTAGACTATTTTAATACTATTTCGAGCAAAATTACACTAAAGACACTATTTTCTCACAATTGAGCCGCTGGATGGTGTAAGGGCATATAAAATTCACATGGCCATTACGGTTGGCCCCTGTTGTCTTTAAAATCGATCTTGAAAATTAAAGTTTTGAAACATGTCGCTTTGTAGGAAATTTCATGGCCATATGTTTCAAAAATTTAGTTTTCAAAATCGATTTTAAAGACAACAGAAGCCAACTGGAACGGACATGTGAATTTTATATGCCCTTACACTATCCAGTGGCTCAATTGTCTGCTAATTCCACTATTTCTTTACTTTTTCTTAACAAATATTTTTCAACTTATTTGCAAAGTGGCTATAAATTGTCTCAATGGATTATGGCCGTCCAAAATGATGAATTTTCAAATCAAAAAGACGAGCTTTTAACAAAACAGCGGAATTCGCAATCAGATAGTTAAATTTTGAACCAACAAGATGAATTCTCAACAAATAACATAAATTTTCCACAAAACAATTGAATTTTCTACCAGATTGTTGAATTTTCAAGCCAAACAGACGAATTCTCTAGAAAATAGTTGAATTTTCACAAAAAAATGAAATAGTTGATATTTAAACCACAATAGATTTTAATGTTAAATAAAAAAAGTTAAATATAATAAAAAAGACGAATTTTCAACAAAATACTCTCTAGCCCATTATTTCTAAAAATCGCTTTTTTTATTTTGTAATTACCATTGTTAATGTATTATTTTACTTTAGAATAGATACATTGTTTCATTTTTAGTGAAAAAAATCACCCAGATTTTTGAAATGATGTAAAAAAAATATATTGAGTGTTCTCGCAAACAGATTTTTGCAAAAAAACGTTCATTTTATTTTAATTTCCGCTATTTCTTTTCGTTTCCTTAAGAAATATTTTGTTTAGAATTGTCTCGATGGCTGATCAGAGACCATTTATAAATTACGTAAAATTAATTTAATTCAATTAATTTTTCTGAAATCACGTAAGTAGTTCAACTTTTAACTAAATAGTTGAATTTTCAACGAAAAAAAAAAGAATTCTCGACAAAAAATGTAATAGTTGATATTGTAGCCAACAAAAAATTGTATTTTAAATCAAAAACAGTTGAATTGGACAATGAGGACGAATTTCCAACAAAATAGATGAATCATCAACCAGAACAGATTAATTTTCTATAAAAAAAGATGAATTCTCGACAAAATATATAAGTTTTTAACCAAATACTTGAATTTTCAATCAAGAAGATTAGTTTTCCAACAAAAAATACAAATTTTCAAGAAAGTACATAAATTTTCAACTAATAGTTTGAACAATGGATGTGATGCTGGTCAAAATTTTATTGTGTTTAATTTTTAGCTTCAGTTTTTTTCGTTTCTAAAATTTTTTAACTACATAGTTGAATTTTTAAAATAAAAAAAAAACAAAACATTTTTTACCAACAAATTAGTGGTCAAATTTTTATTGAATAGAATTAATTTTCAATTACAAAATACTAATTTTCTACAAAACAGTTTAATTTTCTATACCAAAATCTTGAATTTTCAAACCAAAAAGACGAATTTTTAACAAATTGCATAAATTTTCAACTAAATGGTTTGCACAATGGTTTTAATGCTAATCCAAATTTTATTTTGATTAATTTTGAGTTTAATTTTTTCGTTTCTAAAAATTAAATTGAAAATTAAAAAAAAAAAATTATAATTTAAAAATACTAATTTTCTACAAAACAGTTTAATTCTCTACAAAATTGTTAAATTTTAAGTCAAAAACACTAATTTCCGACGAAGAAGTTGAATTTTCAACCCGATAATATAAATTTTCCACAAAAAAAAGTTAATTTTGAACCAGTCAGTTGAATTTTTGAGAAAATAGTGAAATTTTCAGTTAAAAAGTTAATTTTGAACCAGAAACACACACGATGTTTCATCTAAAATTATGAATATTTAAAAACAAAAAAATTAAATTTTAATTAACCTAAAAAGAGTAATTTTCAACCAAAAAGTTGCATTTTTAACATAAAAATTGACTTTCAGTAAAAAAAGACGAATTTTTAACAAAATATATAAATTTTCAACCAAAGAGTTTAATTTTTTACCAAATTGTTGAACTTTCGAGCCCAAAATGCGAATTTCCTACAAAACAGTTGAATTTTAAACAAAAATGTTAATTTTGAATTTTTAATAGACTTCAGTAATTTCAAAGGATTTTAAAGATTTTAGGGTATTTTTAAAAAGTCCAAGGAATTTTCAAAAGCTTCAGAACTTTCCAAGGGATTTAAAAATATTTGAAAGGATTAGCAATATTTTAGGGTACTTAAAGTTTAAATAGTACTATTTGCTTTGATTCTTTTATGATCGCTGAGTCTACACTCAGAAGTTTTTTTATCGGTTTTTTGCTTGCCATGTATATGCTCAATCTCTCTTGGCACAGTATCAGGAATTTGAAATCTTTTTCAACGCTCGTGATGACCACATTATTGCTATTTCTGAGTGTGACAGGGTTGATTTCAACTCACCGGTCACTTCACGTTGGAACCCATAATAAACGATTTAAATATAAATTCATCGCCACCAAGAGCGAAAGTCACCATAGCCGGGAGCGCTCGTCAGGAATTGTATTTTTTCGGTTATTTATTCCTCGAAATATCTGTCTCCTTGTGACCTAGCCTCCACCTTTCGAAATCCGAGATCAAGGACAGCAACAGCAGAAGCCAGGGACGGCTCGTCGCATCAGAGGTTTATCAGGAGTTACTCACGTACCCTGGATAGAGTACCTATCACCAACCATAGTCTAACCATCCCACGTATCTATGGTAACAGATTTCCATTCCAAAACGGTGGACTTCAAACATCCTGTCTAGATAATATCGCACCTGGCCGCCATCTTCCACTGGTCTTGCAGCGCCAGGTCATCGATGCGTGACGTCACGACAAACTCACGATGAACGACTCCATGGCGACCAGGGCTAATTCGCCACGTCAAAGTGTTGCCAGAGTTTCCGACGCACTGGAATGTTTACTTTTGGTTAATGAATAACAACCACCAGTAACTTCCCTATCACCATGGTTACCAGTTCCTGTTCAAAGTCAACGATCGGCCAGTCAGATTCCCACAAGACGCCGCCATTTTTTGCTATCCTCTCATCGCCATGTCACAGAAGCGTGACGTCACACGATCAACCACGACTCTTGCTTTACTAAACTCGAACTTTTCAGTAACCAGGGACCCCAGTTAAGCGCCATATTACCAGGACACGTGACGTCACGATGTTCAAGCTGTAATAAAATGATTGAAAACCTGGTACATGTGAGCACGATAAGTATTTCACTTAGTTCGTATAAAAGATACGTGCTCCACGATTTGTCAAAGTCCTGATACACTTCGTTAACGATCAGGTTAACAAGTTTTATTAACGAGGTGAGGAAAACACACCAAACAAAACAAACCACGAAATTTCCCATGGGAAATAATGCAAAACGAGCCGAGAACGTGGGATGAGAAGTCGCGAAGACACTCATGGCGCGTCGGGCATTTTCGTTGGATCGACGAAGGCTGCTGGGCCATATATGTATTATGCAACGACAGCGCGCGGTTTTCAAATTCCATAAAGAATTAGGGGCGCATTTTTTAAATTTATTAACCAATTCTCTGAAAATTAATTCTAAATTTGAATTTGAACTTTATTCAATATTAAACATAAAATTCAAACTACAAACTGAAGTTACGAAAATGGAAAAACATTCAAAGATAAAATTATTTCAACTGTTTCGTCTTTTAAACAAATTCGGATTCAAATTGAAAATTTTTGAAATATTATTCAGATACAAAACAAAAATTTCTGGCTAATTGGAATTTTTCACTGTGGATCAAGGTTTGACAGCATATCTTATTTCCTAAATTTTCAAAATTTTTGTTGTTCTTTTTAAATTTCGGGATGACCATAAAAAAATATTTCAAAAAATATTTCACTCGGTGTAAGCATTTTCAGAAATATTTGTTATTATTTTTTTCTACACTTTATTCTCTTATAGTTTGTTTTTATGGTTTTGAAATTTTTGGTGTGTAGTTATTCTGCTGTAAGAATGTTACTCAATGTAAAAATTCTTTCAAATATTTTTCTATGGTTATACTGAATGTTCAAAAAAAGAACCAGAGATAATAAAAAAAAATTTGAATAGTTAGAAATTATTTTTTTCTTTTTAAAAAGTTAAAGAATAACCAACAATTTTTTTCTTGATCTTACACCGATTGAGTGAAGAAACCTACTACCAAATTATCGTTTTTAAATAAATAAAATGATTGCAAATTAAGCGTTTTACAAATGCATTCAATAATGTTATTCAAACCCTGATTTGTGCTTACGATAAACTTCGGAATGTTTCAATTTTTATGAATAAACCATTTTTGCAATACTTATAGTTTAAATTATAGTAATAATAATTATTATAATCGAAAACTACGCTTCTTACTTATGTATTTATACTATAAATAATGCCTCTCACAAAGTGCCACTCATATGCCAAGCATGTGATCGGAGAAACCATATTAACGCCTCTATGTTTCTCAAAATTTTCCGAGGGTTGCGTGGAAAACCACCCTATATCTGCCGGCCGCAAGGTTCCATCCACCGATTTCTCCGAATTCCTTTCAGACCAAGTCGTCTATCGTTTATCGCTATATATTTCCGTTTCTTATCGCTATCGTTTCTTTTTTTATTTGGTTTTGAATTATTCGGAGATTTTCTTAAGATTGTCTTCAAGAAGGCTGGCGCCCGGGCTTTAGAAAGTGATATTTTTTTTTTATTTGTATTTGGGCGAGGCCTTAAGGGACCCAAAATTATATTTTTGCATTTTAGGAAAAAGGTCGCGTCACAATTTGGCGCCCAACGTGTGGGGCCCACTTTTAACAAAAGCAAAATAGGTCCCAAATTTGGCAAGATTTTCAAATTAATTAATATTATTTAACCGATTTTGAAATTTTGTTGTTGATATTTTATTCGAAAAATTTTGTGCGTACCGAAATTCCGATAATTAGTGATTTTCTTTACCGATGTTCTCGATTCCCTTTGTGCCTTCAATCGTGTCATTATTTATTTATCTTACCTATCTCCCCAATTAATTAATTTATCTCGAGCCCTTTCTTTTACCCTGAAATTATAAAATATTTTATAATACTTCCCCATTGTCGCCTCCTAAGATTTATTTACCTGAAACGATGATGAATTTTGAATAAATAGTAATAATAAATCTCATTTTGAAATTATGAAATTTTATTGTGTTTTGAAGTTTTTTTTCTTTTTGAAATTTCGAGATTTATTTTCATTTGAAATTTTGAAGTTTTGAAACTTATTTTCATTACAGAAATTTTAAAATTTATTTCCATTTGGAAATTTATTTCATTTTGAAATTTATTTTCATTTGAAATTTCGAAACTTATTTTCATTTTGAAATTTATTTTTATTTTGAAATTTCGAAATTTATTTTTATTCGGAATTTTGACATTATTTTTCGCTTTAGAATTTTGAAATCTATTTTATTTTGAAGTTTTGAAGTTTAGTTCATTTTGAGATTTTGAAGTTGAATTTCATTTTGAAGTTTTGAAGCGTAATTTCATTTTGAAATTTCGAAATTTATTGTCATTCGAAATTTTGAAATTTATTTTCGTTTTAGAATTTTGAAATCTATGTCATTTTGAAATTTGGAAGTTTAGTTCATTTTTAGATTTTGAGGTTGAATTTCATTTTGAAGTTTCGAAGCCTATTTTCGTTTTGAAACTTATTTATGTTTGAAATTTTGAAATTTATTTTTGTTTTGAAGTTTGAAGTTTATTTTCGGTTGAGAATTTTGAAATCTATTTCATTTTTAAATTTTGAAGTTTAGTTCATTTTGAGATTTTGAGGTTGAATTTCATTTTGAAGTTTTGAAGCCTATTTTCATTTTGAAATTTCGAAATTTATTTTCGTTTGAAATTTTGAAATTTATTTTCGTTTTGAAATTTTGAAGTTTATTTCATTTTGAACTTTTGAAATTTATTTTCGTTTTGAAATGTTGAAGTTTATTTCATTTTGAAATTTTAAAATTTATTTTCGTTTGGAAATATTGAGATTTATTTTCATTTTAAAATTTAAAAATTTACTTCATTTTGAAATTTATTTTATTTTGAAATTGATTCCATTTTGAAATTTTGAAGTTTATTTTCATTTTGAAATTTTGGAATTTATCTTCGTTTTGAAATTTTTTAAATCTAATTTCATTTTTGAAATTTAATTCCATTCTGGAAATTAAGAAAGAGTATTTAGCGGTTTTAAGTGTAAACCGGCTTGGCAACACTCTTGATTCATCAATGTGGAACTTTTGAAAAATAATTTCGTACCGAAAATTGTAGAATATTATTTTGTAAATTTAAGCCTAAACATAATTTGGATAGTGAGTTTCATGGCAAAAACATTTATACTGTATTTACAAATTTATCGACCGCCCTCGGCACTTGTTTTTATCTTATTGTGTACATTCGTGTTTATGACCCTTACTTGATTGTTGGGATTATTCGCTTTATTTAAAAACGATTATCTAAAGGAATTTTGTTCGAGATTATAGTTTATCTAGAATAATTAAAAATTATTTTCTCTCTCCCCTAATAATTTCAGAAAACACGATACCTTTGAAATTCTATAACCGGCAAATTAGTGCCCCGAGTTAAACCCTTAACACGAAAATGACAGAGGAAAGACAGCCGGTCTCATGGGTTTATAACCTAAATAAAGAAGGGTTGTCCCTTGAACTCAACAATAGGGGTCTCTCTATTGTTGGAAATTTTGCAGTTTTACGCGAGAGATTGTTAAAAGCCATTCGGTCGGGGGCGAGCTCCCCAGAATCCACTAGTAACCCTTGACAGGTCTCACATGCTTATTCCGCTAGGCCCTTTACATTTAACGAATACATTTTTGATTATTGCTGCTGTATTTTTTTTCGAATTAAGTCAGATGTAATGCAATTCAAATATAGCTTATATTCGGTGACTTCTATAGAAATTGATGAGAAAGGGATTTTATAAAGAAATATAGTGCCTAATGTCTACAAATTCCGAAATTTCGGTACGAATAGTCCAGCCGGACACACCCTTAACTGGAATTGATGAGATTCCGCTGTTCATCAGTAAAAATCCTTACTTATTTGCTTATTGACTCATTTGTAGCTATTGGAGACTATGGGATCTTGTTGATAGTCAAAATTCTTACTGATTTCATTCAATGACCTATGCTTTACTGTTTAAAAACTGGGAAGCACCAAGAACTATTTGTACCGAAAATATTTATTGTTCAGAATAATTCCTGCTAATGGATATTTGAGTTCAAACGATAAGTTATATGTACTCAAAACATTAATATCAGTAAAATGAACTAAATTTTTATTTTACTTTCGTATTTTATTATGTAGGATGAGAAGGAATAAAAACGAGAATATTCATATTTATCTGAAATTTAATGTAATATGATAGGTGACCTCAATAGGTGTTTGTGTACGTTTTGTTTAACAGAAATTCGGAAAGACAAGAAGAAGAAAAACGAAACCAGCAATCTATATACGATAAATATAAATATAAACAAAGTTTGCCCTTTTCGTAGAAAGCATAATTAATGGATTTAGTGATGTTCCGAAAAGCACACAACTCACAATATACTTTATAACTTTATACTTTGTATGTTTCATTATCCTGTAGCGAGGCCTTCCTCATAGCTTGAGTAGTAAAATATATTATTATTATGCCTAACTTCTGAACAATAATTATCTGCTATATGTTTAATTATCCTGCAGGAAGGTCTCCCTTGTGGCTTAAGCAGTCAAATATATTACAATTTTAAGTATTCAACGGTACGCACCTTTATGATTTTTTAATTTCCTTCGGAGAACAATCTTGTTTCCTTGAAACAGAAACCAAAGCAGATATGCCACAGTATTATAATGTAAAAATGATAAAAAGATTGGACAAACTTTTTAATGACGCCGTAGAGATTGAGAAACAATCTCCATAAAGGATATATTTTTCAGAGATATATAGTTATATTGTATACCAAGTTTTATTGGAAATATGCACAGAATTGTAACGCTCTAATCTTAAAAATAATAAAAGACTACTGCAAATTTTTAACATAATGCCATGAGAGATACAGAAACCTTTTTTTTTATTCATAAGAAACCAATCCAAGCACATGCACTTCTTTAACTTGAAGAATTTTTTTCAATGTACCTTGCCATTCACATTGGAATAAATTATGAATATAAAAAATACAATTTGAGGTGATTTTATTACTTTAAATATAATGTTACATTTTGTATCGTTTTGCTGCCACAATCTGTATATATTGGAGAGGGTCTCTCTATGCAAAAAACATATTAAAGTATTTCAAACCAGAACAGGCAAGAGGACGACGCTCTTCTTTCAAGACAACTTTTTCTTTGAGTAAATAATCTTCCTTAATCATGTGACTACCTTTTTCAGCAAACGCAATAGTTGGTGCATTAGTATTTACTCTCGAAACAACTGCAATGACGAACGCATCGATAACTCTCAATTTTTTAATTCCATGAACTCTCAACCTTGGATCAACAACAGCTTCAGAATCTCCTTTCGGACCCATTTTGCATGTTCCAACGAGATGATAAAATGGAAAACCAAACTGTCTCAAAACACATGTCCAATATTCATCTGAGTTGAATTTAATCCTGTCTCAAGGAGGCATAGGGGTATCATCAAGTTTAAATCGATGCTTTCTCATAGTCGCAGTATTGAATACACTTACCCTAATTCGAATACCCTGAATGAAACGTTTTAGGTCTCGTTCAACAGTTAAATATCCAGGATATAACAAAGGTGACCCCCAGGCTGGATTTGTAGCCTTAAGTTTAATAAACCCTCTACTATTGGGAGTGAGCAATACTGTCATGATGGAGAATTTATTTTCATCGGAAACAATCAAATTTAATTATACATCTGGGATATCCTTGTTTTCTTCATACTCCGTGCGAACATAGGCAGCAAGAAATGCTGGGCCCATTGCGGAAAAGGTTCCTTTTTGCGTAATGGCATAATAGGTAAAGTTTCCTACTTTTTCTTCACATTCTACAGCATTATCTGAGATCACTTTTTTTCTTATTCCAGAAACACCTACAGCAGCTAAATGATCGTGAAAATTGCGACCAACTGATAAGTTCTGAATGACTTTGATTCTATTTTCCTTAAGTTTCTCATTGCGTTGGGGAGTTAGCCCAATGCAACGCGGCTGACTGCAAGAGCCGTAGCTCTTGGGCGATGGGGTCGCCACATCCCTACGTGTAAGGTATAGATGTTTCAGATTTATTTAGAATTCTCGTGTTACTTATTTAAAAAACACGTTCATTCCGCAACACTGCTCCAACCCAGGCTGCTGATCAATCTCTAGCGATCACCCCACGTGGAGAGCCTCACAAAATTGTTATGTGTGGCTCTCCACTTAGGACCATTAGTACCCGAGTCAAAGTTTTAAATATCGTTTTAATCTCCTCATACTCTATATTACTAGCATTCGATAGTGTAGAGAAATTGAGGCGAGAGTTTAACTCCTAAGTCAAATTTAAAAGTTTCGTTTCAATTTTCTTATACTCTCTATATCTCATAATAAAGATTCAAGCGAATATCAGGCGAGACACAATTGTGTAACGAGTAGAAAAGTTAAAAATCGAGTATAAGGTGAAAGTAGGAAAACCCAAAGTCAGTGTAAAATTATTAATTAAATTCTTTTACATTGATATTTCGTCTGAAAAAAATGCTTTCTAATCAGAATATATCGAAATATTTATTTTAAAAATAAATTTTTAAGTAAAAAAAAATAAATTTTTCACTCGAGAAATAATTAATTTGTCAAGGAGAAATCATTAATTTTTTTCCAATTTTACGTTAGAAAATAAAAACGTCATTTTTCTCAAACTTTTGCTTCTCCAATTCAAATTGACGTCTTATCGGAACTATCATTTTTTTATGAGATGACATGAAGGTTAGTTTTGTCTTATTTTCTTCTTTTCGCGGACAAACTAAAATGTCTTTGCTGTATTAGATCAATAAACTGGGCAGTTTATTCATCTAATACAACTTTTAAATATTTTTAGTTTTTTTTTCAATTTTTATTATACTATTGATAAAAATGTCTTTTTGTATTATTTATGGCTTGAATTGCTTCATTGTTTTATAAAAGCAATATGAAGTAACCAAAAAAAATCGAATTAGAAAATGATTAGAAAACCCTTAGCCTGTTGAGAAAAAAACTTTTTGCTAATAGAAAAAAATACGGCTTAAAAAGTGAAATATCGGTAAACATTAAATTCATGGTACACCCGCAAGGTTTTTATAAACGTTTTCGTGACCAACAGTTAATTACTTACTCGAAACAGATAATATTTACACGTTACCGCGTTTCTATCCGTCAATATTTTGACATTTACTAATAGAGCTTATGTTCACCTTATTCCATCATATACCTGTTTATAAAGCACTGCTATTTCACCATGTGACTTTATTCCCATTCTTTTTGATTAATTGGTATTCCAACGTACATTGAATCATCAACAACAACATTATCACAGACACATTTTTATGAGAGCTTTTTTTTACTAATCATCCTTTGAGAGAAGAGAGTGAACGGAGAGTGAACAGAAAGTGAAGACAATGAAAGCTTACTCTTGCATCACCGTCGAAAATTGCGAATTGGGAAATCCTCGTAAGTTTCGAGAGTGAGGCGAGAGTGAAATTTCCATGGCCAGACTTGGCAGACCTTTCGTTTCGTTTTGCTTTCGATTTCGTTTCATTTTCGGCTTAGTCTCGAAAATAGAAATTCAAACGAAATTGAAAACTTCGACTCGGGCAGTACAAAAAAAAAGGTTGAAGAAAAAAGTGAAAAGGAAGCCAACTTCTTGAAGAAAGTGCCAAAATTAAATACTTTCTTCACAATACCTACAAAGAAATCAAAGTCAAATGATCTTAGTGCTAGCAGACAATCAAATATAACAGAAGAGTTTGATGTTTCATCAAAAACTAATGAACTGAAAGAATCTGCTATCACAGTAGCATCGTCAACTATATCGATTGCTTCTACACAAAAGGATAAAAATATTGATTCTGGTATGTACAAAAATGTATATTATTAATAAAATATATTGCAAAAAGTTTTGCATTGCATTGCAACCTGGGTGGCTACTATTTTTAAAATTTTTGTTTCCCGGCTTTCCCCGGTTCTACCGCTAAATATTAGTAATTTCTCCCGGTTTAGAAAAAAATATATTCTCTTTGGGAAACCCAATTTCATCACATATATGACCAATTGCGGAAGTCGATAAGCATTAGCAAACCTTTTTGCAAGAAATCTATTCACCTTGAGTCATATAATGAGCAAGATAAGGAAATTTTTATGTATAATAAAGGAAAATACAGAGATACGTTTCATTACACAGTAGCAGTAAATGAATGTGCCCAAATCGCGCATTCACTTCTCTGGATTTGTATTAAGGGCATGCTCTACGGTGACCACGTGACCAAACCAGTCCTCTGTTATGAAATGTTTTTTTGGTGTTCACCATGACTTTTCTGGGGGGGGGGGGTCAACGAGGGGAATGGGGCGACAATATAGCTTAAAATTGGTAACTTTAGATTTAAATGCAAACTATTTTTCTCGAAAACAAACTATTTTACTTATAGAATCACGAGATTAATTTAAGGCATTTTGTTATAAATAATTCATACATATCTTCAGATACATCCCTACCTTTTTCTTATTAATAAACAATTGTAAAGTACAGAGATCAAAATGAAGGTTTTTTTTGTTTGAAAAAAATAATCATTTGAAAGTGAACATTAATTAATAATAACAGCATTCTTCAGTTTTGAAAACTTTGTTTAAACCGATAACCTTCTTTCAATGTTCATGAGAACAAATAAAACGAACAAATTTGAACAGTTAAGTAGATAGGTTACATATTTTTGTATAGCTAACGATAAAATTAGAAATTTGATCTAAATAAGCAATAGACGCAAAGAAGTCCCTTTTTTAAATAACGAAATATATTTCTACCAAAGGATTCTTCATTTTGCCAAAAATTTGGAAACATGACTAGCACATTTTATAAAGTCCGAATTCTTTCAGACAAACCCCAAGACATATTCATAACATAAAATATAAATAATGCTTACTTTGTTTAAAATATATAATAAATATAACAATTTCATTACTCCAAAACTCTTGATGACAATGCATTTCCCTCCTAACCTAAAAATGTCGGCAAAATCTTACTCCAGCGTAAAATACTCAACACTTGTGAAAAAACTATTTAAAATATTTAAGGTAATCTTTATTTCAACTTACCATTTTTTCCTAATCTTCAACAACAGGATAAAAACTCTAAATTACTCAAATTCTATAAACCGACACAGCACAAAAATGATCCCCTCAAAAGGCTAAAAAATCATGCACAAACAGTGTCAGTGCTGCCATTTTTAGATATAAAAGGCGCTAGTTTTCCCCGTATAGTGACACAAAATATCCCTACGAAGAAAGTTTGCAAAAGTTTGATAACCTCTATTGTTTTCTATCAACGTGATTTCAAAAGTGTCTCTGTTTTTGACTAAAATGCAACGAATCCTGCCTGATATAAAAGCAATGATAATTTTTTATTGACGTCCTATGGAGTGTATTCACGAGTTAATTAGCTGTAATATCAATGATTTGGTAAGTTCTCATTTTCCATCTGTCAAGGAAGCGTCGTTTAACATGTGAGGTCACACAATATTTTTCAAGCTTTTAGCTATAAATGTTATCACAAAGAATTTTTATTAATTAAATTATGGATAAGTATAAAGTATTTTATATAACAGTTTGATTTGAAAATATAAATAATGATTATTTAATATCCCTATCATAAGAAAGTAACGAAATTGGCTACAGATACCCCAAAATTTCGTCAGAAAAAAAAGCGGTGCATGATCATTTTTTCAAGGAAAACTATATTTTATGGTTTATACTATCAAAATAATTTTATTTTTATAATTTACGAAATTCTTTTTTGTGAACAAATCTTTTTGTGTCTGGAATCGTGTTCCTTCTATTCAATTTTAGATTATGCAATAGAAAAATATCAAGTATCTTGATATTTGGACTAACCTCAAAAATAATAATACAAATCTTCCTCTATGAGGAAGCAAAATAGGATGATTATATTTATTTATTATATCTATTTATATATTTGTTATTATATTATATATAATAATAGAATAAAAGCTAACTTCAAAGTTTAAACGTTACAATTCTATTTGTTCTATTTCAAAAGATTCCAGTTTGTAAGTGAAATTGTTGAATGTTGATTCATATAAATAACAATTGAACACTTATTAATTTAGAACAAATTTGAGTAAGGTAAAGAGATATTTAGAAGTTTTAAAAAGATTTAAAATTAATTTAAAACTTGAAATGAATGCAAACTTATAAGCTTTTTAAGAATTGTGAAAGGTTTCAAAAGAATAAAAAAAAATCTTAAGATTCTTAGAAAAACTGAAAATGATTATTTATTTTGAAAAATTAGTTTTAAGAGAATATTTAAAAAGATTTCAAAATATTTCCAAAAATTTCAAAGGAGAGTCTAGAAGACTTCAAGGCCATTGATTTAATTTCGCATGATTTTTGAAAAATCTTAGGAAAAATTCGAATCATTTTAAATGATATTTAAAAGTTTTCAAAAAAATAATATAAAATTTGAATGTTTAAAAAAATTTTGAACAAAATGTATATTTTTGAACCTGTTAAAATATAATGTAATTATATATATATATATACACACATTATATTTTAACATGTTCAAAAATTTACGTTCTGTTCACAATTCTTTGAAACAAAAATTATACTTATATTTAATATATATTTTATTTATTAATTAATATAATAATAAATTGACAGCAAAACAATATCTGAATTAATGCTAACTAATCCCATCTCTGTAAAGCTTCACGATTACCCAAAAATTCACAAAAACAACTTACACCCTAGCACGCTTCCTCGCCAAAGAACTGAATCCTTCCACAGGAAAATTTATCACACGCATCGAAAATTCATTTGACTTTATCAAAAAGATACAACAGATTCACCTTCAGCTTTACAACATCATATTGAGTTTTGACGTAGTATCACTATCAACCCTACCACCATCCTACCCTACATCCAAGGTATAACAGAATAGACAGGAAGAAACAAAAGAAACAAGAGAGTAAAGTCAGGCTAAAACATTTCACGAAATCAGCGCTAGTCGAGCATCAAATTGAAATAGAAAATAGCATTTTATTTGACAAAAGAACCGTCCTTGCAAAAACATACGATAGTTTCACAAGAAAACAGAGAAGCAATCGAAATCTGGAAACACCCTGATAACATCAATAGGGACAATGGAAAATACCAATCCAATTCGGTTTTTCGCCCTCCTGAGTTTTAAAAAAAGACTTAATTGGCCACTCAACTTTGACCAGTCTCCACGGTGGGGTGCTTTGACCAATCACAGGCATCGTACAGCGTATATATAAAACATCATAACCTGAAACTTTGGTTTCAGGTTAACCTTGAATTAGTGAACTGCAATCTTCAGAAAACGTCGGCAAGATTCGCCTTTTTGCACACGATTGAAACCCGAAAAACCTTTTCTTACTATAATGAATCATCTTGAAAGTATTGGATATATTAATACTTCGTTTGTTTTCAAGGTCTTTTGTGTCATTCTTTTCCACAAGTCGACTTTTCTTCAGTTCATGTTCTTAAAGATTTTACCTAAATGGTATCCTCTGTTTCTTGATACAGAGTTAACCTCACAGTTGCACTGCTTACCTAATGGCGATCCTATTTCCGGCGCTTCTCGTACCGGAGCTTCTGATTCTCATGAAAGGTCTTCTCATATCAGACCTCATTCTCCGTATTCTCCGGCCATGCCTTCTTCTCCTTCTAAAACTTCTCTTCGTGTCAGGTCTAGATCTTCTTCTTCCTGCCGTTTTTCTTTACTCCAAAGCAGAACTAAGCTGGAGGAACTTACATCTTTTCGGCTTATTCCTCACAAGAATCTGAACCGGCGATTTGAAATACGATGATACGAGGGATGTTTGATGAGTCACTAACTTTTCGAATTTTTTTGCGCAGTAACTTTAAATGCGCCACTGATCTCGTCAACGCCATCTCTGAATAGACTACAGTTAAATTTTGATCAAGCTGGGTCGTTTCTTTCGTGTTTGATAGTCATTAAAAGGTCATCACGCCAGAAATCATCGATCAAATCCATGAAATGATATTGAACGATAAGAGAATGAAAGTGCGTGAGTTGGCTAAGACTGAAGGCATCTCAACTGAGCGAATACGTCACATTTTACATAAATAATTGGACATGAAAAAGCTATACGCGAGATGGATGCCGCGATTGCTCACATTCGAACATGAGCGCAACAATGTGCCCATTCCAATTTGGCGATGTTCAGCCGCAATCCGAACGAGTTTGTGCATCGTTTCCTAACCGTGGAAGAAACATGGATCCACCGCAATACACCAGAGACCAAGAAACAATAAAAAGTGGGTTTTCTTTGCGTGAGCGTGCACCAAAGAAGGCCAAGGTGGGTCTGTCGGCCCACAAGGTCATGGCCACAGTTTTTTTGGATGCACAAGGTATCATCCACATCGATCACCTTCAGAAGGGTGAAAAGATCGACAGGAAATGTTATTCAGAGCTTTTGGACAGATACATTTGAAGCAAAAATTATCGCATTTGTCGAAGAAAAAAGTGCTGTTCATCAGAACAATTCAAGGGTGAACACGCGTGGAGCCGCGATGGCAGAAATCCATGAATTGGGCTACAAACTGCCACCTCATGCAGCATATTCTCCAGGTTTAGCCCCTTGCGACTATTCCCTGTTTTGAAACCTAAAGAAATGGCCGGGCGGTGAGAGACTTGGGTCGAATGAAGGTGTCATCACCGAAACAAACGCCCATTTAAAGGGCCTTGAGAAAACCTATCGTTTGGGAGAAATAAAAAAATTGAAAAAATGCTGGACTAAATGTATCGAGCTAAAAGGAGATTATGTTGAGAAGTAAAATGCTTACTTGCCAAAGAAAAATCTTCTAGTCGAAAAGTCACTGACTTATCAAACAGCCCTCGTACACTCTTCCTCGTGATGCATCAATTCAAGTTAGAGGAAGGTATAATGTCCTTTCGCCCATGCCAACCGGAGAAGAAACTGTATTATCAACGTTCGCAGATGATGTTTTCGCAATACTGAAGACAGATACGGGACTGACCATACCAACAACGTCCACCTCAAGGCCCTTTACTCTGCATCTTTTTATCACGTCCTAGACGTCGCCACCTTCCAAATCCACCGTCCAGGTCTCTTTGACATAATAGTCCCTCTCATCCTCTCTAAAGATCAAACCATCAACAGGATGATATCTTTTGTTAATTTTTGGTTTCCTGTCCCAACGTCTAGGGTTATAAGTCAGTGGTCCGACAAGGGGTCAACCATTGACTTGCAGGTCGACCCTTTCACGAAAATACCTGAGAGCCTCACCACCATGCGGGGTATGGTGCCCTCCCAGTACTCTATTCTTAAAAGAACGAAGCACTTTGCCGAGGCACACATTTCCACATGTAAACAGAATCTCGGACCTTCGTAGGGTTCCACAGAGTGATCTCCATTTATTCTGGATCTTAGATAGGTAGGAGCCAGAACCTTCAAAGGAAAGTGCTTTATGCAGTCGAATACGACGCCTCTTGAAGATTCCGGCCAAAACATATCTCGGCCAATTGCGGATACCAGGAATTTTAACTTCCCGGTCCAAATAGGTTTTGGAGTTTCCTCTAACCTCAACCATTCCATCCTCCCTCTTAATTGCCACTCCGGTCTTGAGCAGCTCGCCCACATCGGGGAATATATGTAGACCATCCATTTCCTCAATTTGGTGTACCACCTCCACTGGGAGTTGCGTTAGAGCATTAAAGGAGATCATAATTCTGGGGTTTCCACTATCGTCCAAATGGTCTCCGGCCTCAAACTCCTTATAATTCACTTTGAGCACCATGCCCTTTGGGGGGGGGGGCTCTCGGATCAACGACTGATATTTTTAGTCTACCGGTTTCACCAACTAACTTCATACACATTCCACCACCAACATCAGTGATCCTCTCGCCATCTGCAATTCTATCAAAAAGTTCTCTCCCACGCGGGGGAGGGGGCATTAGAGGCCGTTGATCTTCACAGCTGACCGCCTCCTTATGCGGCTTCATAAACTCTTGTTTGTCATTCACCAAATCTAACTTAAGTTGGATTGGGAGCACCCGGAAACAACGGTGTTCTACTAACTTTGGACATTGCAACTTCATCTGACATCTAAAAGAAAGGCCCTGGAAACATTTTTCTGGATCTTTTTGGTTAATTATTATTATGAGAGAAGTTTTAGGCTCCGGGAGCTACGATCATGGTTCCTTAAAGCAACCAAGCCCGACGCAACTGGAACGTGTTCGTCATCCACTTCTGCTCCTTCTGTCCTAGAAGGTAAGCAAGAACGGGAGCATTTGGTTCTCCCAGTCAGTCCCTCCCCTCACCTAAAAATCCGGAAGGCTGTAGCAAAGGCGTGAAACGTGGTTGGCCATTTGAAAAATCGAAAAATTTGAAATTTCCACCAAAAAAAATACGGAGTCGAATGAGTGCACATAAAATCGGAAAAAACGGAAAGGCCTTTACCCGTATCCACATCTAAAAATGACATCGGCTGTCAGTGGAACCGGGGTAAATCACACTTACGGACACGTCTCACGACAGTGAGATGGGTCGCCCGTCTGCGACGAATTCAATATGATCCGGCAAAAGTCTTGTGTACCTTGAGGACACGGAGCGACCCAAGGAGACCGCCTTCTGCATTTTCCTAGCAAGTGTCTCAGCATTTTCTTCACACGTAGGGATGCTTTTCAGGCTATTAACCAGTGACACCTTGGCACCTCCAAGAGCGCCGATGATCAGGACGCTAGCTCAACAGAATATTCCGGGTATAACCGACGTAACTCCCTTATAATGTCTTTATACCTCTCTTCCTTTTCATTCTCCTTGGCCATGATGTTTTTGTCAGCTGGTGCCGAAAATTCGATAACGAACATGGTTCGTTTTTTTAAATCAAGAAGAACTATGTGAGGCCTCCAGTGCGCAACAGAAACAATTGTCGAGAATATGAAGTTCCAGTATATCCGGCACTTCTGGTTTTCGACAATTGACTATTTCCCTAGGAGCTTTTAGCGGAGCGGTATTAGGGCTGATGCCGTAAGAGTGAGAGAGATGGTAATAAAGCACTCTTAGTGCCGCATTATGCCTTTGGATGTAGGTCGTTCCCGCATGAGTTGGGAAACTAGATAGTATGTGTCCTAGATGCTCGGGGTGTGCATGACATGCTCTGTAGCTATCATCGGGAATGTCTTGGCTCAAAATGTGGCGACGGTATGCTAGAGTGGAAATGAAACCGTCTTGACATGCCAAAATGAAACCCTCCGTGCCCGACTTCAGTCCGGGTGATTTAAGGAAAGCAAATATTAGCTCATACGACATCGACAGATCCTCCACATTTCTGTGGAAGATGCCGTGCATCTTCTTGTCGAGATCACTACTTTCCAACCGAGCAATTCACGCCTACCCCGAAAGGGAAACGGTTTAATGATATAATAATAATAATAAAAAGTTGCAGTCGTTGAAAAACAGTACAACAAGAAGGTAAAAACGACATTTTCGTATAGCGACTGTATCAATTAATTTTGAATTAGAAATAAATATGCAGTCAATAGACGTGGTTTTTTTTTCGCTGAAAGTACTGGATTCAAATAAAATTTTCCCGCTCTTAATCATCCAATTAGGCATATTCCTAATTTTAATATAGCAGACCGATCAGCTGGGTATCTGGACAGACAATAATAATACCGAGTTTATGGGTCTCAACTTAATTTTTTTTTCAATTTTCATAAAGAATGATTTCTTATCATAACAGTATTTGGTAATTAGTTTTTATTTTTAAAGCAACCTATAACGAAATAATAAAATCGATATAAAGAAAGCATCGATTTTATTATTTTATTAGATTGTCCTACTGGGGAAACGACTAAAAAAAGCGCCTGATACTCTAACTCCGAGGTGGTGTGGAAAAGAGTTCATTTTACAAAACATTTTTCAAGTTTTCACGATGTAGTCCATCTCCTGATACTAAGTAATTTATCAATCAATCATTTAATCATTTAGTCAATTATTTTATTTGTTTTTCCGTCAATTGTATAATAGCGTAATTTATTTATTTACATATTTTATTATCAACAATAAACAATAATTGATTCCTCTGCGATGATAACGTAACATTTTTTATAAATTATGAATAAACAATCTAAAACAGTTAATTTGTATTTTTTCTTCATTCACTTTCGACAACAGATATTCTATCTTTTCCTATAATAATGCAAAAATAGATGCAGTTTTTTCCGAAATTCTTAACTTTGCTTTGGCTTTTCAGTCCTGAACAAATAGTGAATAAACAATAGAGCAAATCATTTTTCAAATAAACTCTTTCTTTCTTGTGAAATGTTTTTCTGAAATGGAACAGATATGTGAAATATTTTTTTAATTCGCTATATGGATCATAATAAATTCAAATTTTCTTTGAAGTAGTTACTTAGAGTCTTTTCATTTAAATTATGATTTATAATAATATTTATCATTTGTTGCTAACTAAAAAGTTAAAGAAAAGCTAAAAGTTTCAGAAAAACCCGTAACTTTCCAGCATTACTTTAAGACAAGATAGCTATAAACAATAATAAATTGTTTAAACAATTAGGTTCGTCAACTTGCATCAATTATTATCTCACTAAGTAAAAAGTGGACACAAAGTTACAAATTTAATTCTAAAAACTGCAAGTATCTTGCATTAATATCCAAGAATACAGTTATAAATCATAATTCTTTGCTCAAACAATTATTTTGGTTCAATTTCATTAATTTTAAATAAAGAATTGAAGAAAAAACCCGCATCTATCTAGCATTATTATAGGAGAAAATAATTATAAACAAGAAGGATTGATTCAAACAATAATGCTTGTTACATCTCTTTAATTATTACCTCGCTCTAAATTTAAAATTGAGAGAAGGTTGAAAATTTGAGAAGAAACCGCAACTTTCTAACATTTTTCAAAGAGAATATTATTAAAAATAATAAATAATTAATTTTTTAATAAATTTATGAAAACATCATTATCAGTAGCAAGTAGTATTTTATGTATTATAAACAATTGTGTATTAAAAAACTGCAATAAAATCATAATTAAAGATAAAAACTTGTTGCAAGTAAAAAGTTACAGCAAAGTTACGTTATTTGTAACTTTTAGGGTTGAGCATTCAGCTATGTTTTTTAAATCGTTTTTTTTCTGAATTAAACTATGATCGATTTCTTGGTTCAAAATTCTTCATTTTTGTTTCAAAATTTATCTCTTTTCATGAAAAAATCACTTTTTTGTTGTTGAAAATTCAACTAGTAAATTAAAATCTTTTTTGGTTGAAATAATATCAAATATTATATTCTTCATTTGACATGTCTAATACTCAAGTTGAATTTTCATTATCTTAGTTATTTTGATTTTTAAATTATAAAATTAAGAAAGTCAAAAAAAAACTTTTTGAGTGACTTGAAGTTACTGTTTCTAGTAACTGTAACTAGTTATAGGTACAAGTAACGTAACTGTAACTACTTACTCAAAAAAAAGTAACTTACCCAACACTGAATAAGGTTTTATATACTATTCCATTTGATCGATTTTACTTAAAAATTCTGATTTTGAGTTATTATGTATTTTCAAAAAACAAACTTCCACGTTTTTGGGCGAAATGAATTACGATTTTTTTGTATAGTGACAACCATGCCGAAAGCTGAATGGCACCTGGGTGAGGTGTCTCAAACGGTGACTCTGGGATACCGGGCGACCTCACCTCACCCAGGTGCCATTCAGCTTTCGGCACGGTTGCTACGCCTCCGCTTAGGGGTTATTCCTTCGGGACCATCCCAACTTCCCCAAGGAAGATTTAGTTTTTAGATCTGGTGCACTCGGCAGTTTTTGCGCAATGAAGGATCATGAGAAAAATAGTTGTGATGCGGTAAACCTTTATTTAGAACTCAACTTTTTCGATGAAGATAGATTTTTCACACCTGGTGTACTCAGAAGTTGTTGTGTAATAACGAGTCGTGAGAAAAATGAGTGGGGTGCGGGCAATCTTCTTTTGAAACTTACCATCCGCGAGGAAGATGTATTATTTACATATGGTGCATTGGGAAGTTTATGTATAATGACGGATCTTCCCAGTTTGTTGAAAGTCATCGTTCTCGAGGAAGATGTATTTTGTACACCTAGTGCAAGTGGAAGGTGTTTGGACGACGACCGAAACCTCCGGAAGTCGACAAGCAAATACTTATTCAAAGAAAAATCATTTTTAAATGTTCGCTAAATAATTGCAATTTTCTATAGATAAGAAGGACATTATACAATTGAAAAAAAGTTTGAAAATGCAAAACAGAACTTTGTTAAAAAGTAGCACATGATGATCCTGAATGTGTATAATTAATTAATATATTGATCCATATTGATACCATATTGATACACTATAATGTCAAGATTGTAAAAAATTCTTATTTTTCTTAACTTTGTTCAAAGAATCGAAAAGTAATATTTTTAAAGTTGAAACAGACTAGGACATGTTAACAATTCCTCAATACGGCCTTTCTATTGTTTCAATAGAGTTAAAAATGTTACACCATCCCGTCGTTTTATTCAACTTTTCTATTTTTCACGTGTTACATGTTCATAAGTGTTTTTCAATCACTATATACAGTTATTAGAAAATATCTTGACTACCAGGATTAGTAGCTGTCTGCTAATCTTTAGTGGCTTTACTTTTCATTAACCGAATCTGAAAAATTTCACTGTTAATTAGTTAAGTTTTAGCAATTTTGATTCAGAGAGCACAAAACTTAAAAACGAAAATACAATTCTTTAACCATTTGAGTTGATACTTATTTCCCTTGTGCCTGATGAAGGAAATAGATTTTTTGTTTGAAATTTTGTTATTAATCTATGATTTTATGGCACAAAATAAAAGTTTTTACTCTGGCTACATTTTTTCGTACGGCGAGTCATTATTTATTTACAACCTTATAGACAAGATAATATTTTTCATATATCTTCGCTCCCCTATAAGCCACAATTTTCGACTTATCCAAAGTGCAGTTAAATATCTCTCAAGTGATTGCGACGAGCTTTCATTAATTGAAACAAAGTAGTTACATTTTGTGAATCAGATCTTTACGTGAATTTTTTGTTTAAAATTTTATTTTTTGTCAATTTGACTGTTCTTTCCAAACCGGCATAAAAAAGACAATTTATAATCGATTGCTTTATCTGGATGAGTTTTCATTAACAAATGAAAAGTCTTTACGATATCCTCTTAAAAATCGCAACTTTTTAACAACAATTAAATCAGAGAAGTTTTCATTCCATCGGAAGATTTCTTTTTGTTTTCAACAGGCCTAACCTCGATATAGATAATGTAGATGATTTATATTTTTTTGAGGAATGGATTCTGTTGTGCAAGTGTACAAAGATGTCATTTTTCTTAAAAAATCATTTGTTCGTAGCGCTATAAATTGCAAAGTGTTTATCCTATAAGACAACTGATAGATGCAACAAGTTTTATTTATTGTTTAAACAAAAACTGTCCAGGGTATTAAAGAAATAACCAAGATATTCGCAATCAGGGGACTTTTTCTGATATTTTGAAGAAAAAAAATGTATCTCGTGGACCTATTAGTGCATAGAGAAGTGTTAGTCGCGACTCGATTATTTGAAGAAATATTTCTTTGTCATTTGTAGTCTAGGGTTAAATACAGCTTTCCGACTTTGAGTTCCCATTTTGTGGCAACGTCGTGGTGTTGCTGTTGACTTTAAACTCAACGGACCCAAGTTCGATTCCAGCTGCAGGTAGATTCTACATAGAATTTTTCTGTTTTAGGTTCGTCAAGATTTGAAAAATGTTAATTATAATTCAAGCTGAAGGAATCCAGTTGTTTATGTAGGGAAATATGTATGTTTTTGAGCCTATAAAATATTTGCTTAACTTTACTAGTATATTGTGTATCGAGGGCGTAAAGAAAGCTATTTTGACGAGTGTGAATTTGCTGCCAAAGCGAAGCGAGGGCGGCAGTCACACGAGGCAAACTAGCTTTACGCCCTTGATACACACCATACTTTTTGTCCCCCTCCTTGAAAACAAGCATGTGAAGCAGATAGAGGATGATATATATATATATGAAGATATATTATATTATATTTTATTTATTATTTATGATTTAATAATGCTATCCGGAGTAATCTTAGGCAATACAGAGTGGATCTGTGTATAGGTGATTTGAAAATAGATTTCAATTTTGGTCTCTGAAATGCCAGTAAATTGAAGTTATAAATTATGCGATAATAATAATTATTTTTTCTTATATATATGTACCAGGATGTACCTTATAACGTGGGAAAGTTGTTTGATCTAGACTATTGATTTTTTCCACTAATTTGCGTCTCAATTATTTTTTTACTTAAAGTACATGATTATGAAGGTTTGAAACTGGGTTTGGACGGCTTGGCGGGTCAAAATTATTGGAAATTTGGTTAAACAGTGCATAAGTTGTCTGCACATTCCAAAAAAAGTTTCGAAATTTTTTTTGCACATTTCTTTCAAAAGTTCGTTAGAAATTTGTTTAAATTTTCTTGGAAAATTATTTTGATTTATTCTGATTTTTCAATAATTTGTTTTTTGAAAATTTGTTTGAAATTTGTTTAAAATTTTTTTTGAAATTTTTGTTCGGAAATTTTGAAAAATTTGTAATCCCATATAATCCAAAGTTAACCACCTCCGCTGTACCGCATTTTAAGGAGATTTTTCCCACTCGCATTTCATTAAAAGAAGAACGAATCGAAAAAAAACCGCTAGTCTGCTTGTAAGCTCAGTCTGAGTAAGTTTCGCCAAAATAATTAATCATCCTATTATCTTAGAATCCAATTTGAAATATAAGGGAAAGTTTTGTGTAGCGTGTAATTTATCCATAAAATTTAGGACACTATCTACATATAGAGGGTTAAAGTAACCTGCTTCTATATATCAAACTGAAAAGCAGAGGGTGGGATAAATTGGTCCGAAGTTCTTCAGTTAAGGTCGTCAACCTGACTAAAAACATACGACCCGGTAACCAGCAGTTAAAAGATGTGAGAGAAATTCTGGATGTTCCACTTTATGCAACTTGTTCAATGTTCATCGATTCCACACTTTTCAGGAGTCACCTGTTATTTTGAAATTCCAATTATTAGGGTTTCGTAGCCCCGGACAGAAACCCTGATAGGTTCGGTCGGATATCCATCCGTCGTACTTTTTGAATTTTTAAAAACAAAAATTAATCATCAACCAAAGAGTTGCATTGACAATCAAATAGTTAAACTTTTAAGAGAACGAGACTATAAGACAGCCTTTGAAGATGGCTAAAGCGATTTTCCAGAAGCTTGAAGCAAGAGGTTCAAATCGATCATCTCATAGTTTCGGCTTGGTCATCTCGAACGGTCGACTCAAGCGTCGTAGAGAGTCGAACCGATCATCAGAGAGGACGGAATTGATTATTATAAAGGGTCGAATCGATCATCATAGAGGGTCGATTTGGTCATATCAGATGGTCGACTTGATCTCCTCAACAGGCGACCTGGCCACCTTAGATGGTCGATTTGATTATCGTACATTTTCTATATTTGTTGTCCTTTTCCTACTTATTCCAGTCTCTCTCTTATAAGAGAAATTATAAAATTAAGTGGAACCTATGAAACCTGAAAATTTATATCAAATACATGAATTCTGAACGCATTTTTTATTGTTTGTGGAGAGTGAGGTGTATGAGACATAATTTGATATGCAAAAACAGTGCACATTAACAGTTTTATTAGCATTTAGAAACCAATACCCCACATCTAGTTACTGTCTGCATCATCAATGAATGTTGACATTTTTTGCACGTTTTCAGTTTGAAACGACACGATGACAACAAATTGAAAGCTGAACGTCCAATTACGTCATTATCCTAAATCCCTTGGAAGCATCAAATTTGATGTTGAAAATTCTTATGCACTTCACTCTCCACGAATGTTTGAAATATCGAAAAGCAGTTTAAGATGATGAAAAACATGTTCAAGTTCAAGAAACAGCAAATGTGACGCTGAAAGGCTCAATGACATTCACTCACTCCGAAAATGCTCTAGACTCTAGACTCTCTAGAGTCTAGAGCCTAGACCACCCACGGTGCTTCCAACAGTGCTCCCAACGCGGGCACCTTGCACTACTGCGCATGCGATGCATAAGGCGCTTCATTGGCTGCCATTCGCGCGCTTATTTCAAATGTTAAAAAATACAATTTTGTTCATTTATTATTTTAAAAGTTATATATAATTTGCATATCCACTTTCATGAATATACAACATTTGAAAGCCTAAATTTGAAAAATATTTTGAGAAATAAAAAAAGATTACATTACATAACATGATATTTTTTATTTATTGAATACTCATTTTATTTGTTAACCTAATGCTCAGAATATATTAAAACCCATCCACGTACCACTTAAATTACTTTCGTATGAATATTTTATGTACAAGTTGTCTGTAAAAATTCATTTTTCCCCGATGCACCCTTTTTGAAATAATCCTCAAAAACCATTTTTTGAGAGTGTTTTCCACGATTTAAGGTTGTTTTCACCCTTCACCCCATGTCAAAGTTATTTTTTATTAATTTCTTATGCCTTAAGGAATATGCATGCCAAATATTAATCATTTATCATTATTTTTTGTTAAGTTTATAAATGTTAAGAATTGTTGGTCCGCCATTTTGAACTTTTTCCCCCTCAAATTCACAATCAGAAACCCCAATATATATAAACAGTGTTTTTGTTGCTTTAGGACTTAATTTATCCAAGTTGGTCAAGTTTTTAATCGATTTTTGGAAATTTACCAAAAAAACATGGATCTTCAAATTGCGCACAAGATTTTTTGTTTTACTTTTCATTATACACATTCAGCTGTGCAATGCAAAAAGTTTCATCAAAATCTGTGGGAAGACCCCCGCTTGAAAGGTTTGAACCTTAGTTGACTCCTCTACTCGGATTAGGGCATCGAGAACGATTTCACGAATCGTTTACCGCCTTCTTCGCGTTACTCACTTGCCTCGTTCACCCGTGAATAGACGCATCCCCTGCTCAAATTTGAGCGGAGCGAGCTCACGGATCAGCCCGACCACGAAAGAAGTTAATTTTCAACCATAAGAGATAAATATTGAACCGGAAACTTGCTAAAAAGTATCATTCGACAATAATAATTATTATTATTTCGATGATACAACGATGTTTCGATAGTGAATTTCTCATAATTTTTTAGCTATTTGTTTGCTACTATAATTCCTCTAATGACTAATATCATCTAATGATTTTTGGGAAAATCATAAGTAGCTTAACTTTCAACAAAAGAAATGAATCTGCAACAACAAAAAAATGAACCTGTAACAGCGTAGTACAATTTTCAACAAAAGTATGCAACTTCCCTAGAATAAATGTAATAGTTGAAACGTTTCGATGAAAAATGTTTAAATTTGAAGTGAAGAGTAGCATAATTCATCCAACAAAGACCAATTGTCAACAAAATAGTTGAATCTTCACCTAAAACAGATTAATATGTAGTCAAACAGTTCCATTTTTAATCAAAAAGATTAATTTATTTAACCAATCAAGATAAATGTTAACCCAAAAAATGGGGTTTCACACAAATAAATGACTTTTCAACCATAGAGATGAATTTTTAAGGAAGTAGTTCACACTTTAACCAAGTGGTTTAATTTTCAACCATAAAAGATGAATTATCATCGGAAATTGTCATAGTTAATAGTTCAAGTGAAAAAGATTTAATATTACCTGAAACCCAATTAAATTCAACCAGAGAACCAAATAGTTGTATTGTCAGTTGAAAAAATTAAATTAAAATTAAAGTAAATGTAAACAAAATATTCAATTTCAAACCATAAAAGTAAATCTTTCATTAAAAAATTAAGTTTTAACAAAGTTGTTTAACTTTCAACCAATTAGATTAATTTTCAACCAAAACAATGAATTCTGAACGAGTACTGTAATACTGGAAATATTTCCAACAAAAAAAAAAGTTGCAATTGTGAATCAAGAACAGTAAACTTCATCCAAAAACTATGAATATTCAACAAAGTAGTTGAATTTTTAATGGAATAGATGACTAGTATTAATACTAAGAAGAAGAATTTTGTGCCAAAAAGGATGAATTTGCAAAAATAAAAGATTTTTTAACCGAATTTAAATTTCAAATCCAAGAAAGATTTCTCAGTAATCGAAGAAAAAAATGTAAACAAATTGTTCAATTTGTAAGGAATAAAAATGTATTATGGCCAATAAAATGTATGTATGGCCAATAAAAAAAGGATACTTTATATTCCTAACCACAAAGACAACAAATTTTTCATTTCAAATCAAAAAAAGGTGAGTTCCAGCAAAAAGGACGAATTTAAAAAATTCTAACTGTTGAATTTTCCCGAAAAAAAAAAAATTATTAACAACACAAACAAATTTTCAGCAATTTATATTCCTTGAGATGAATATTGAATAGATATACTTATTTTTTAACAAAGTACTGAAAACATTCAATAATGATTTATTTTTAATCTAAAAGATGAATTGTCAGCGAAAAAGATAGTATAGTTGAAATGTCAGACGAACAGTATTTTGATTTTGAATGAGAAATAGTCCACTTCAACTAAGAAGGAGACATCTTCAAAAGAATGGTTTCATTTTCCACCAAGTAGTAAAATTTTCCACCACAATAGATGAATTTGTCACAAAAAATTTAATAATAGAATTCTCAACCAATGAAGAAGACCCCGAGTGCAATACCACTATTTGAAACATTTTCAACGACCAGCGTGGCTGCCAAGGCTGCAGTATTGAAACATTGGACAATCACTATACCATCTGAGCCACGATGACTCCCCAAAGTGTTTTTAATTTATTTCAGGTAACGTTTGACAGTTCCATTCGTCTTTGAAAGGGATCGGAATCTAAATGTTTTCGCTGTCTAATCGGGGCTTCAGAAAGAAGGACAAAAACGGCATTCATAGGTATTGAAAATTTTAATACCTTTGAATGCAAGCCTTTTTACCGGGTATATACTCAATTTTGAAGGCTTTGATTTGGAAATGTGACCGTCCGCAAAGAAAGGGGCCTAACGCGCGGTAGCTTCGTTTTACAGGAGTAGCGATTGAAGAGGCGGTCTAACACAGGAACTCCATAGGATGTCCTCACTTTGCCGTTGAATAACAATTCGAATTTTTTATGTATAGAAATAATATTTTTTAATATGAAATAGCAAATAAAAAAATATCTAAAGCCCCTTTCTTCGCGGACGGTCACATATTTCTCTTATTTTAACTTTTTTTTTGTGCAGTTATTTTGCATAAATTAATTTTCTTGAGTATTTGTTTTTAAAAACAATTTTTTTAAGGAACATAATTCTTTTTAAGCCTTCTTGTGCAATTTCGTTGCACATTAAAAAAAAAGTTTATGTTGGTTTAAAAAATGTAGTTTCTAATATTAATATCGTCAATTTTTGAAGACCAATTCTTTTAATTTTAAAAAATAAGATTATAAATAAGAAAATTAAATTTTTGAAAAAATGACACAAGAGACGAAGAAAAATGTGAAAAGACAAAAGTTGTTCAACCAAAAAAGATCTACAAATTTGTTATAGATGCTTGTTATAAAAATATATTAAAAATAGAAAATTAACTTCTCAGAAAAACGACACAAGCTACAATAAAATTTTATTTGAAAAAAAATTTCGCCTAAATTATTATACCTACAAATTTGCTTAGAACCACTTTATGCTAGGATGGGTATTTTTAGTTTAAATCGTAGATAATAACATTGAAAATAAGCGAAGTAAATTTATGGAAAAATTACAAAAGTTGCAATAAAATGTTTAATAACAAAATTGTTTTTATTTTCTATAGGATGCGCACTTTTT
This sequence comes from Andricus grossulariae, assembly GCA_011634705.1. Taxonomy (NCBI): domain Eukaryota; kingdom Metazoa; phylum Arthropoda; class Insecta; order Hymenoptera; family Cynipidae; genus Andricus; species Andricus grossulariae. The sequence continues at coordinate 103,599,660 of JAABKJ010075445.1, read as the reverse complement.
TTTAATTAGAAAAAGAAGACAATGAAAATACGTACGTTTCAATACCAATGCATATTATAAATAGTAATAATATAAATTTATTGAAATTATGCATTTTTCAGGGTAGCTGAGAATAAAATTTAATGAAAAATGTGAAAAAAATATTAAAGAAATCATAAAAAACAAAACTTGTACATTATTTTGCAATATTTGAATATGCAGTACCATACTGAGGTACAGAAATAAATATAATATACATTTGATATAATAGTGTATTGAAAATAATGTAGAAAAATTCACATTTTGGACAAAATCGAGTGCCAAGCACGAGATACATAATGAGAGTCTGTTCGTTAAAGCCGAAGGAGCTTTAACAAAAGAGAATTCACAATCACCAAATTACAGATGTCGATGTTTTGAACTTTAATTTTAAAAGGCCTGTGCACAAATGTGGGGGAAGTACAAAGACCGTGCGCGTAGCACGAGATAAATATATTATCGAGCGCGAAGCGCGAGAACCAACAGTCGCGCTCAAACTTGCGAGCGAAGAGAGCGTGACCGCGCTGTGGGCGGATTTTTTATTTATCATCAACAGGGATGCCCCCCCTCCCCTGTCAATTTCAAAAGTTCCATGATATGCCTAAAATTAGGAATTATAACTCTTTTCTTGCTTGCAGTTTGTCTTCCAATAGTCGGTACCTGCAACTAACAAAATGCGTCTACTTTTGTCAATTTTATCAATCTTTTTTAATATTTGATTATTTGCAGGTGAATTTTACAGGGAGTACATTCTTAATTATTCACATCGGAACCATATATATTTTTTTAAATGAACAGGCGTAAATAAAATCATATGTTCTACTTAATTTTGTTGAACTTTTAACATTAATATTTTGTATAATTTCTTTAACGTTTCGATACGTTCATATTCTTTTTTGCGTAAACTCAGCGTACTTCGCCAGATTCATTGAAATAATAACTTATCATCACGAAGTGAAGAAAATAGGTAGTAGATCCAACTACTCGCCTTAGTAAAATATGCCGCTGCGACTTTCTACTTGCTAAGATCATTGTAATTATTACACAAACGACTTTACCGCATTTGATTAGAAAATTAATCTCTCATTTTCTTAGTATTACTTGAAAAAGTTGTAAATTCAAATATATCATATAAAACGGATATATTTATTTTCGAAGCCTAGCGTAGCTTGGGGGCCTTCCATAAAACACGTGGTTTATGGGGGGCACGTTGTTCTACATGGGGGGGGGGGGTTCTCTCGAAGTTTAGCGACGTTGAACCTGACGATTATTGGGTTAGGAATGGTTTTGTTCCCAACTGGAACTCTGAAAACGTCCTCGATGTTGGTTTTGTTGGCCTTCGATTTGGCAAGCCTGCAGATCGAGTCGACGAGGTCTGGAAGCTTCTCCTGAGGCGACACCGGAATACCCGTGATAATAACCTCCCAGTCACGGTCCGCCTCTTCCAGTCTTCTTATACGCTTCTCGTATGTGCACTTAAGGCTGGTGAGCTCCTCTTTGCACTATTGATAGTTCTTAAAGTGCTGCATACTCGAGGATTGCGAGTCGGCGACTTGAGGCTTTACAGTTTCGAATTGTTCAAGTAGGAGCGTATTTTGCTCGGATATTTTCTTGACGTCAGTCGATAGAGAATCGTAGCTGGCTGAGAGGTTTAAGACCGTCGACTTACATTCGACCATTGTTTTGTTGTGACCCTGGATGTTTAAAATCATTTGAAAGCCATTAGCTTCGACTTTCTCTAACCTCTCTGAAATGGTGTTCAATTTCGATAGGATTTTCAATGCGACGGGATCGGGAGAACTTTGTTCAGCTGGTACGACTTTAGCAGATTCCAAATTAGGGCCACTCGACGGAGGAGAATCGTTGTGGGCCCAAGGCTGCTTAGCAGAGTAAAATTGGACCTATGTGTACTTGATGAATTGAGGAAATCCTCGTCGGTAAGCTCTTCTGCCTCATCCTCCTCAACATCCATGGCAGACTGGAGTTCTCTGATTGACATCGAGGTAACTCCTCCAGAAACATCATCATCCGCAAAGCAGTCTCGACAGGAGCCGCAGACAAGTAGAGTTCCACCTTTCTTTTGTTCAAGCTCGTAAAAGTAGCAGCATCTCGCATGGAAAGCAGCATTGCCAGATGCGCAAATTCTCGCCTTTGCAAGTTTTTTATTTTCTTTATTGCATGTTTTGCAAATTCGATCAGTAGTAACTTGCTGCGATTTTGAAGAAGAGCCAAACATCTTATTAAAGTGAAAAATAAAAAAAATGAAAATAATAAAAAATAAACTATGGGCGATTCCAGTATTCTGTAACGCTTTTACAAACAAAAAAATCTTTGCAAACTGATATGTAACTAAGTAGCTTCTCAGACTTATAAAATACCAGAAAAATGTCAACACGTGACATTAAGTTTTGTGATAAATAATTAAAGTTGAGGCCTAACCTAGTTGAAAATAATATAAGTAAACAATATAATCCATTCTTTGGGAAAAAAATATTCTCTATTTATTATCTATTAAAATAGCTTCTCAGACTTACTATAATCATAAACATCCTGGTTTCTGATAATTTTTTATAAGCTATATATTTCGTTACATATGAGATTGAAAGCAATTTTTTCTGCGGAAGAAGACGGCAATTTTCAATTTGTTAACATAAGTAAATTATAGAAAACATAAATATTAAGGTCAAACAATTTTTTTCGAGTTTATTATGTTTTCGAAGCTACTTCGATAAACATTATACGGGGCATAATTTTCTCCGGTTAAAAGGATACAAATTGTGAAATTTATTAACATAATTAATTTATAAAAAAGCTACATGTTAAGCATAAAACATATTCTGTAGTTTAGAAAATGTATATAAGTTAAAAAATCGTTTAGTATGTCTGCTAACATTTTAATTCTCTTTCATTTTGAAGAAAAGTCCAATTTCTTTAAGAAATTAAAAGTTGTAGACCTTTTTGTATATAATATAATATAAATGAATAAAAATATGCACTGTAAATTATTTTATCGTGCTAAAACTTTTTTTTCATAAAAATATTTCCAGCAAATTCTATAGTATGTATACTCCCGTTTCAGAAAAGAAAGATCATCATCTGTGATCTATGATCCAAGCACATTTGAAAATAATAAACAAAATATGCTGTATGTGTAATAATAATAAAAAAAATTAGCAGTTGAGTACATTTTAATATGTAAACACTATCGATCAATATAGACAATTTTCAATGGTTAAAAATTCAATTTAACATTTTCTTTCATTTTCAGCAGTTTAAAATTCAATTCTCTTTCATTTTCAACATTTGAAATTCAATTTTCTTCAGTTTTTGACAGCTGAATTCTAATCTGTTAATTTTTAGATTTTCTTAAATTTTCAACACTTGAGAAGTGAATCAGAAACCGAATTTTGTATTCCCAAAAAGTGTTAAGAACGTTATATTAGCATAAATTTACGTGAAGATTTAACAAATCAACATAACAACCCATATTTATTTTTTTTAAGCTAGTAATAACACCGGCATATCTATATGTTTTTGGGGTTGCTGAATCCGAATCCGGGGTCCAAATAACCCAGTTGGCTCATATTTTTCCGAATTTTTTCCATTTTCGTTAACATTCACGAGGTTCTCTGCTTTCAATGGCTATCAAACACAAAATAAATGACCCAGTTTGCTCAAAATTTAATAGTAGTCTGTTCATAGATGACTCTGACGGGATCAGTGGTGCATTTAAAGTTACTATGCAAAAAAGTCAAAAAGTCACTGACTTATCAAACAGCCCTCGCACCTAAATCCGTCACTGAATATATGACAAAATCATTATTCTTATTATTTTGTAAAAGTCTGTTTCGTTAATTAGACAGTTTCGTTAATTACACAAGCTAGGCACTTGGACGTCGAGTAAAGATTTCGTCCCAAATTCTTCTAGAAGCTGGCAGTCTCCCCAGCGGCATCTCTCGCTCAAGAAAATTTTCTAACTAGTTGTAAAGGTGGGAAAACTGCGACAAGTCTTATCAGCAGCATCTCTCCCCCAAGAAAATATTCTAAGTAGTTCTTAAGTTGGCAAAACTGCGGCAAGTCTCCTCAGAGGCATCTTTAGCCAAAGAAAATTTTCTAAGTAGTTGTAAAGATGGCAAAACTGCGGCAAGTCTTCCAGTGGCATCTCTCCCCCAAGAAAATTTTCTGAGTAGTTCTAAAGATCGCAAAACTGCGGAAAATCTCCTCAGATGCATCTCTAGCCCAAAAAAATTTTCTAAGCAGTTGTAAAGATGTCAAAACTGCGGCAAGTCTTTCCAGCGGCATCTATCGTCCAAGAAAATTTTCTAAGTAGTTCTAAAGATAGCAAAACTGCGACAAGTTTCTCCAGGAGCATCTATCGCCCAAGAAAATTTTCTGAGTAGTTGTAAAGCTGGAAAAACTGCGGCAAGTCTCCCAAGGATATGACATCCTGCAGGTGTGACTTGCCGCAGAGAGGCTTGCCACATGTGAGATGATATGGACCCATTTTCTTAGGCGAGAGATGCCGCTGTGGAGACAATAAGTCCTGGGGGCTTGTCGCAGTTTTGCCATTTTTCTTTTGACTTAAAAAATTATTTGGAGGGGAAAGATGCCACTGGGAGACTTTCTACTGGTGAGAGATGCCACAAAAATGTAAATTACACTGTAAAATGAGACATGCCGCAGATGTGACATGCCGCAGGTGTGACTGACTGCAGAGAGACTTCCCTCATGTGAGATGTTGTGGACTCAATCCCACTTCTTCATGCTTCAGGGAACGGAATTGACAAAATTGAAACTTCGTTATATTAAAACTTGGAATCTCCTCTTTCAAATGAGACCAAGAACATAATAAAATATTCACTTCTTCTGGAATTATAATAAAAAATCTGGAAGAATGGGTCCAGTGTACACATTTTGTTAATAACGTGCGGAAAACAAAAAACTAAATAATGCAGTCACCATAGGACCATCCAATTTTCTTCAGAATCTTAACTTTTATTTAGAGAATCTTCCTTTTTTCCATATCCATCTCTGAAGCTTGCAGAAAGTGGAATTTGATAATGAAGATTTGATCACGAAAATTTAAAATAATTATATAACTGTAATAGAGACATATGTCTTAAACATAAATAAACATTGATTCTACAGATGATAGACAACATTAAATTACACAACCTCAATGTAAATAAACAATTCATGTTAGCTGATAAAAAAATTAAAATTCAATTTATATGTAGTTTAATATGGTGAAGAAATGAATCAGTAATTAATTATTCAGTTTACAACATAAAAAACATTTAACTATAATTTTCATTGAAACATTCAAATAATTTTTACTTTATATGCATATTTTTATCAACTTGAATTTCTGAAAATTTGATTTATTAATTAGGGCCAGTACACGTCGGGAATACAAGAATCTGCAAGTGATCGTTCAATTTTAATGAAAATTAATGTAATTTTAGTCCAATATAGGTAATATTTTATTATTTTGGTCCCGAATGATTTTTTTTTCAATTTCCAAAATTTTGGGAGGTACGCCATGTTGAATTTTTGCGTTGGATTTTTTTGGATTATCGACACTTCCGGAAACGATGATTCAATTTTAATAAAATTTGAAGGTATTATAGATAAACTTATACATTTTTAAACTATAAAATTTCAAATAAAATATTGTTCAATTTTTCCTGCAAAAAAGTCCAAGCAAATTTTTGATTCAATTTTTCGTGAAATCTCCCCTTTTAATTTTTGTTGAATTAAGATATAAATATTCCTTACAAAATTATCTTTCTATTTGTTTGTTGTGTGAAAATTAATAATATAAAAGTGGTGGTGGCTGAACTCGGACCAGGTGGCGGAAGAATAACACTGTGTATATTTATAGTCAAGATTTTGCTTTATTCAACCCAACTAATGACACATTGTGAAGAAATCTTGTGCAGTATAATATCGGCCATCCACACATCACTACTTTACCACCGAGCAATTCACGCCTACCCCGAAAGGGAAACGGCTTAATGATATAATATTACGCCTATGCAGTTGTCACGAAAAAGAGTTCATAGTTCTAATTAGTAACCATTTAGTGCATAGCTTCTCCGGTAGCTGCGCTGCGACGTCATAATTGTGAACGCGCCTTCATGCGAGCACCCTTCGAGTTCACGGTCTTCGTGCGTCACATGAATCTGTCACTTTCGTTGTTGGTCTAATGGCAGCACCACGTGCCACGTTCGTAAATTGTTCAAGAACTCGATTTTGAATTGGAAAATATTGTCTGAATATCCCGAATTATTAAAGTGAACATACATGTGAATTATAGCGTTTGGATTATCACATGAGAGGAAAAATGTGTAAGGTAAATTTTTCTATATTCGGCAAGCGGCGCAATGAAGGATTGTAGTTCGGACATGTAGATTTCGTTCCAACCCATCCATTGCCGAGTTTGACCTCTTCATCCGTCTGCTTTTGTTTCAATTTTGGCCGTTAAAGGTTGTGTGAGAGTCGAGTCAGTGCGTAGGTTTCTTGCGATAAGATTTACAGGGTTGCGCGTAGCTTTTCGATGTCCCGATTTTCTCGTAATAGCCACATTCCGGGATTTCGTGCCATCGACCACGTCGTCGCACTAGTCTTTTTCTGAATTTTGTCGCGAAATTGCTATATTGTTAGAATCGTTTCAATTCTTTTCCTAATCAGAAATAAAATACCGAATTATTCTTTGAATAAATGAATTAAATGACGGCCGTTGTGATTTGAAGAACCATCACTGAGATCCCTTACCCCGCGAGTTTCTTTTCTTTAGGTTTCAGGCTTAGGATAATATTATCTCATATTGTATTATTTTGCCGGGCTAAGTTTCTTTGATAATGGGAATCAATGGAATTATAACCTTCATTCGCTAAGGGCCTGGCTGGCGCCCATAGAGATTTATTGAGATACGTATATCTATGCACATACGTGTATATATATACGTATATCGGTACACACATTTCATTTTTATGTGCCATTTTTGAGAAAACTGCGATTCGCTTGGGGCAATAAACCACCCATCGCAGTCTGTCCAACATGTTTCTCAAGTCTGCTGGATTGAGATCGGAGACTGAACACTCAACGTATCAGTGCTACGAAGCCTGACATTGTTCTCCAAGATCTGAAGAGCAAGATCATTTGCTTGATTGAATTCTCGGCACAAGCCGATGGTAATATCACGGCAAAGGAGGAAGAAAAACAGGCGAAATATCAAGCACTTCTTTTCGAGGTGAGCAGGCTGTACCAAGGCTACAAAGTCTACATTGTACTTCTCATAATCGGCTGTCTTGGAGGTATGAAAGCTTCATTTCTTAGCCAACTTAACAATATTCCGGTATGCCAGAGTCAGGCTCATTCCATCGCGAACCGGATGCAAGAGGCTGTTCTTCTGGGATCACTTCATCTGGTCCGTCAACACTGTTCCTCATAACATTCCTTAGTTTTTTCTTTTCAATGAATTTTTGAAAATCACGTTTTTCGTGCTATACGAGTATCTACCGTGGTGCACGAGATTTTTTCAACCGAAGTCAGTGTTACAACGGTAAGGTGGTTGGCCAAGGAGCACGCTGTCGCGCGTTCGAATCTTTTTGCCGAATTTTTTTTTTTTGGCTCTTTTTATTAAAAACGTGTTAAATAATTATTTTATAACCCCTTAGGGTGATTAAATGTTTTTCCTCTTTTTTTTTGAATTTTCCAATTCAATTAACTAATTATATTAAATATCTCATTTATTATAATTAATTATAATAGTAATTAATTAAAATAATTATAATAATATAATATAAAACATGAATATAAATATAAAATATAAATATAGTATAAATATAATAATTATTATTATAAATATTTATAAATTATATTATTATTATTATTAGTATTATTTAAATGATTATAATCAAGTCCAGAAGTTGTCGACCTGAAAACAAAATTGTTTTTAATCATTTTAAAAATAGTGGAGGTGAAGTGGATGAAAATTACGCAGAAAAATATTTTACGATGCAAGAAACACGCTTTGCACTGCGACAAACCGGTTTGGAACTATTGTGTCGATTGCTGGTGGAGGGACAGCTGGAAACGAATGTGGCCAGCTTTTCCCAGCGTCGTTTCAAATTCCGTTCGAAGCTCCAGTTACTTGGATATTTTTCAAACGGTCAGTCGATAGAAACGATTCGAACGGTGTCGAGAAATAAACGCTCGCGAGGATGCCATTAAAATTAATTCTATTGTCCACCACCAATTAAGCGCTCCGATATTTAATGAAATGTTAAAATACGCGTGGTATGCTTCAAACTGTTATCGATTCTGCAATGTGTATTAGCAGAATTGTTACAATTTTTACAATTTTCTCTATTTTCAGAAAATTTCTACTCGGTACACTTTCAAATTTACCGCCATGTCTGACGCCTGCTGCGCCTGGCCTCGGCGTAGACACTTGCGAGTTTCAGTTTTTCACCTCGAACGAGAATGCACGTTGCACTCATGACGCGTCGTCTCCTCGAAGTGAAAAAATAAAACCCGGTATTAAAATCAACCGTATTTCAGTAATCAGTTTGAAAACCCCACTTAATGCGCGAATAATTATTATTTTTCTTCAAAGTATAGTGTTGTGTATTCATTTTTCCCTTTCCTACTTCCTAACCTCAAATCACCACGTGGTTTCCAAAATAAAACAATAGCTAGGAGATTCTAGCATCAATAGTTGAAATTCTTCTTTAATTTCATCGCGAGAATTTGATAACTTGATTTTATATTTATAGTTCACCGTATTCTTTACGATGAACCTTAAAAGACAATTCAAGTTGCCAATTTATCGCCTGAAGCAAAATTTTTCAACCGGTCTGTGGCCAGATTACCCGGCCGGTACGAAAGCCGGAATCCGACCAGTTTACCGTGACGTTTTTAGCCGGATCCCGGACAGCGCCTGGTTTAAACTGGGGCTATCCGGCCGGCTCCCGGTCGGATCCCTGTTAGCATTCCTACATGGGTAAAAATAATCTTTTAATCAATTTAGAAATCATACAATTTTAAATTGGTAAGTTTTTCAATGTCACTGAATCTTTATACCAAATTAAAATTTTTTATTCTATTATCAATAATATTCTTAGAAATAACAAAAAATTAATAGCAAACATACATTCTAAGAATCGGTGGATGCTTCATTAACAGTTACGAAAGTACAATCTTGTGAAATTTGGATTGCAGTGTTTGTAGTGACGGAAAATCTAAAATCGTTAATACACTACGAAAGAAAATTACAAATATTTCGACACGCAGTTTTTTGTTGATTATAGAAGGGGTCGATTAAAAGTAGAAAGTCCAAAGGTTATTTTGGAAAAATTTTAAACAAGAATCTTCTCAAATATCCGAAGGATAAGGTGAACAATCATCCATTTCGTGTCACAAACGGAGACTTTTTTATGTATTTGGAACCTCAAGGAATGTGTTTAGGGTCGGAGGCAATCGAAATAATGGACTTAATTACCTAAGCCCTATTTTTAAAAGTTATGTGAACTTATGTACTTGATACTTGCTAAATAAGAGTGGTAAAAATGGACCACTATTCAATTGAAGTCTATATTGACCACCTAAATCAATGTCAGGGAACTTAAATAAGGTTATAATTACAGAAAAGTTCCATGATTCATGTGAAAAAAAAACAATTTTGCTTCTTAATATTTTTTCTTATCTTGTATAGTTTAACCGAGTCTTATTGAAAAAAAGTTCGAAATAAATTTGTAGATATTTGTGAGATGAACAATTTTTCTTGTTAACATTTTTTCGTATCTTGCATAGTTTGACCGAAAAATATAATTGTTTATTTTTTATAAAATGCGGATGCTTCCCACATTCAAAATGTTTTTTGATGGTTCATATACCTAAAAAAAAAAAAAAAAAAATTGCTTGTCACACGAATTGCACAATTCACTTAAAAAGTGATCACCACCTACCGACACGATATCCAACACGATAGCCGGGTTTATGGAGCAAAAGAATAAAGCTCTCGATGATAGAGGAATTTTCGACACACAAAAATATTATTCAAGTACTAGTTAGATTACAGTTTATTTAAACAAATTCTTTAACTTTATAAACTATATCCATGATATTTTTCTGGAAAAATTCAGAAACATATTTCTGAGTTAGAGAGACGTTATCAATTATTTTTTACTTTTGTTGTTATTAAATAAATCTTTAATTCAAAACTCTTGATGAGATAGAAAAGAATCTCAGGAGACATTCTGATATAATCAATATAGAGGAGCATTTTTGCGCCGCTCTTCAAATGAAATTTAATAATTTTGCACATCATTGTGAAAAAAATTCTCTCTCCCGTCCAGTAGATAATCAGTATAAAATCAGTATAAGTATCAGCATATATTTAAAAAAATCAATCGTTAGAAAGAATGAAAGGTGCACACAGTTTTTCGGTGTGCACATGGATAAAAAAGTATGTGCAAAATGTATGGATAAAATGCATTATAAGCACTGAAAATATGTGACTCTATTGTATTGACGTGTTTTACAAAAGTTCTACACGGAAAAAATAAGTTGTCGAAACTTTACTTGATTAGTCACCCATTCTAGGATAGGCCACTTTTTTTTAGAATCTCATATAATTTTTATTAAAGAACCGCAGACTTTATCGTTTTTTCAAGATTCAAAAATTCTACGTACGAATATTCGTAGTACTCGGAAACTCAAACAATTTATCCTTCAGACTTTTCATCAATATAGAGAAAACTATCAGAGTTACAGCATTTTCAAAATCCAGGAAAACACACGGAAATGAACATTTTAAGCCAAACAACGCACGATGTTAAAAAAAAGTAAAAAGAAGAAAGACGTTTATTTTTGAAAGTCCTACAAGGTTATCATATTTTTTTTTTGAATTTTCTTAAAAATTCCAATTTTGCATCGCACAAAAAAAAAATCAAAAATCAAAAATTACATTTTGGGGTCAAACTATGCAAGATACAAAAACATATGAAGAAAGAAAAATTGTGCACTCAAAAAAGATCTAAAAATATATGCCAAATCACTTTTTTATAGGACACGTAGTTTTTGATTTATTCATAAAAATAAAAGTTGAAAATAAAAACAAATTGAATCTTTGGACAAACGACGTAAGCTATGAAAAGAAAATGAATAGACAAAAGTTTCTCAACCAAAAAAGAGCTACAAATATGGCATGATAATTTTTTGATGAATGGTGCATTTTTTGTTCTAATCGTGAAAAATTAAAATTAAAAATAATAAATTAAATTTTTGGACAAACGACACAAGCTACCAAAAAAATGGTGAGACGAAAGTTACTCATCCAAAAAAGAGATACAAATTTCTCATAAATAATTTTCTGATGGAACGCATAGTTTTGGTTTCAATCGAAAAAGATAAAATTACAAAATAAAATTTTTGGCTCAAAGACACAAGCAATGAAAAAAATGAATAGACAAAGTTGCTTATACAAACAGTTTGTTCATTTTTCCCCATTATAGCATGAAAATTTAGTATTTTCTTTGAACTAGTCACACACTTAATGGATCATAGGAGTAATACTTTTTATTGAAGACATTATTAAATATTTAAACAATTAATAATCATTTACTTTCGAATTTTTATCAGAAAGGGGGAGAAAAGTCTAGTTTTTTAAATCTGCTTACACCATGTCGCTTATGATAAAGAAGTTATAACTCAATTGTTAAAACAATTATTTTCTGAGTAAACAATTTTTTTCATTTTTTTATGAAGACACAAATTAACTGCTTCAATAATCTCTTAAAAGGGTACAAATAATATAATGGAACGAATAGTTTAAGGAAATAATCAATGCTTGAACACTTGGATTTAAAAAACTAAAATTTTCTGCACCTTTTCCATGAAAATCAGAACTGAATGATTAATAATGGTTTAATAAACAATTTAATAATGTGTTGAATAAAAAATACAATTCTTATTGGAAATAATTTTTTTTTACTTCAAAAAGTGTTTCTTTATATTTCCCTAGTTGCGGCTCCCACTTCTGGGAAATTTACTACTTCCTAGGACCAAGAAAAAATGTTTTAGAAAACATGAAATTTGTAACTGAGTACATGCATTTTCAACCAAAACAGATTATGTTTCAATCAAATAGTTGCATTTTTAACCAAACAAGGAGGAATGAAAAGAAAGAATATTAGTTTTCTACCAAAAAGACCGATTTTTCAACAAAATACAAAAATTTTCAACAAATAGATGAATTTTCATTAAAAAAAAACTGTTCACCAAATAGTCGAACTTTCATATAGGAAAGATAAATATTTCAACAAAAAATAGAATAGTTAAGTTTTCAGTGCAAAAAATTAATATTCAATGAAAAAAAAATTGTAAATCAAATAAAGTAATCTTTTTAACGCAAAAAGATTTCAATTTTGATGCACAATGAGTTCAATTCAACCAAAGAAGACAATTTTTCAAGAAAATAGTTGAATCCTCGAGCAAAACAAATCAAATTTCAACCAAAAATATAATAGTAGACTTCCCAACCAAAACCAAAACATATCAATTTTCAACGAAACAGTTGCATATTTAACAATGAAAGAAAATTCTTCAGAAATAGATGAATTTTTTAACCAAAAAAATGGACTAAAAATGAAGTAGTCAAATTTTTACTTGAAAAAATTAATTTTCAACCAAGAAAAGAACAGAATAATTACATCTTCAGCGAATAATAAAATTTTCAACAAAAAAATATAAATTCGCAACGAAAAAAATTATAGTAGACTTTTCAACAAAAAAGAATTAACTTTAACCAAAAATAGTTGGATTTTTAACTAAAGAGATCAATTTGTAACAAAAATGATGAATCTTCAACTGGAATAGTTAAATTTTGAGTTGGAACAATACATTTTTCACACAAAAAAAAAATATTTCACTCTGGAAATGATAAGTTTTTTATTTATGGAAATGTTTTTATAGAGTTACCCCTAAAAAAGCTGCAAAACCGTTGATATTCGAGAATGTTGGAACAAGAATATTGAAGTACTCTATGTGATATTTGTAATCCGATAGATCTACTGTCATAGACAGATAAATTCAAAACTCATCTCCGATCGAACCGTTTAATAAACTCGAGCAAAAGTTTTTTCTCCTACATCGAGATTTTATAAGTTTTCCTACAGGCACTCTCGTTATCTGACAGTTAAACTCTTATTTACAGTATGAATCTATTTATTTTGAATCGCATGTAAACAAGTGGAATTCATCCCTGAGGCACTGCTACTTTTATGCAACAGATGGCGCCAGGCTGTTTTCGTGGCCGTACCCAAAAAAACCTTGGGGTTCTGTGCTAGGATTTCCAAACATTTAAAAAAAACAACACATTTTTACCATTTTGATACATTTTGTCATTACATTATATTGCTCAATCAATACATTTTTCATACAGATCTGGTGAGGGAAACCAGCTGTGTTTCCGAAACATAATCGATTCGAATTTTGTCAAACAAATTTGAACTATTAGTCTGGAAGATGTCGTATTTATTAGGTTCTTTCCTAAAGTTATAAATCATTTTTTTATCAGAACGAATAACACAACAGCTTATTATACGTAAAAGAATGCGTCATCTACCGTTTACCGGTGCATTGACGATAATCGCCACATCTACCTGATTTGTTTGAGCAGAATTTAAAAATTGTGGAATAATTTATGAAGCCGAACTTCTATAATTTTTCGTGTGGCATTATTTAAAAAATAAAGTTTTTTATTTGATTCGTGGTCACAGTTGAGTTTTAGTATTTGACAACATTACATTTGCTTTGTTACTGTTTATCAATATTGTTTATCAGTGATGGTTTGAGGATCGCAAGGGCCAGACTCCCTGCATTTAAAATGCAACCTTTGCCGAATCTTTTCACGTGTAACATCAAATTAGTCGGACAAAAAGGCATCGCTTAGCGTTATTTCAACGTCTTTTATTAAAATATTTTCCTTATTTGTGTGGGTAGCCAAATATTAAATCTTACCCAATAGGAGATAGCATTTCAGTGCGTAAGTACTTTCGTTTCTTAATTCCCAAAGTTGGATTTGAACGCAATTAAAAGTTAAAATTTGAGTTGGGACGAACGATACTCCATAAGACACTCAAATAATCATTTTACAAATTGAATTTCTCGTAAATTAATACCGTTAGAGAGATTGAAAGGTATTTCATGTTTCTTATAATATATTTTAAATTTTGTTTCCAATGTTCGACTACTTAGTCAAGCTCGACCCTCCTTAACGCCAGTATCGAAATTAAAATCAATAACGTTTTTAAAGTGGAATCATTATTTTAAATTTACTTAGTTATTGAGATGAGATTAAATTTTTAGATTTTAAGTCTTCTAAATGATACAGTTTGAAAGTGAATAAGATTATAAATTTCAAATATAAAGATTCTTTTTCATCTTAGATGGAAATAACTAAGCTACGAATAATAAAAATTCTCTCTTCTTTACCCTTGCGTATAGTGAAAGATAAAGCTGCAGTGCTATTGGAAGTAACAAAACTCCAAGAGATAAGAGAAGAACTAGCGGCGGAAGTGACATCACTACATGCTCAACTAGAGCAAGAAAGGTCCAAGAATCATGCTTCCAATGCTGAAACTAAAACAACAAAACAAAATGTAAATTTGTCGCTTTTCTCTATTTATAAAAAATATAATTTTTTCAACTCATGAAGCAAATTATTAATTTAATAATATATTTGTTTTTCAGAGCAAGAAGAGGCTGGCGAGTGAAAATACCTAAATTTAGTTTTCCAAAGTATAAAGTATGATCAGAGATGGTATGCATCTCTGGTATGATGATATTGTGATCTAATTAGTTGTAAGTATCGTCAGTGCTTCACATTGGTTTGATTTTACATTGACACACGATTTTACACTATCCCACGAAAAGAGCACTTTTTTCAAATGTAAAGTCTGAATCAAGCGAAAGGAAACTATTGATTACTGATTAGTTTATATGTGACGTGCCGCGAGGAAAGGGACCTTCTAGAAGCTGGGTGTAATCCTGTGTGCCGTTCTAGATCCGTCGGATTTTTTTTACTGAATATTGTGCAAAATGTTGTGCTGAATACGAAAAAGTGCGGTGCCCCCCCCCCTCCCGAAAAATACGAGATATTCGCGTTTTAATTATTTTTTAATGAATGCAATAGTCCTGTTGTAATTTGAGGTTTTTCGAAAGTTCAAGCATATGGTCGGCTAGAAAACCGATTTTAGAAGATCAATTTCCTCTGTCACTTTTTGATTCAATCCATTGTTAACATAAAAATTAACAATTACGTGAAAAAATGAGGAAAAATAAAATTGTGCTTATTTTGTTTAAAATATTGATTGCACAGCATAGTTGAATTTTTCATCAAACAGTTGAATTTTCAACAATTTTTACCCAAACACTTACATTGTTGTCAGAGAAGAATGAAATTTCTTCGAAAGTAGATGAATTGTTAAATTGGAAATACACATTTAAAAAGAAAAACTTTAATTTTAAACCGACAAAGATTGCACTCAACTTGTAAAAATCATAATATGAATTTGAAACAGAAAATTAATTTTCTACAAAGTAGTTGAATTTTCTACGAAAAACTTTTATTTTTGACCAAAAAGAACGACTTTGCAAGAAAGCTTTTTTTCTCATTTTTAACCAAGCAGTTTCATTTACATGTATTTCCGAAAGACGAAACTTATTCAAAAATAGATGAGTTTTTAAATGGAAAGAAATATTAATCGAATCACAAGTCTAGTGAAGAACCAAGAAGAATATAATATCAGGGTTACCTCAAAATATATGATAGATAGATGCATCCCCTGTTCGATTTTGAGCGGAGCGAGCTCACGGGTCAGCCCGACCATCTAGTCTCGGTTCACCACCGAAATTCACTTGCTGTAAACGGTAGAGTAGTAGTCCCTTCAGTTTCTCATAGCCTGGAAACTAGGAAACATTTGTTTCACGCTAAGAAGTCTCAGTAATCTTTTTAATGTATATTGTGCACAATGCAAGGGAAGTAGTTTTTACCGCGAATTCATGCCCGTCATGTAGCAACGCTTTGAATTTCATTCATTGAAAGTCGAAATGTATTATATTTTCAACAAAATAGTTGAATTTTAAATGCAAAAAAGATTTTCTGCCAAAAGAGAAGAATTTTCGAAGAAAGAATGGAGTGTTGAAGCTGATAAGTATAATATTTGAGAAACCTGTTTGAATTGGAAATTCAGGAAGATGATTTCGTTCCACGAAAGAAGTTAATTTTCAACCAAAACAGATAAATGTTGAACAGAATGTTTGACTTTTCAAGCAAAGAGATGAATTTCCAACCAGAACATTGCGAAAAAGTATCATTGGAAAATAATAATTATTATTATTACTATGATATAGTGATGTTTGGAAAATAAATTTCTCATAATTTTTTGGCGATTATTTTTATTCCTGTAATTCCTATGATTAATGTAATGAAAAAAGTAAAGGAAATGCATGGTAGGAGAATCATTTTAGGCGTATTATACTGCGTGTTTTTTAAACCCCCCCGCATCCTAGGGCGGTGGGGTGGGGCAAATTTGTTCAAAGTCGCTTTTACCCCTTGAAAATAAAAAGTTTTTATAACGGATATTTTTTTCATAGGATGCGTATTTTTTTAGATATTTCTATGTCTCAAGTTAAAAAAAACACCCTCTATATATTTTCCTACAATGAATTTTCAACCTAAGATGGTGAATTTTCAAGCAAATACTGTAATTGTAAATGACAAAAATTTTCTAAAAAAAAATGTTCATCAAAGGATACAAATGAACGACCAACTATTAACAAAATAGTTTAATCTTCAACAGGAAGCGTTTAATATGTAGCCCAACAGTTCAAGCTTAAATTAAAAAGATGAAATTTCAATAATATCACATCAAACCCACTTTAATTAAACCAAGAAAGACAAATTTTCAACAATATACATGAATTTTATATTCCCAAAATCCATGCCAATTTTTTCGGTGAGGAGCTATTGAGGAGCTGAAAACGCTGTTCATTCACGGCGGAGATTCGAATAGCCTCCAGTTTTGATGGAGTTTTCTCGGCATCCAGTGAGAACGCCTTTCCTTCAATATCAGAGATCTTTCATTGCGGCGTTTAGACTTGAGAGTGTTGGGCGTAACTCACTGCAAAGCGTGAACGTTCAACACATGCGTGGACGTTCAACAGAAGCAGAGACGAACACCAATGTAGGCCACAGACCGCGTACTCATTCCGAAATGGGACCATGGAATTTTATGTCTCCAATTCCCTGAACGAGACTCATGGCATAACGTACACTCATTCAACTATTAGGCTGCGGAGAGAACATATTGACCTGCTGTATTCTCTCCTCTACCTAGAGAAGAGAAAAGTAGCGAGCGCCATTTCGCTCCCAATCCCTGTCAAATCATGTGTGTTACCGAATAGGAGTCAAAGTTTGGTTAATATCACTCTGTTCAGTTAAATAATTAATATCGCTCGCCCAAACGACACGAATATATTTGGGCAACTTTATTTTTTACAGTTATAATCATCGCTACTCTTAAAAACTTATAATTTCCCGTCATTTCATAAAATAAACTCGCGGCCGAATGGAGCCTAATGTACTGCAGAATTGAATTGAGAGGTCCAATTCGATAATGGCAGTAAATCGAATACACCAAACCTAACCTGAATTCGTTTTCGCGTTATATCTATTCAATCCGTTTAGGGTGCAATCGACTTATTATTGTTAGTAGACACTCTCAATAATATAACCAGACTTTTATACCCAAAAACGAATTAGGCCAAAAACCGCCCAAATCGACCCTCCTCCTTTGTTTGAAAAATCATCAAATTTATCAACTCATTATGAATCTTGCTAAAATTGTCATGAAGTTTCGGACTGAAAGGACTGGCATTAAAAAAGAAACCGCATTTTTCTGCCGACAAATGCCCGAATAATGCATTTGATCAATAAATTTGTTTTAAAAAATCATGAGATTAATCAAGTATTTAGAAGTTTTGCTAAAATTATCATTAGATATACAATTTTTGTTGGTTAATTAAATAATATTGGAACATCTTCAACTAAACAATGTTCCTGTTATTGACGAGCACCCAGAACCTGAAATAGAAAAAATGGGCATTTTTTTCGTCATATTTGTTTATTTATAAAAAAGACGAAAGCCTAATTTAAAAATCAGGCTCGATAACTCTCTTAGAAATCTTACCAGCTATTTTTTCCATTTTGTTTTGTCCAAATCGGTCGACATTTGTGGGCTGCACGTTATTTTAAACCAAAAAAGTCAATCTTTAGAAATTCTGAGTATTCACTTGCTGATATTTTTTTACGAGTAATAAAGAGATTTTAATTGATAATAAGCTAGTTATCACATTACAGAGGCAGAGAATTACAGCTATTCTAAATAAATATTTGAATACATTTTTTATTCATTGAAGTATGCCTTTATTTGAGATACAACGATGTTTTGAATATTGCAACGAAATTATTTTAATTTCAAGTCGCTTAAACAAAAAGAAGAAGGCATTTCATGTTTCGCTTGATTTTGCGCTGTTCAATCTGTGTCAAATCCGAGAATCTGATTTTCGGTTATAAAGTGTTGTTAAAACAGCCCTCATATTTCATTCGCTTATATTTTCATCTGGAAACGAGCCTGAAAATAAGGGTGATTCCCGACTCGCAGCCGCTGAACCTGAGTAGTGTACCCCCACCATTGCGTCTAACGCGTTACCTCGTGTACCTGAGATATTTAAACTGTACATTGTAAATAGAAATTGTAAATTTTATTTTCGGGATTTTCGACAATAAAATTAAACTGTTGTCCCTTTGGGTTCCAGTTTAGAAATTTCTGATGGAATTTGTTACTCTAAAATTTGAAACATTTTAGCTTCAAAGACGCGAAAATGAATTTACATAAAACAAATGAAGTTTCCAGACTACAAACCCTGTATTATCTTAAATACCAAAAATTTCCATTACTTTCAAGTCTCATATCTAATTATTTCTGGAAACCATAAATTACGACCAGTAGAGGTGGGGATAAATATTTGGTTAAGGTTCTTTAAAGGGCGGGTGGGGCGGAGCAGGCCTACAATCCGTTACGTAATTTAAGTATTATATTATCAATATATTATTATTATTAGTAAGTGCCATATAATGTAGTATCAAGTGACATTCAAAGCGTTTGGATTGATTTCTTTAATAAAGGTATGATTTTTTTTAAAATCACTGTCATTATCACTGTTTGAAATTTCAGAATTTTAAATATAGCGAAAAATATCATGAGCCATTAGAGTTTAATTACTCTGAACACTTGGAAAATTATATGGTTAACATGAAAAGACTATTTTCTAGAAAATCTCACATTTTGTATTCTTTCCAGTACTTTGAAGAAGTTTCTGGTAATATAAGAAAGGAACCCTATCAGTTTTATGCTGACCAAACAATTTTTGAGGCCAGGAGAATTTTTCTTCTATAAATATAATTTTCTTATTTTTCTCTTTAAAATTCAAGATGTCATAGAAGAGCGGGATGTCTCCCATATAGAACGGCAAATCCTAAAAAAAATGGCGATATTGTCCACATAAATTTTACCAAAATATGTACTGAATTCAAGTCTAAGAAGATAAAATAAAATTTTATTAAATTGATTTACTTATTATTTATAATCCCGAAAGAAACTTGTAGTATCTGAAAAAAACCTGGAATTGTCAGACTTTTTCCAGGATTTGTGTAGACACCCTGTGAATTTTGTTACTATAAAGGTTTTTACACTTTTGAATAATTTTTAGGTTCTCACTTTTTTATGTCAATTGAACTTCTCCCTATGTTGTACATTTTCGATTTTCTGATCCATAGTTTAATTCTAACTTCATTCTTTTCAAGACAAGAATCTTCTTTATTTAAATTCTTATTATTAAGAAAGATTCCTAATTTCAACTGTCTTCAAACTTCAAAGTTGTCATTCACGTTCCAATACTGTTCATTTTCGGCCTTTTTCATTGGAAAAATGTTCCAATGAAATCTTTCTTAATTTTGAACGCTTTCAATTTGATATGATGCAGAAAGCTGTCATCCTTGGGTCGCTTCGTGCCCTCAAAACACACGAGGGTTTCGCCGGCCTGTCGTTGTGATTTCGTCGTGTTCTGTGACCACCCATCTCACGCTTGTGAGACGTGGCCATGAAGTTATCCAAT
Source organism: Andricus grossulariae (assembly GCA_011634705.1). Lineage (NCBI taxonomy): Eukaryota > Metazoa > Arthropoda > Insecta > Hymenoptera > Cynipidae > Andricus > Andricus grossulariae. Next base: position 103,579,395 of record JAABKJ010075445.1, on the reverse strand, counting down.
TTTTAATTTGAACTTTTAATATGTTGGTCTTCAAGTCCTCAGAATCCACATAACAGCATTTTATCAATGAAAATTCCATAGAAAATATTAATGATGTTTGCTTGAAAAGTGCCATTTTCACTGTTTTCAAAGCCTAATAACGGCCCTAATAATTTATACCTTATACTGAAATTTTTAGAATATGTTCCTCGAAGGTTGCCTTAATAATTTATATCTTGAGCTGAAATTTTTAGAATATGTTCCTCGAAGGTTGAAGATCACATTTTTTGAAAAATCAGATTAGAAAAAATATAAATAAGCCTGCTACAATGAAAACAAATATGAATAAATGTTTTGAATATGACAGTTTTCGGGGCGGGTCGCTGATCAGCTCGGCCATAAAAGTCGATCACAGTGGGTCTTGACACCATGAACTCATAAAGCAGACCCTTTCACGGCAAAGCGTTCTGTAGTTATATTTCCCTGTTTCAGAAAAGGCTGTAATAATAATTCAAGGGACGCTAACTAATCCTGTTATAAAGTCACATCGATGAAAAGAGCTGAGATTGCACTTCTACGATCGACTCTTCACTTACCGAAATTCTCAGCTTTTGCAATGACAAAGTTCAAAGACGATGAGCCACCTCTAAATATTGTTTAAAATTTAAAAAAAATCTGGCTTCTACAATCGCATAAACCACCTTTATTCGCCCTTCGCTCCTAAGAAACCCAAAAGTTTTTTTTTTTGTCACCCTAATATCTAATCGTATATACAGGCCCCGCGAGAGACACTTACTGACTGAAACGAAAAAGTCTCCTCTAAAATAAGAATTAAAATATTTTAAAAGAAAAATAATCAAACAAACTAAAATAATTCGCAAAGAAAATAAGGCCTTTCTACCTGCTTCTGGGGCAAACCTGAAGTTTCCCTTTTTAGCTCGTAGATATGTAAGAGACATTATACATCTGACATCGAAAATTATGACGTCATGGATATATAATGACCATTCCATATCCATGAGCTTATATGTAATTTCCATTATATAACTATGAAATCATAGTTCTTGACAGAAAAAATATGCATGGTCATTATATATATACCTCCGACTTGGTATGTACCTCCGTTTTAGTAAATAATATACTATTTAACGTGAAGTACTAATCTAAGTGATACATGAGTATCACTTAGGCGATGGTGAGTATTGCATTCACACGAAGGGAAATGTTACTCAGGGGCTAGGCGCCATGCAACATTTTTTTTATCAGAACGCAATCCTCTTTGACGCAAGAATTATATATAGTTTATAAACTGGAAATCCTATTTAAGTGCAGTTTTAGGCATGGTCCTAACTGGCCTTCACTCAAAGTGAATACAACATTCACTCGCTACGAATGTAAACAGTCAGGGCCGCATGAATCCTTTCTATTGAATTTTGAGGCATGCCACAACCTGATGCAACTAACGCGGTGAGAGTGTGTCCTTCAGGCTGTTTGTTACACTTGACTGACCACATCCTCCTCTCTCGGCCCCGCGGCTTTCTTATCACGAAACCAGCAGGGCATTTATTCTGAAAACGTCATCAATAGGAAATACTTATATGAGATTTCCAGTGTATATAAAGGAAAAAATTATATGTAATATTTACGATTTTGTATAATTTTTCGGCCTGGCATAAGTAAGATTTGAGCATCCCTTAACCTTCTCCGAACGACTGTCAACTTTTCAACTGACTTGTGGTTTGTAGCTAGACAGCATCATAGTGCAAACATAACGTGAGTCTTCCTGCGGCTCGTACAGAGTGCTGCGGCTATTCGTTAGCCAATCAGATCACAGTAGGTCGGTACTACGAGGGCTGTTTGATAAGTCAGTGACTTTTCGACTAAAAGATTTTTTTTTCGGCAAATGAGCGTTCTACTTCTCAACATAATCTCCTTTCAGCTCGATACGTTTAGTCCAGCGTTCTTCCAATTTTTTTATTCCTTCCAAATAATAGGTTTTCTCAAGGCCCTCGGAATGGGCGTTTGTTTCGATGATGACCTCTTCATTCGAACCAAATCTCTTACCGCCCGGCCATTTCTTTAGGTTTGGAAACAGGAAATAGTCGCAGGGGGCTATATCTGGATAATATGCTAGATGAGGTAGCAGTTCGTAGCCCAATTCATCGATTTTTGCTATCGTGACTACACACGTGTGCACCCTTGAATTGTCCTGATGGAACAGCACTTTTTTCTTCGACAAATACAAGAACAAGGAATTTTATATACTCCCGGATCACTGAGAGGTGCCTTTTTATCTTTAGGGTTGTTTAGAAGTTGTCATATTTTCGCAGGTAGTTTAAATATGGTTTGGATGTTTGTGTTTGTTGAGAATTCTTCCTATTTGTTCTGTGATACCTTGGATGTAGGGTAGGATGGTGGTCGTTTATCTCTCTCCTTCTTATTAGGTTGTGTTGACTTGTTTTTTTTTTAGTGTACTTTCTTATTGCTTTATCAATTTGTTTCTTTGTGTAATCGTTCTATATTAGGATTTGTTTTACGTTTTGCAATTCCTTTTAAGTTATCTTTATCTGTTATGGAGACAGGTCTGTATACAAGGGAGTGGATGACCGATTGCTTTTGAGATGGGTGGTGGTGTGAGGAGGTTTGTAGGTATCTGTTTGTATGGGCGGGTTTTCTGTAAACTTCATGTCCTAATGTGTTATCAAATCTTTTGTAAACATGTATGTCCAAGAAAGGCAATTTTCCGTTTTGATAAACCCTGGTGAAATGTATATTATAGTGTAATCGATTGATGAAATCGGAAAACTTGTGTAGTTCATCTAGTCCATGTCTCCCGATGACAAAAGTGTCGTCAACGTAACGGCACCAAAATTCCGGTTTAAGCTTAGATTGGTTGAAGATTTTAGTTTCTAGATGTTCCATAAATATTATGACTATTACATGTGAGATTGGAGATCCCATTGCTATTCCTGAGGTGTGTTCATAGAATTGGTTGTTGAAAGGGTAGTAACACGGCTAGCCTCGATTAAGTTCAACCCAAAAGTACTTGCACATCCGGTTTCTCTTTTTACGTATTCTGGAATAGCCCCCAGTTATTTTAAGCCGAGAAAAAAAATCATCGTACTACGCGTTACCGAAAAAAATATTTTTTCATATTTAACAATTAAAAATCTGATTTTTCTCGAAAACGGCGCAAAATATGAAAAGTAGTTAATAGTTCAAAATTGTTCAGCTTCTAGAAATCTATTGAATTGTACCCTTTCCAGATGTTGATATTGTTTAATTTAATCTCTAAAATTGGAGTGTGTTTTAACAAAAAATGTCAACAAAAAAAATCAAAAATCTATTGAAGCGATTAAAATAGCATTTAGTTTGACGAACTTCAAGATTTTATTTTTAAAAACGTTTTTTATTTTAGTTGAGTATCAATATACTAAACTAAAAATTATAATGAATCATCGTGAAAGCATTAAAACTAATAAGAAACTATTTAAAAATCTATGTTGTCAATTTTTTAAGTATTAAGAGTTCTAAAAATGTTTGAAACGAGTTAAATAATGTAAGAAATGATTAATTATTCTAGTTAGTAAGATATGTTTGAAAAAACTCTTCCTTTCGTAATTTAAATATTTTCATGAATGCCAATATTTTTTTGATCTTAACTGTTTCCATAAATATTGTTAGTCCTATATTGTTAAATTTTAAATAATAATATTTTGTACATTTTCAATTAAAAATGGTTTATATTTGAAAAATGTACATATACAGGGTTCATTATAAAAGTAATGCACATGGCTGTACTCTGATGCGAATATCCATCGCATCGCGCTTCGCCTGGCTTGAAAAAGTAGTGGGGGGTCTTGACTTTCAAACGCGCCCGGGCTAAGTTGGGTCCGAGCAGTGGGAGCGTCAGGACGTGGTTCCGCGTGTTTTTAAAAGTTGTAACACGGCGCGATGCAGGGATCGCTCGAACAATGATACGCCATTAAATTTTGCGTGCGGCTTGGGAAGAATGCTACGGAAACCTACTGGATTCTTCGAGAGGCCTTCAAGGATGATTGCTTGTCAAGAACACCAGGCGGTAGATGGCACAAGGCGTTCATGGAGGGCCGGGAGGAGGTCCACTCCACCACGACAATGCACCAAGTCACACGGCATTACTTTTATAATGAACCTTGTACAATTGATAATGTAGAAATTGTTGAATTTAAAAGGTCTAGAAATTGTCTAATATTACGCAATCAAAATAATTTAGTTTCAAACGCTTATTGTTTGAAATTTTCTAAGCACTAAGAACAGTATATATTAAAAAAAATTATTGTAATAAGTAAAACTAAAAGACTTAACCATGAACATTTTCAAATTAAACTCTGAGGAATAAAACAATTTTAAATAAAAAATGGTTTTATTTTTTAAATTTTTAAATAAAAAAGACCATTTATTGGATTAATTTTGGTCTCAAAGAAAAGCTTAGGTTTCTATATTTAAGAAAAAGTAAGAAATAGTATATTACGACCCAAAGGCAGAAAGTTGGATTTCCGGGCGTGTGTGATATGAAGGCCGAGGCGAAGCCGAGGCCTCATATCACGCACGCCAGGGCAAATCGCTGTTTTCGTCGATTTTACGTCTATTTTTGCGTTTTTTGGAAAAATACGAGCTAACTTGGGTATTTGGACCTCGGATTCGGATTCAGCGACCCCAAAACATATAAATATGCCGGTGTAGTCCGCCGGGCAGACCACTTTTTTTTTGTGTGCCGGTGTAATTATTTTTTAGTAATATTTTTTTACCAATTATAGTGCCACTAGTGCCACTAGTACCACCTAGAGCCGTCGTCTAAACTATAGTCTATATCGTTAACATAAGTTAGATCTGTTTATATTATCCGTCAAAGTCGCATGTTAATTCGTAATTGCAGAATCGATGAACAGTGCAGAATAGCGACTGGATCGGTAAAATCTACTGATCCGCAGGTCTAAACCACTTGAGAGTTGGCACTGGTAACCAGAAACTGTTAAATCTGTAGATTTAACTTGGTTTTCAGTAAAATGTAATGTTCTTTTTTCTGCGTCTAGGGAAAAATTTTGACTAGGCTTTTCATTTTCTTCTAAAAAAACAGGATATTTTACATTGGCCTTGGAATCTTAATTCAAACCAAATATTTTATAACAGCATAATTTCTTTATTGAATCATTCAATACGATTCACGAACTATAATATTAGTGTAATGTTGACAGCTTGCTGGTCCCCTGGAGGGGGGGGGGGTAGCCGCCCGACCTATTGGGAGGGGGGGCACGGCAATTAGGAGATTATACCTTTATTAAGTTTAGGTGTAAAATGTGACTGCAGCGCTCGAGCCAGCGCTGTTAAAGTGTCTGAACTGGAATCTTTAATTTGATTCATAAAATAAAAAACGCCCATTGACTATTGCAAGAACTTTCATAAGAGAAACATAAGCGTAAATAATAATAAAAAAAAGTTATAATTGAAGCGTGCTTTACAACAATACATCAAACGCCAATTACCATGAGGATCATTTTATACGTATTAGGTATTTTCACTACAACCACCAGATAACTTCACTTCGTTAAGTGCTGAGGGGAAAACAATGAACCAAATGCATGGGGCAAAACTTTATTTTTGTAATATCTTCGTATTGAATAATAATTATTATCATTTTATTATTTCATTAAATAGTTTTTAAAAAATAAAAACTATTTTTCAAATACACTTATATAGAAAAAAATTTTGTTTACAAAGATATTAGCAAAATTGGGCAAAAATGGACCGACTTTCATGCATTTGATCCATTGTTTTCCCCTCAGCACTCAACGAAGTGAAGGTAGGTAGAAGGTAGAAGTAGGTATCTTAGGAAGGTAGGTGGTTGAAGTGAAAATACCTAATATTCAAATATTAGATGACCCTTATGACAAGTGGCGTGTAATGCACTCTTGTAGAGCAGTCTTCAATTGAAATTAAAATTTGTCTATTTTTAATGGTTCTATTTAAAATTGCATATTACAACTTTGAATAGCTTGAGGTTTTAAAATCATTCACGTATTCAATTCAAAGCCCGTGAAAGTTAAAATTCTGTCATTTTTAACTTATTTTTTATAATTTAATTTTTAAAGATTGAAATTATCTCGGCTTTAGTCACTGCTTTAAATCAATAACTTCAGTTTTCTTTGAAATTGAATAACGAAACATTCTATAATTGGGTTGATCGAAAATACAATTTCTATCGACAGAACCAAATCATTTTTAAATAAAACTTTTTATAAAACTCAAAGGTTCATTACATTTTGAATTACAAAAAAAAACGGATTTTTCATTTGTATTTGTTCTTAGACGTAAAAAAAACTTTTAGAGTGAAATTTCCACCCTAAGCGAAGTCATTAAGCTAAGTTTGTAAAAAGGTACAGTACCGGTCAAAATTGTGCGTCCACTTACGAAAATCGGATTGAAAACAGACTTCTCTTAGAAACTGACTGACTCTACAAACAATTAAGTCAGAAAGGTTAAAACAAACGTTAAAAAGCTTATTACATTTCGCTCCGATTGAGCTCTACCTAAGTATTTTTGATAAATAGGGGCCGAGGTAGCATGTGAGAAAGACTGATTCTCAACTTCTCAACAAAACTGTAACATCGCTAAATGAAAGTATAAAATCTCCTCTTTAAAGTGAGACCGATAGAATAATAAAATATTTACTGGTTAACGAAGTATCATAAAATATGTGGAGGCATGCCCAAGATGAAAATTGGTCGGTCGAGAGGTAACCGTAGTCTTTTGTCTCTTAACTGCCCCTCGACGAACGAATTTTCGTCTTGAACACGCATCCACTTTTTTATAATCATTCGGGAACCAATAAATTATATCATCAAGCCGTTTCCCTTTCGAGGTAGGCGTGAATTGCTCGGTGGTAAAGTAGTGATGTGTGGATGGGTATATAGGTGAAGAGAGCAGTTGTGAATGTTGAGAACAGTGATGAGTACTGTTTTCTCTGGTCGGTAATGGCCGCCCTTTGCCCTGCTGAAAGAGATTCTAATCACACTGGGTTTTACCCACATTTTGATATACTATTGAAACGTGATAATATCAACTTTCCCATCACTTTTGAAAATATTAAAAAAATCGAACAAATGAATGAACTGCGTATAAATGTTTACGGCATAGAACACGAAGAAAATAGGAAAAAATATGAGATTGTCCCTCTGTATATAAGCAATGAAAAATCGAGATGCCCCACAGTTCACCTTCTAATGTTTGAAAATCCCGATTTTGATGGCAGAGGAAATAATCTAGTGTATCACTTCGCATGGATTAAAAATCTATCTCGACTCATAAAATCGCAGTTTACAAATTCTGAATGTCGCACATGGCTTTATGATAGGTGCTTGTGCCATTTCAAATTTGAAAATCTCTAATGAAACACAGAGCTGATTGTGAAAATTTAAATAACTGTAGAGTTATACTCCCAACAGAGGAGTAGGGTGGGAACATATTAGAGTTTAAAAATTATAGATACAAAAAAAATGTACCATTTGCAGTGTACGCAGACATTGAATGTTTGCTGGAGCCTGTTATAAATTCAGAAATAGATCAAGCGTATTATCAAAAGCAAATCCCTACCAGTGTTGCGTATTATACACAGTGCAGTTTTGATTATTCAACTTCAGAACAAAAAGTATATCGTGAAAAAGACTGTATTGAATGGATTGTAAAAGAATAAAAAGATTTAGCAGTTAAACTAAATTCTCGTTTGAAAAATCCAGTACCAATGACAGTGCCAAAGCAAAAATAAGATATTCTAAATGCTAAAGTATGTCACATTTGTGAAAAAGAATCGAAAAAAGATGATGCTAAGCATAGCGATCACTGCCACTTCACAGGTAAGTACCATGGTCCAGTGCACGGAAGCCGCAACGTTAATTACAAATACTCTCATGTAATTCCAGTAGTTTTCCATAATTTATCTGGCTACGACTCACACTTTTTCGATAAATAGTTAGCAATAGTTAACAAGAAAAGTTTGCGAAAATGACAGTAAATTCAATCTGTTAACGAGAAAAGGTGTATTCCCATATGGCTACATTGACAGTTGGAAAAAATTGGAAGAAGATAGTTTACCTGCAATAGAGGCATTATATTCAAAATTAAATGATTGCCACATTTTCGATGAAGATTATCAACATGCGTGTAAAGTGTGGGAAACTTTTAATTTGCAAAATTTAGGGCGGTATTCAGATCTGTACCTCAAAACCGATATTCTACTTTTGGCAGATATTTTTGAAAATTTTAGAAAAACTTGTTTTTCAACATACAAATTAGACCCTTTGCACTATTACACAGCACCGGGGCTTAATTTTGATGCAATGCTAAAGTGCACAGGAATTGAACTGCATTTACTGACTGATGCAGACATGTTACTATTAATTCAGAAAGCAATCAGAGGTGGTGATTCACAGTGCTCAAACAGGTTTCGCAAAAACAAACAATCGATTTATGGGAGAAGATTTTAATCCATTCGATCCAAAGTCATACTTTTTTTACTTTGATATCAACAATCAGTATGGTAAAGCTACGAGTGAATATTTACCAGATCAAGATTTTGAATGGTTTGAAAATTTTGAGAATAATCCAAATTTTTTTAACCCTTGTTTGGCACAGGGGGTCGTATACGACCCCAGACACTTCAAAGTCGCCTGGGGTCGTTCACGACCCCGGTGTGCCAAAAAGGTTTGAAAATCAAAATTTGGAGTGCATTTTTTTGTGCATATATTTTGATTGTAAATTAAAAAATAAGGTTGGAACATCATATTTTGCAAAGTTATATATATTTTTTCAATATACATAACATATCTACCTCATATCAACATATCGGCTGTGTTGAATGTTAACCAAGATGGGCGTGGAGCTGATATGCGCGAGGTGGACGAAAATGGAACGTTTTTCGGCTAGCCCTGGTGTGGATTGATCATGGCTACAGCTGCTACCCTTTGGGCTAGGGGCATTATGTTTGGTTCGTCAGTGTATTGTGTATAGCCACGAGACAAAAAGCAAAATTGTGTTACCGAGAGAGTTTCGCATTTGGAGCATTCAGAGCATTTGTTTTTGAGAGATAAGGTAGGAATATTACATTTTATTCATCATGTCCATTATTTTATCCACAAAGTATTGAACTAAGAAAATAATTTTTCATATTTGAAAATTAGATGGCGTATAATTTGCGTCCTCGTCGCTTACGCGAGGAACTTCTCGAGTCGGATGAAGACCTCGAAGGACAAATTGACAGTGATGACGATCGAGATGATCGAGTCAATATAATAATAATATCAGTTAGAATTTATAGGTTAAGAATTCAAAATATTTTTATAATTCTAAATATAATTTGTTTGAATGAATATTACATTTATATGTATAAATATAATACCTCCGACGCAAGTTACGTAAGCATGCGATAAACAATTATTTATAAATAATGGACTTTTCCGAGTCTCTAGTTCTGGAGTTTGATTCTCAAAAATTATATTACATTCTCTTTATATAAAAAAAAATAAAAATAAGGAAGATTATATGAATTATTAAAGAAAATAATGTAATATTTATTCTTTATTAAAATGCATATTCACTTTTACTTTTATACGCTTCTAATTTTTATCTTTTCATCGGATATTGGCTATCCTTGATTTATTTTTGTTTAGCATCATTTTAGAAAAAAATTTAATGATCGGAAACAGTGCTACAGATTTCAGGTCTTAAGGTACACATAAGCATAATACTAAAAATTGAGGTTATAGTATGCTCTATCCGAGGCCCGAACCCACGTAAATTACGTCCGCCATCTTCGATATGTATTATACATAGTTTTCTACATTTTTCTACGTATATTACGTCGTTCATGTATTGTGCGTAGAAAACCTCGAGTGACACGCCACTACACAACCCTGAACATGACTGAGCAGCGCCTCTCTTTGGGTCCCTCGGTCCCCGCATAAAAAATGCCGAGGACTGAAATTCTAGAAACGACGTAAATAGGAGTTAGTTAAATGGAATTCCCAGTGTATATAGAGAATTGTAAATAAATGAAGATCGTCACGAAAATATATTATATATTAATATTTAATATATTTCGATTAAATTTTTCTAATTGAGAAATAAAATATTTTAAAATAAATACAACATAATATTTATTATTTAATATAGCATACGAACTGCAATATATAATTTTATTCATTTGTTGAACAATAAAAAGCATTTGACAAGGTAAATAGAAGTAAACTTTGGGAACTCCTTAAAGAGTACGCAGTCCATGGCTGGCTTCTACAAGCAATAAAAACAATATATACAGGTAGTAAAGCGAGTGTAAGAGTTAATGGAGAACGGAGTGACTGGTTCAACATTACCCCTACCGGAAAGCTAGATTATCTCTTGATACTTTCTAGACTTTTCTCGGCTAGCGAACGTCTAGGGCAATTTTATGACGGTCGCCTTGTCAAGGGTTCGTCTAGAGTTCATCTAGTGGCGTCTAGTAAGTTTTACTTGCGACCCTTTTGAGTCTAGCATTCGTCTAGTATCATCTAGAAAGGGGTCAATTATAGATGATGTGCTTCTAGACAATCTCATCTAGAATTCTTCTATATTTCCGGTAGGGATGCAGGGTGTTAGACAAAGATGCGTTGTCTTAATGGCTATTTATTACATTCATAGATAAGTGTCTAAGAATGGCCCTCTTCAACGAAGAGGGTGTAGATCTCCAAACAGTGAAGGTACGTGGGTTAGCTTTCGCAGATGACCTGATTGTCATAGTAGAATCAATCGAGGACTTGCAAAGAATGTTGAATAAATTTGATACAAGCATGAAGAACATGGGCCTCAAAATTAACGTAAATAAAACAACCCTCGTGAAAAGAAAGATCAACTTAATACCACTTAAAGATCAGTTTCAAATAAAGTTTGGTCTTTTTCTGTCTGTACCCTTCAGCCTATATCTGCATCATTTTTAGGGCATTGAAATAGACACCACTCTCTCTTTCTATCCCTCTGAAAGAAAGATAGAGGTCTATATCAACAGACTAGCTATACCTAAAAGTCCTATAGAAGCTGGGCTGATTTATGAGTATTTATGAGATCTAGAGGCTTGAACCAGTTTCCGTTATATTTATGGATATTGGGGGTTTAAAGTGCTGACTGGGACACAAGGACTGTGGTCATCTGCGGACCAGAAAAGATCAGTTTAAGATCACTTTAAGACAGGCCTATACCTGCCTATACTGTAGTCTTAAGTTGATCTTCCTTTTCACGATGGAAAGGTCATGGTGTTTGAAGGAAAAAGTGAGAAAACAGTGTGCAACAGTGTCCTAAATGATGAGAGATTATAGCAGGTTGACAAGTACGTATAACTGCGTAGCCAATTCACTGGCGACGGAAAAATAGATGGGGAATTAGATAGGCGCATAAATGAGGGTAAGAAGGTTGTCGATAAGCAGGGTCTATTCTCAGAAATGAAAATATATCAACAAAATCTAAAATGATCATACATAATTATATATTTGTACCGACCGTACTATACGGTAGTGAGACATGGACATGCCAAGAAGAGGACAAGAGTAAAATTAACGCGATTGGCATGAAACCTCTGCGCACAATATGCCGGAAAACACTGATGGACAAAGTCAAACATAAATACCTTATGTTGTATAATATGACAAAATAAATAAAATAGAAAGATGCTTGTTCTACCTTTCTATTCCTCAGGAACATTAAATTTGTTTTTACATGTAACACTTTTTTTACATAAACAAAACGATATACATTCTACTTGAGCCGCTAAACAACAACATGATGCAGTACGAGAACAAGTGGTGCAGCGACAACTTGGGACGAATTCGTCTGCCGGCGGTAATAATATATATATTTTTTTTTTGTAACAATACATTGTTCTCTAACGTGTATCCATATTGCAAAGGATCTAATTTTTCTGGATTCGGGTTTAGACAGTTAACTTGCTGATATGTTACATAATATGCTCCATGAATATGTACGCCGCGCGTAAAAAGTGCTACTTGTAAATTGCGATAACAAAGGCTTTAAAATTGATAATCCGACATTGCATACCGTTAATAGATAGAGGAAGTCTTGAAGAATGAATAGGTTTTTTAACTTTCGAAAAATTTGATTAGATCGAAAATTATTAACAGTCAAATTTGTTAAAAAAAATCAATTTTTCAATGTAAAAAATTCATAACTTTTTAAATATACATTTTACAAACAAATGACACTAGACCTTTTCGTCTTAAAATGGCCCAAATTACCTAAAAAAAATTTGTTCTGTTGAAAAAAAGCATTTGTTCATAATTGTTTAAACAATTGCGTTTAAAATAAAACCATCCACTTCTCGTAAAAATAACCGGTACCATTGGATTCAGCGAGTCAAAACACATGGGATTACATGGCTTTTACCTTTTTCCTCTTAAGTGCATACGGAATCATACCCAGCTCTTGGACTATAAGTCAGAAAAATCGATTTTGACGTTACGATCGTAACAGCTTCCAAATGAAGGTGCTCTAAAAACAAAAACAACACCAATCAATAAAATGAAATTAGAAACTTGATTCGCGAAATTTCAGAGCAATCACGCATTCAAGGCGCTCGATCGAGATAAAACTCAGAAGAGAAGATTTATTTTTTCTGGGAATCAATTCTTAGAGTGTGGGTCACTTCGACACGCGGTGGCCCATCGTCATGTAATCATGTAGTGTCTGGTAAAAATAAATTTTTTTACAACGACGCGAACGACGTGACATTCAATACTCGTCGTCCACACGGGAACCGTCGTGAATACATAAAAGACAAGATGCGCGGCTAAAGTGTCCGAATTATGGACGTATTTTGCAGAGAAAGTGATTGTTTTCCTAGGAACGTAAGGGTCTTAAAATGGACACTGCACACGCTTGAAATGTCCAAAGGATTTTTAACAACGCTTTGTCTTCTACGAGGCTAAAAGTTATAAACTTTAATTACACTTAACTCCCGAAATAAGAACCCCCGGATTACGATATTCCTAGAACTGATAACCTCCGCAGTTTCGTGATGAGAGGAGCCGTTGTGCCGAAAGAGAGGCTGTGCTCAGTCAAGTACGACAAACAGCATGAGGGCCGCATTCTCAGCGCGTTAGTTGCATCAGGGTGCATCATGTGTCCAACTTCACCAGAAATTATTCATGTGACCCTGCCTGTTTACGTTTGGCTTCTCCCGATTCAGGATCAAGGCCACTGCAAGCCATGCGCGAAACCGTTCTTATGCCAGGAGTTGAGTGTACTTATACTTAGCCATTTACTGCTCAGTAATGATCTCCATGAGTTAAAAAACTACTGTGCCCTACTGAAAATTCCGACGTCGTAAAGTACGTCGGAAATTGAGATAGAAACGACGTTGTTTACTACGTTAGTAAAACATTTGGTGTTAATAGTTTGTTTATAATTAAAAAATAAACTTCGGAAATTTTAAAACTAAGGTTCTTTGAAACAATATTTTCTTGTAACTTAGTTAAACAAATGTTTAAATTGTTTCAAAGAGAAAAAACGTCATACATGCTGCATCGCACACGAGATTAAAGAGATCCAGCCCTTAATTTGCACTTCCGTACATTTGCATTTTTCTGTTTTTTACTTCTGAGTATTTACTTTAAATTATTTAGTTTTTGCGAGGTTGTTTATATGAAAAACTTTGAGGAATAACCGTAAACTTTTGAATGTGCAACTTCACGATTGACCTATCAAATGGTGACGGCCATTTGGTAAATCGGGTGATTTTTAAAGAAAATAGAATGAATGCATTTTCAACAAAAAATTTCATTTTCCATCAAGACAGATGAATTATAAACCAAATAGTTGAATTAATAAAGAAGTCAATTGTGAAGCGATCGTTCCCTCTCTATTTCAATCTCCGTCATAATCGCACGAGCGCTGCAGCCAACTTCAATCAAGTGACTACTCTAACCTCTTGTCTACTGTCAAAATATTATAGTCGATCAATTTTCTTTGTTTTTCAGCTGTTCAAAATTCAATGTTCAAATTGCTATAATTTTTATTACCTGCATTTTTAACAGTTAAAATTCAATGAAAAGCGAATTTTATATCATAAAAAAGGATTAAAAATGTTATATTTACATAATCCTACATGAGAATGTAATAAATAAACATTTCAATCTCCTTTGGTTAAAAAATAAAAATTTTATTATTTGGTTGAGAATTAAATTATTTTGTTAAAAATTTATTCTTTTTGGTTGAAGTTTTAACGTCTGTCTTAGTTGAAAATTCAACTGTTTTTGTAGAAAATGAGACTATTAGATTGGAAAGAAACTTTTTTCTTGAAAATTCATATTTTCGGGTTGAAAATTCAACTGCTTTGTAGAAAATTTGTGTTTTTGGCTGGAAACTTCAACAGTCTAGTGGCCAACCTGAAAGTGCTTATAAAAAAACATTTAATCTTGATACGATTATGTAACTTGAACTTGCACAGCCTGTCATATTTAAAATGAATTCGCTCAATAATTACATAACAAATTGATTAAATAAAATACAAAGTTTTAATTTTTTAACCTAAATTTCAAGGTTTGACAATGCTCAGAATTTAGCTAATTCAATTTTAACATCATTAACAAATTTTGAAATGCAATTTCGTGGAAAATATCTTCAAAGGTAGCAAGTACCAAAACCTTCGCATATTGAAACAAAGCGACATTGTTACATTGAATTTTTATTTCAGGGAGCAAGTGAAGTCGCTGATGATTATTTTACTGATGCCATCGATTATGAGGTTGATGATATCTTTATGGACACGATTGATGACAACACTGAACCGAAAAATGAAGTTAAAAATTTAAAGCAAAAAGGTTTTACTTCACTCGAAGATGTAATAGACAACGAAGTTTTTAGAAAACCTATTAATTTGCCGGTCAACAAAACTGTAGGAGAAGTAGTAACCATGATATTGAAGTTTGTTCTAGTGCACGCCCTTTCATTAACTGAGGCTACTGATCTATTTTCCATGATTAATTGTATTTTTGCAGAATCGTTTTTACCAAACACTCGATATTTACTTAACAAATTATTTTAACCGAAAATTTGTATGCAACTCTACGGAATCTGTTCTAAATGCGGTGCATACATAAGTAAATTGGAACGGAAGGATCGTCTTGTAAAATGTAAAATATGTAAGACTACAGTCGATGTTAAAGATAAAGCGTACAAGGACATTTTTGTAATGATGGATGTTGCATCTCCGATTTCTAAATTAATAGAGTCGAATGGTGCTTATTACAATTACATTGTAAATGAAAGAGTTTTTGTAAAAGGATACATACGTGACGTTTACGATGGTAAAAAGTATCAGGAATTCGTATCAAATTTAAGCGAAGCTGACAGACATAATTATGCTACACTTATTTTTAATACCGATGGAGCACCCTTGTTCAAGAGTTCAAATTACTCCATTTGGCCTATTTTTCTAATGCTAAATGAGGTACCATTCAATGTAAGGACCCAGGAATTGATTCTAGCGGGTCTTTGGTTCGGAAAAGATAAACCTAACATGAATGTATTCCTCGAGCCATTTGTTGAACAAATGAACGAACTTTCGAGCAAGGGAGTTCAGTGCATCATAAGAGGGGTGCAAATTTGCAATAAAGTTTTTACTTTAATTTTCTCTGTCGACTCTGTCGCTCGTGTTCCACAGTAAGGATTTACTCAATTTAATGGCTCATACGGCTGCGGCCTGTGTCTTCACCCCGGTGAGTGGGTTCGCAATAACTCTAAAAACCCACGATCTGGAAATATTAAGTATCCTTTGATGAATGAAATTCCAAAAGAGAGAAATATTGAGAATACCATAGAGCACATGAAGAAAGCTGTTACTTCAAAAAAGCCTGTTTTTGGAGTTAAATGTCCATCACAATTGATAAATCTAATGCATTATGACATTATTAAGGGTTATGTCGTAGAATCCTTGCATTGTGCCTCTGAAGTTGCTAAACACTTTGCCACTACCTGGTTTGGCAATAAAAAGAAAGCCGGGCTTTTTTCTAGGTCAATTATCTCTGCAATCGATAAACTTATTACTAATATCAAAGCACCTCACCAGATTATTGGACTCTTTTTTACAGTATGGTGGTACTTCAAAACATATTGCCAAGCCACCTTTGGATGCACTGGGTTTTGTTTGTCGAGGCTATTTATATATTAACAAAAGAAGAAATGAAAATTGATGAACTTGATCTAGCTGATAAACTATTATTCGAATTCGTTGCTCGTACCAAAATTCTGTACTCTAAGACGTCAATGACATTTAATGTGCACTTGCTTGGACACTTAGCGAAAAGTGTTCTTGATTGGAGTTCCGGAGATAACACCTCCCCACTCTTTTGTCAATAACTTATTAACAAATAATTATTTCTGACTCTAAATATCACCACTGGTCACAGAAAGGATCAACGAACTCAATATATTTTCGGCAGATTTTTCATAATCGCTTTTTCACATTTCACTCGCCCGGAAATAATCGCTAATCATCTGAAATTTTTTAAACTTGTTATCAGTATTGGCAAAACCTTCACCTGCAACATGCATGTTGTCTCACATTTTTAGAATTTTTTTTTTGCTGAGATTTTCATGAAAATCTGCACAAAAATCGAGCTGCCTAAACTTTTTGAACGGACAGTAGGTAGTTGAAATTAGGATCAAGCTAAAAGCAATATCGACTTTTAAAAATTTATCGTTTCAGCTGATAAAAATTGCTGTGTCTAGAAGAGACAGGGGCGGAATGGGACAGGTTATTTTTTCAATTGAGTACTCGCCATCTGTTGTGAAACACTACAATGTATATAATAAAATTTAAAAAATAAGTAAATAAAATGAAGTGATCAATTCGTAAACATTTTGAAAGTTTCCTAATCTCTGTATTTCAATACAAATTAAAGCATCATGAATGTGTAAACTAATAATAAAACTGGAAAAATAACATTTTCAACTTCTCACGAAATAACCTCATATAAAATACGTGCAATCGTACAAAGTTAGACTTACATTTTATAATATATAGGACTTGATCTTTGAACTTACAATCTTTCAGCATTTTTGGAGTTTCTGGGCAATCTGTTTAGATATTATTTATACATTTAAATAAGTTACTTATCTGCTGGCTGGCTCTGCTCTGCTCTGGTCTGCTGGATCCGAAAAAAGTTTATTACAGCCAAAGAGACAGTGTCCCGTCATACGTATTCCGTTCCGCCCCGAATTGTACTTTTCATTTATGTCTAAATATTAAAAATTTGTCTTCAAAAAATGCATAATTCTGACTTATAAAAATAAATTTTAATAATGTATCTTCACAATAAGCATTATAAAAGAAATACATTCTGAAATTTTCAATGATTAATTTGATTTAAAATTACCTTGAAATAACAGAATCTACCTCCTAAAATTTCAACGTTACTGTTTTCTTGTACAATTTAATTTTTTAAATGTTTTTCTTATTTG
Organism: Andricus grossulariae; assembly: GCA_011634705.1. Taxonomy (NCBI): domain Eukaryota; kingdom Metazoa; phylum Arthropoda; class Insecta; order Hymenoptera; family Cynipidae; genus Andricus; species Andricus grossulariae. The sequence goes on along the minus strand of JAABKJ010075445.1, from coordinate 103,561,878 downwards.
AAAACTGACGAATCAGTTCTTCTACCTATTCCTAAAAAGAACAATTTTGAAAACCATATAACTTGAGAGAAAATCGGGTGTCCCATCTTACCCCGGTGTCCCGTTCTGCCCCGGTCTGGTCTGAACCTACACTCGGAAAAAAAATTTCGTTGATTCAATAAAAATTTGGTTGGATCAAACAAATAAATACATTGCTATATGGTCAATTAAATGTTTGTTTGATACAACCAACTTTTTTGGCTAATAAAATTTGGTTGATTATAATAAATACTTTGGTTGATCCAACCAAATGTTTTGGTTGATACAACCAAATATGTTGATTGAGGCAACCAAATATTTTGTTTGATCCATACATTTGTGTGAGGTTCTTTCATCATTTATGGATTTTGAGGTTACTTAACCTGCACCGGTGTGAACACTGCGAACTAAAGGTTGTACGCACGTTCAAAATGTTTTGCATGCTGCTGCAAACCCCAGTTTTTTAATAAAGTTAACATTATTAGTGTCCAGTTCGTATCACTCATTTTTTCACAAATTCACGACACGACGCACGATGAGAAACATTTCGACGCGCAAACTGGCCACCAGCATGGGCTGACGTCATCTGTTTCGGTATGTTTAGTGCAGTTAATGGAAGTATTTGATTGAATCAACCAAATTATTTCGTTACTTTAACTAAATTATTTTTTAATGATTGATATATTCTGCTTAACACATTTATTTGGTTGCATCATCTAAACCAAATTTTTTAGTTTGAACAAACAAAGTAGGTTGAAAAAACTGTTTTGTTCAATCAACTCAATCTTTTCTCTCAGTGAACTGTTTTGTTGAATCAATTCAATCTTTTCTCTGAGTTTAGCGTTGATCAGCTAGCAGAGAACAATAAATTCTATGTTCTGCCTAAAAATTTGACAGTCTGGTCTGTTCCAGGTTTGGCGCAGATCACCTGAATACACTTATAGTGGAAAATAATTTTTATCCAAGTCATTACAAAAATAAAGAGAGTTCAGCCAGCGAATGACAAGTCTTCAACTAGTCCCGGGTAAAAATATTTGGTCTTAATTTTGCCTTGGGTAAAGACCAATCCAACACAATTTCAAATCATTCTGTATGTCTAGCTCGTGAGACGGAGCCAGACCATTTTTGATGTCTTAAGGGTCTCTGAGGGTCATCACTAATCCACTTTAAACTTTATAAAATGTTTATATTATTTATACTGAACGTTCGGCGTCACTTGTGCTGGTACGACCACAACGGAACTCAGTAAACCACTTCTTAACCATTCAAATTGATAATGCAGAGAAATTCACTTTTTTTCATTTTCGTTAACATTCACGAGTTTCTCTCCTTTTAATGGCTATCAAACACAAAATAAATGACCCAGCTTGCTCAACATTCAACAGTAGTCTATTCATAGATGGCGTTGACGGGATCAGTGGTGTGATAAAAGTTACTGCGCAAAAAAATGCAAAAAGTCACTGACTTATCAAACAGCCCTCGTACTAGTAAATGGTTCAGATGGTCCTGACTGCTTATGTTTAAGGTGCCCGATTGAAGATCAAGGCAATCCTTAAAACTGTTCTACTATCGGGCGTGGAGTGTACAGCTTTTTGAAAATTTCCAATCTCTTAAAATAAACCCGTGAAATCGTCACTGGTTAAATCGTATTTTAAATTATCACTGGTGAAACAATAATTTTCCGACTTTGAGTGAACCAGTAAGTGACTCAACTAAAACAGCGTTACTGAATATACCAGTGACGCCAAATGATAGATTCAACCAGATATATAGCACTCCACGCGGCCAAGACATGAACTTCCAGTCGTTTCGTACGCACGCGTCGCCGGTCGGGCTTTGCATTTGTCGAGTGAAAACAAACTTTATTGTGTACTAGTGTTTGTGTTAGAAATATTTGGGGCCTGGCTGCAATTAGCAAGGGATTTAATATCTTTCACTGGAAAGTGGGGAGGCCCCTGGTCACTTGGGTTTGACTATGAGCGACGCAACACGTTGACGTAATGACGGGCCTGCTCATTTATTAAAGATAATGTTGGGAAGGTTAGCACACAACTGCTGTGTTGATGTATAACCTACTATCCGTCCAAAAAGTTTAGGCAGCTCGATTTTTGTGCAGATTTTCATGAAAATCTCAGTAACAAAAAATTCTAAAAACATGAGACAACATGCATGTTACAGGTGAAGATTTTTCAAATACTGATACCAAGTTTCAAAATTTTAAGATGATTAGCGATTATTTCCGAACGATTGAAAGGTGAAAAAGCATAATAATCCTATGATCATTTCAGAATAATTAATTTTGAATGGCTTTGAGTCACTGAAAAAAATTATGAAAAATGTGCCAAAAATATATGGGGTTCGTTGATACTTTCTGTGCCCAGTGGTGATATTTAGAGTCAGAAATAATTATTTGTCCATAAGTTATTGACAAAAGAGAGGGGAGGTGTCATCTACGGAACTAAGGAACGTACAGAAATTATTCTGATAGAAAATTACACATTTTTAGCTTCTGACAATGTTGTGCGTATTACCAATGAGCAAAAAGTTGCACTTGAATGTTTAAAAAATTATTTTCTTGTTGGAAAAATATAAAAGGCTAAACGATAATCGAGAATACCGCACACACAGCGTGGGACCTTTCAGGCTCTACTTCTACACGTGCAACACGACCTTCTCTCACACTCACACAGTTACACAGCCTCTAAGCCCTGATGCAAAAAAAGGGATACGGTTGCCTCGATTATCATAAAGTCCTTTGTATTTTTCCAAAAAGAAAATAATTTTTTAAACATTAAAGTGCAAATTTTTGCTCATGCGTAATACGCACGACATTGTCAGAAGGCAAAAATGTGTAATTTGCTTCAAGATTCATTTCTGTACGTTTCTTAGTTCCGGAGATGACACCTCCCCACTCTTTTGTCAATAACTTCTTAACAAATAAATATTCTTGACTCTATATCACCACTGGACACAGAAAGGATCAACGAACCCCATATATTTTTCGCAGATTTTTCATAATTTTTTTCAGTGACTTGCAGCCGGATACGAAATTTTATGCTGATAGATCCCGGAAAGATGTTTTAGTTCCCCGTAGAAGTCCCGAATAAACTAGGATAACGAGATTCTGTGACGAATAGATCCCGACTAGGAACGGATAAACCCTGGATAGACCCGTATAACCAAATTGCGTACCGAATAGATCCTGGCTTGGGCTGGATAAAACCCGGATAGATATTTTAAGTTCCCCATGTAAGTCCCGGATAGATTCGTTTAACCAAATTGTGTACCGAATAGACCCTGGCTTGGGCCGGATAAAACCCGGATAGATATTTTGAATGCCTCGTATAGGTCCCGGATAAGCCCAGGTAGAATATATATCTTAGCGTCCCGCATGAGTCTCGGATAAAGTCCCGCTTACAAACCGGGAACAAAATAGTCCCGAGTCTATCCGGATCTTTAAGCAGGGACCTCACTGAAGTTTCTCAGTAACTTATTCAAGGGAAAGTTGTATTCATATGATCCGTGTAGAAATTTTGAAGCGTATTTTAAATATCTGTCACTCTGCACCTATATTTCCTGTCTTATGCCTGCACCCCTCCTTTCTAGTCATTCCGACTTCTCTGGCCGCCTTCTTGATATTTTCGATTAATGACTCGCATCTGTCATGGACAGTAAGTCCTTCTGCTTTCTTCTTCCTAAGATCTTCCATTTTTGCCCAGAAATCTCCAGCTTTCTTTTTATCCCAGAGTAACTTGTCCCTGTTTTTTTAGTTCCGTCCCTCCTTTTCCTCTGGCGCTTCCTGAGCCCCCCCCCCCATCGTAGTACAGCTGAAAGGTCACCGGCAGGTGATCAGACTCTATTCTCGTTTCGATTTTCATCTTAAGTATTGGGTTGACCCCCTCGTCTTCTTTTAGGATTATCAAATCTAATACCGTTCCCCCCGTATCACAAATATGTGTGAATTTGCCATCTTCATCACCGTGTGTACATCCATTGAAAATTTTCAGCCCGTATTCCTCGCAAATATTCAACAGTTTTTTACCCTCCGCATTCAAAACCTCATCCACTGATTCTCTCAACATTTCCAGATCTCTATCATCCTGTACATCTAGATTCTCTTCCGTGACTCTCCATACCCTTCCGTTCCAATATCCCAACAGAACCAGACACTCGTTATCCCTATTCGCCTTTTCTATCACTTTACATACTTCCTGCACTTTAGAAATAACCTCATTGTTGTAGACCGAGACAAATTTTATTTTTTTCGATTCACATCTTAACTTTTTATTAAAAAACACGAAGCCGTAATCCCATTCCTCGGATTCCCATTTGCCTCCCACCCAGCTCTTCTTGATACCTATCAAGTGACCACCCTTGGCTCTCCCTTCATTATAAACTTTTTTCGCAGACTTTGCCACCCAAATAAACTCCCTATCGAGATTTTTAACAAATTGGTCTTCCCGATCCTCAACCAGCCATGTCTCTTGTAACAATATTAAATCAAACTCTTTTAAAAAGTCCCATGCCTGTCTTACCTTGCTGGCTCCCGAGATATTCCAAGTTACACCTCTAATACCTTTAGTTGTCCCTGGTCCGAAAGAACTTGGCTCTGGGGCTTCCTTACTCCTCATTCCAAAAAAACCATTGTTCACCAATTTTCCACTTCATATAGCCTGTCCTGAATTTTTTTCCCTGTTCCTTGGCCAAGAAAGCTTCATTGGCAATCCAATCTTGCACTTCGAGCTCTCTATCTGTTAGGTTATCGACGATCCATAGGCCTGACCCTCGGAGGTTATATTTCTTCTCATTATATCCATTTTGTTTCTCAAAGATTGTAGTTCTACGACGATCTCTCCATTGTTGAACCTCAAGTTCTTCATCCCCACCACTGCTCCAATTTCTCTCCTGAAGGTCACCTTTAATTTTCCTTGTGTGTCCCCTCTCTGCGAACTGAATCATCTGACGATGATGTTGTTTCGTCTGGCCTTCCTTTCCTCTATCTCTCCATCAAGTTCTTCCTTTGTCAATTTCCTAGGCCTTAGATTATTTGTTATCCCTCGTGTTGCTGATTCGATGTTGTTGGTTTCTTTGCTCGGATCCTTATTTTGGTTCACCCTATCATCATCCCTTGTTTCTTCTGATACCATCGTTGCTTCTGACTTTGCGTCCGCAGTTTCTTCCCTGGTTTTTCCTCCTCTGGATTTTACTCTCGATTTTTCTCTCTGCGTCCCCTTGCCTCTCCTATCCGACTTCTCATCCTTCCTACTGTCCCTGCTGATTTGGTTTTTTTGTTCTTCTAAATGTAGTTCAAGTATATGGATATTGCTTTTTAATCTAGCTTTTTCCTCTTCCCATCTTAGTTCTCTCTCTCTCTCCCTCTCTTGCCCTTTGTAGTGCTGTTGCTGTCGCTCTGTCTCTCATATTTCTCTCTCTTTCCTCTTCTGCTTATTCGCTCTTTCATTGATCTTTAAATTTTTTAAACATTGGTGTTTTATTGTGACTTGTACGAAGAACAAAGGAAGGGACCATGGAATATCATTTCATAAAATTCCAACTATTTTAAAAGAAACAAACAAAAAGTTTGCCAGACCGGGTGGAGCATACGCTTTGCATGAAAAAATAGTTATCGAAAAGAAGACGTGCACTATGGGAAAGTGCAATTAAACGTGGTCCTTTGAGTGAGTCTCTGATAAGAAATCCAAAAATTTGCTCAAAACATTTTATATCAGGTAATATAAATTAGATACACTTTACACAAGACTAAAATAGTCGAGTTCTAACCTCCAAATTCAATTGCCTCATTTTACTCAATAAATACTATCATGAAAAATTTGCAAAGTACTTATCGGTACTCTAGTTTAAAATAAAAGTGTGAACACAGAAGGAAAAAGTGTTTACTTCGATAATTTTTGCATAACATTTTCAACATAGAATCTTTTATAAATGAAATAAAACAATTTCAAATTCAAATTAAAAAGTTTCAAATTTATTATAGTCAAACCTATTTTTTTTAAGGAAATGAAAATTCCAGGACCATGAGCAAAATTCAAGGAATTTTCCAGGATTTTCCGGGTAAAAAAATGCAAGGACTTTTCTAGGTTTTCGAGGATTTCCATGATGCTAGACATCCTGGCTTGACATATCTAGCTTGGTGAAAAATTACCAGATGCCTGGACTAATATGACGAATGTTTTTTTAGACTGAAAGTTGTTGTTTTTTTTGGTAATGTTGATACACTGCAATTGGCCTTTCTATATGCAGGGTGCTTTAAACCGTCCTTGCCACTCTGCAACAGTAAATTTTAGATTATAAAATAAACGAGAGAGTTGCTAATAAATTTTCCTTTCATATGAATCTCTGTAACAATTTTATAACTTTGCAGGTATAAAAATGGAATGAGCGTTATTTTCAATACTTTTCACGTATAAATTATGTGGAAAGTATTTAATATTTATAAAGTAGATCGTTATATCTTGCAGTCTTAAGAAATAAGAATATTCTCTCCCTTTTTAGTTCTGATCTTTTTTTAAATAGAAAATTCAGACAAAACATCCATTTTTTTACATAATAATTGAAACTTTCGTTGCCGTATTGGTATAAAAGTATAGGAAATATAATTTTTTTTTGTTTCGGTAAAAGTATATATTTTTCTATTCAGGGGCCGTGTATAAATTACGTGAAGAAATGAATTACGTCACAATAATTATCAATCGGAAAATCTCCCAATGTGGCCTTACACCCTGTCTAATTTTTCCCCCTTACATTAATAATGAAAGAATTGTAAGAGGCCTTACTGTTGGAGAACATTCTTCTCTCTACATGTAGGTTAATTAATATCAATTTTGTCGAATAAATACGTCCAAATTATACAAATCATATCAAAATGAATCACTAATTAATATACAAATTAATTCATTATTGTTATACTTTCAATATTTGTAAATATTGTGCTAGAATTGAAATTTTGATTTTTTAAAAGTGTTTCCATTAAAAAAATGTATGCACTTGAGCTCTCGAATTCGATCACTCGCCCGACGCTCGAAAACGGTGAAAGCGTTGGCCCCCGGGTTTCAAAAAATGCGAATGTTCAAATTCACAAAATTAATTTTCAAAATATAGGCTTCTGTATAATAACAAGGCAGATTCTATTTAAAAATCTTGTTTCCTAAAATTAGTTCTGAGAATAAAAATTACAAACTGAAAATGACCATTTGTTTAATAATATCCAATTGAAAATTAAGGCCCATCGGTAACCACATTTTTTTACTTTCGGAGACAAAAAGTATCGAGGCAACTTCAGATTTGAAACAACCTTCAGGTATAAAGTTGTTCTATATAGTTCATAGAAAATTTCTGGAATATTTAAGGTGGATTCATTAAAAAATTGACTGAAATATGCACTTTGTAAAATAGTATGAGCGTCGAAGTTATTGGATCCGAGAGCTCAACCGCGTATCTGCAATAAAGATCAAATTTTTTTTTATATATAATTTTTTTCTGAAGTTGTACCTGTATTAATCAGATTTTTTCACGAGTGCAGAAAGATAAGTATGCCAGTAGAAAATGAAAAGTACAAAAGCTAATAATGTAAAAAATGCCCATACATTTTATTATAATTCTAAGAAAATAATTATTACTCAAAGGGAGAATTCTACGAACATATTGTATGCGAAGGACGTGATTTGAACATTTGTATTTGGGTATTTATTGATAAGTTCACGTATTTGTCATGGTTACGATTTGAATGCAAATAATATTCAATAAATGCTGACATATTGTAATAATAATGGCTATTGTAATTAATCATTCTAAGAAAAGAATTATTCGTCTGGGAGAATCAAACAATTTCTAATAAGGTCGTACAAAAAAAATTCTTTGGTTTTCAACTTCAACTTAAACACGGCACACTCTCTTCACTGACCCCACTCACGCAAATTAAGCATAAAGCACTGGTTCCTGGCACTGGCGCCACGCGTAGCTGGTTCCCAAACTAAACCGAACGCCCATGCATTCACGCGCGTACGCATTGCAACAGCATGCGCTGTTTTAGAACTAGAATGCCAGGGCGCTAAGACCCTATTCCTGAGTACTTACTAGCTAGTACCTTTTTAGAGCGGTAAAGATTTGAAAACAATTCAAATAAAATGGAATATTCAGTAAACCGATTTATTGAAATAAAACTCTATAATTAGACAGAGTAATTATTAATAATTATTGACAATAAGAAATTTCATGACAACTCCTCTCTGTACCTAGAATAAATATCTCCTAATAGTCACTATGAAATCTGAAAATCTTAAAACTGTGAATGTTCTTCACACTTCAAACCTGTCCACACTTAGCCAAAGATTTCCTAGATTTGTCATTAATGTTATATTTCTCAGAGTTATATGTACAGACAAATTCATCCAGTTACATTTTTCATAATGTACGTTCCAATACTGGAGCCGCCATCTTCAATTTCGAAAATATGATACTAGATACGGCTTCAGCAACCCCGAAAACCTTTGTACGGACAATTTCGGCAACACCAAAAACCTACGTAAGGACATCTTCATCCAATGCTAATATTTTTTTTAATTTCGGCCGCCATATTGGATCCGCCAGCTCGTATTTCAAAAATCTGACACAAGATTCTGATTCACCGACCACAAAAATCTATGTTCGGACAATTTCATCCAGTTTTAAACAATCTTCAAAAATTTGTCCGCTATGTTGGATCCACCATCCTGAATTTCGAAAATCTGACAATTGATTTCGATTCAGCAACCCCAAAAACCTATGTACGGCCAATTTCATCCAGTTCGAAAAGTTTTCAAATTTTGGCTGCCATATTGGATCCGCCATCTTGAGCATTGAAAATCTGACACTAAATTCGGATTCAGCGACACCAGAATGCTATGTGTAGACAATTTCATCCAGTTACAAACATTTAAAGAAATTTTCGCTACCATATTGGATCCGCGATCTTGAATTTCGAAAATCTTGCACCAGATTTGGAATCTTAAAATGTAACTTTTTTATGTCTTACAGTGCACATAAAATTATATTAAAATTGAGCTAACAACATTTTTCAGCTCAGAATTTATTAATCAAGAAACTCTTTTCTCCATCCTTCACGTACGCTTCGGTACAATTGCGTACCTTTTTCAAATGGTTTTTAAAACCTAAATACAATAATATTTGAAATTAGCGATATAAAAGAAATAAAGAATAAAAAGGATAGGTTCATAAATTAATGTTTACATTTTGAAATAAATAAGTTCAAATAAAATATGCTTTAAATAAATAAATAAAATAAATTAAAATAAATTAAAATAAAATAAATTGAATTAAAATTGAAAATAACAAATTAATTAAAATTTCAAAAGAGAGAAGATTCCATAAAATTTTGGATTTATTGAAAAGCAGGCTGTTCACTTCTAATAGAGAAATTACTAATTCTAGATTAAGCAAATGTTTCAAGCATTTATCAAAGGTTGAAATTCCTGATGAGGTTGCTAAAATTTTACCTTCGGGAAACTATGGGTTCACCTTTATTTCCAGTTGTTTCTGATTTAGTCTTACAAGATGTTTGGAAAAGAGCTCTTAAATTATTAGATTTCATACCTATATTATACAAAAAGTATGTAGACGACATTTTAGCTATTGTTCCTACTGAGAAGACTGAAGATTTCTTAAATGTGTTTAGAGGCATTAAAAAATGCATCAATTTTACTCACGAACGTGAGATTAATAACGTTCTCAACTATCTTGATCTAAAAATCATTTAAACTCATTTGGTTTAATTAAAGGTTTAGTAGACAGATGTGTTAAATTAAGTGATGTAAAATTTAGAAAACAAAATTTAAATATAATAAAAACAACCTTAATACATATTAACTATCCGCTTGATTTTGTTAATGACATTATTATAGAACGTATTCATGAAATTTGCAATAATAATAGTAAGATAAAAAAAATACTAAATACAGTCACACTTACAATAAACTCAAGTTAAATGTTACTTTGCCTCACATTCATGGTTTATCTGAACGGTTAAGGAGTTCACTTGAAAAATTTAATATTAATGTTGATTTTAAAAACACAAATACTCTAGACTGAAAAATCTCTATTTATGGAAAATTCTTGTTTTTGGTTGAAAGTTTAAATATTTTATTGGTAATTTTTGTTCCCAGGGTTATACAAATTTTTTGTAAATATTGATGATACATGTATAAATGTTTATTTGTGTAAATCGTTACCTGCAAAGCATATATTATCTTGAATACTAAAAATTTCGATTAATTTATAGTCTTATATCTCTTTATTTCTGAAAACCAAACATTACGTCGATAGGTGGAGGGGGGGGGTAGAAATATTTTGTTGCGGTTTGGTACAGGAGTGTGACTGTTTCTTAGCGAGCTCCTATAATCCTTTACGAAATTCAAGTACGGCCACTGCACTGTAATGCAATAAATTTACGGCTTGGGAAAAACCACACAGCTTTACTCTATAAGTCTATACTCTATAGTAGAGAAAGTTTAAGTCTTACAATCCGTGATCCGTCCCATAATAGATCGTAGATCAAAGTATTAGATTTATGATTGTATTTCACGACGGGGGGTCATGCCAAGTCAATTTGAACTTGTCTTGAATATTTGGACATGAAAATCCTATCCGCGAGATGTGTGCTGCGATTGATCACATTCAACCATAAGCGCAACCGTATGCCCACTTCCAAGGAGTATTTGGCGATGTTCAGCCGCAATCCGAACGAGTTTTTGCGTAGTTTCCTAACCGCGGACGCAACATGGATCCACCACAACACACCAGAGACCAAGGAACAATAAATAGTGGGTTTATCCGGGTGAACGTGTACCGAAGAAGGCCAAGGTGGGTCTGTCGGCTAACAAGTTCATGGTCACAGTTTTTCGGGATGCACGCGGTTATCATTCACATCGATTACCTCTAGAAGGGTAAGACGATTAACGGCCAATATTATTCGGAACTTCCGGACAGATTCGATATTGATTTGAAGCAAAAACTACCGCATTTATCGAAGAAAAAAGTGCTGTTCCATCAGGACAACTCAATGGTGCACACGTGTGTAGTCACGATGGCAAAAATCCACGAATTAGGCTACGAACTGCTACCTCATCTAGCATATTCTCCAGATTTAGCCCCTTGCGACTATTTTCAGTTTTCAAACCTGAAGAAATGACCGGGAAGTAAGAGATTTGCGTCGAATAAAGAGGTCATCGCCGAAACAAACGCCTATTTTGAGGGCCTTGAGCAAACCTATTATTTTGAAGAAATAAAAAAATTGCAGAACACAGGTCTAAATGTATAGAGCTAAAACGAGATTGTGCTAAGAAGTAAAACGCTCATTTGCCGAAAAAAGATCTTCTGGTCGAAAAGTCACTGACTTATCAAACAGCTATCGTATTTTCACCACATAATCTAAAGGCAATTATACTTGCTTGGACAGAGGCTTTTTCGGAAATTCTTCTCTTAGTCTTTTTGTGTGTTTTTGTGATGATAAATAGAGTATTTTTTTGCTTCTAAAACGGGCAGCACCCTGTAGGGTCTATTGCCATTGTATTTTGTAGCAGCAGAAGCGGCAGCTAGCGGGCAATCCTTGCGGCTAGATGCATTTTGTTCTGTTGTGAAAAAGACTAAAACTTCCTTACCAGCACTATAAAAAATTCCTTTTATTCGACTCTGCCTATTTAGGGAATTTGTGGAGAAAAATGTACTTTTTAGTGAGATTAATAAATTTTCGAAAAAGGTTAACGTTTTATGTTATTTATAATTCTTTCGAAAAAAAGGCCCGACAAAATTTCTTTGTAACAATCCATTCGTTCTAGAGTATTGTCGTACAAACTTCTTTATAGTGTACTTTGCAAATTTCACAATAAACTTAAAATATTATGCTTTTGGCAATTACATGAAAAATAGCCTAAGGTACAAAAAATTTAGCAATTTCTGATTCAGATTCAGGTTAAAATTTACGATGTGTCTCGTCGTCCCGAAATTCGGGACAAGTAGTCAAATATTTTTCATGAGCTTGGCTAGTCATACCGAATTTTCGTGGTGACTAGTTCATACCCTTTTCCAACTACCCTGGTTTTTCGAGATGACTAGACACAGTCTTAAATTTATTTTGGTGAGCAATGCTCACGCACACTTGTTTCATTACATTTTCATACTGACCAAATAGGCGCTAATATTTCAATATATCAGTAAAATCAGACAAGCGGTGGGAAATAGTGCAAAGCAAATAGAAATTTCAAAACTAAAGTCGGCGTCAAAAGTACGCGACCCTCCCTTTGATCAAATGTAGATTTTTGAACATTTTGAATGAAAAATTTAAGAGTTTTCAAAAATATTTTGAAAGATTTTAAGCTAATGAGAAAGTGTGTTCATCATTTTTGGGAATATGTAAAGTGCCCCTTTTTTGAAAAAGTACTTCCAAGAGAATCTTTGAAAAGATTGCATAACTCAGGAAGATTTTGAGACAATTTTAGAAAGAATTCGAGTCAACGTCAAAGATTTTAAGGAATTTCAGAAGTTTCGAATTCGCTCAAGAAATCTAGGAAAATTAAAATTTGCCCACAATTTTTTTCTCTCTCGACTAGAGAATTTTTTTCGTTTGAAAATTCGTATTGTTGCTTCAAAAATTCTATGATATTTTAACGTCTTGTAAACAAAGTCAACATTTTTTATATTGAATGATCAAAACCTACTTCACTACATCTGACAGTTCTGCAATGATTTTCACGGTGCGAATCCCTCTATCATTTATTACTACATCGTCCACAAATTTAATGATCTTTTGGGAAGAATGAGAATTAGAACGAATTCTGATCGGGAAATGCAATTGAAAACAAATGGAATTTGTTCACAAGACGTCAAAATATAGAATTAGACTTGAAATAGCTAAATGAAATTCTACTTGTGATATATAGCAAAAAAACTGATCAAGTCGATTGTTACATTTTCAAATGTCCTTGAAAAATATTTAGTTTTCAATATCAATTATTTTTTAACAGGGGCCGCCTCAAGAATTGTCATAATAATTAATAATGGATAAACAAAAGTGCAATTTTTCCATTATTCTGAACGTTGTTTTGCATATAACAAGCGTATTTCTCACAAAACCCTTCGGGCAGAGATGATTTGATCGAGAATAACTTACTCTATATTGATGAAAAATATTTAGTTTTCAATATCAATTATTCTTTAACAGGGGCCGCCTTGAGAATTGTCATAACAATTAATAATAGATAAAAAAAAGTGCAATTTTGGCATTATTCTGAATGTGGTTTTGCATACAGCAAGCGTATTTTTCTCAAAATCCTTCGGGCAGAGATGATTTGACCGAGAATCACTTATTCTATACTGAAGAACAAGATTTAGTTTTCAATATCAATTATTTTTTAACAGGGACCGCCTTGAGAATTATCATAACAATTGATAATAGATAAAAAAAGTGCAATTTTTGCATTATTCTGAACGTAGTTTTGCATATAGCGAGCGTATTTTTCACAAAATCCTTCGGGCAGAGATGATTTGATCGAGAATCACTTACTCTACATTGATGAAAAATATTTAGTTTTCATAACCAATTATTTTTCAAAAGGCGCCGCCTTGAGAATTGTCATAATAATTGATTATGGATAAACAAAAGTGAAATTTTTGCATTATTTTAAAGGTGCTTTTGCAAATAACAAGCGTATTTTAAATAAAAAACTTTGGGCAGAGATGATTTGATCGAGAATCACTTACTCTATATTGGTAAAAAATATTTAGTTTTCAATATCAATTATTTGTTAACAGGGGCCGCCTTGAGAACATTCATAATAATTATTAATGGATAAACGAAAGTGCAATTTTTGCATTATTCTGAACGTAGTTTTGCATATAACAAGCGTATTTTTCACAAAAGCCTTGGGGCAGAGATGATTTGTTCGAGAATCACTTACTCTATATTGATGAAAAGTATTTATTTTTCAATATCAATTATTTTTTAACAGGGGCCGCCTCAAGAATTGTCATAATAATTAATAATGGATAAACAAAAGTGCAATTTTTCCATTATTCTGAACGTTGTTTTGCATATAACAAGCGTATTTCTCACAAAACCCTTCGGGCAGAGATGATTTGATCGAGAATAACTTACTCTATATTGATGAAAAATATTTAGTTTTCAATATCAATTATTTTTTAACAGGGGCCGCCTCAAGAATTGTCATAACAATTAATAATAAATATAAAAAAGTGCAATTTTTGCATTATTCTGAACGTAGTTTTGCATATAGCCAGAGTATTTTTCACAAAATCCTTCGGGCAGAGATGATTTGATCGAGAATCACTTACTATACATTGACGAAAAATATTTAGTTTTCATAACCAACTATTTTCTAAAGGGGCCGCCTTGAGAATTGTCATAATAATTGATAATGGACAAACAAAAGTGCAATTTTTGTATTATTTTAAAGGTGCTTTTGCAAATAACAAGCGTATTTTAAAAAAAAAACTTCGGGCAGAGATGATTTGATCGAGAATCACTTACTCTATATTGATAAAAAATATTTAGTTTTCAATATCAATTATTTGTTAACAGGGTCCGCCTTCAGAATTGTCATGATAATTGATAGTGGATAAACAAAAGTGCAATTTCTGCATTATTTTAAAGGTGGTTTTGCATATAAGAAGCGTATTTCTCACAAAACCCTTCGGGTAGATATGATTTGGTCGAGAATCACTTACTCTATGTTGATGAAAAATATTTGTTTTTCGATATCAATTACTTTTTAACATAGGCCGCCTTGAGAATTGTCATAACCATTAATAATAGATGTACAAAAGTACAATTTTTGCATTATTCTGAACGTGGTTTTGCATATAACAAGCGTATTTTTCACAAAACCCTTCGGGCAAAGATGATTTGATCGAGAATCACTTATTCTATACTGAAGAACAAAATTTAGTTTTCAATATCAATTATTTTTTAACAGGGACCGCCTTGAGAATTGTCATAACAATTAATAATAGATGTACAAGAGTACAATTTTTGCATTCTTCTGAACGTGGTTTTGCATATAACAAGCGTATCTCTCACAAAACCCTTCAGGTAGAGATGATATGATCTAGAATCACTTACTCTATAGTAATGAACAATATTTAGTTTTCAATATCAATTATTTTTTAACAGGGGCCGCCTTGAGAATTGTCATAATAATTAATAATGGATAAACAAAAGTGAAATTTTGGCATTATTCTGAAGGTGGTTTTGTTGAGACCTAAGTTGTTTATGATTTTATACAACTGTTTTAAAACGTGCCTTCTTCGAGTCCTTTAGGATTATATCACTGGTTCGTAACCTTAAAGCCATACCCGCGTGCCAAAAATATGCCACGGCACTTGCGAGATGGATGCAGAAAGTTGTCATCCTTGGGTCGCTCCGTGTCCTCAAAACATACGAGAGTTTCGGCTGCCTGTCGTTGTGATTTCTTCGTGTCCTGTTGCCAACATACAAAATAACTAAGAGTGATGAAACGACGATCCGGGTGCGTCATGTCGTGCACCAGGTAGTTCAGCACGTATTCCACGAGAACGTTTTTAAAATTTAAATTGTGCCAACATTCAAAATAACTAAGAGAGGTGATTCGACGATCCGGGTGCGCTGCGTCGTGTACCAGGTAGCTTAGCAGGTATTCTACGAGAACTTTTTTAAAATTCAAATTGTGCCAACATGCAAAAGAACTAAGAGCGGTTAGTCGACGATCCGGGTACGACAGGTCGTGCACCAGGTAGTTTAGCACGTATTCTAAGATAAATGTTTTAAAATTAATATTTTGCCAACATTCAAAATAACTAAGAGTGGTGAGTCGAAGATCCGGGTGCACCGCGTCGTGCACCAGGTAGTTTAGCACGTATTCTACGAGACCTTTTTAAACACTTAAATAGTGCCAACATTCAAATTACTAAGAGTGGTGAGACGACGATCCGGGTGCGCCAAGTCGTGCACCAGCTAGTTTAGCACGTATTCTACGAGATATTTTTTAAAATTTAAATGCTGGCAACATTCAAAATAACTAAGAGTGGCGATTCGACGATCCGGGTGCGCTGGGTCGTGCACCAGGTAGCTTAGCTCGTATTCTACTGAAACTTTTTTAAAATTCAAATAGTGCCAACATTCAAAATAACTAAGAGCGGTGAGTCGACAATCCGGGTGCGCCAGGTCGTGCACCAGGTAGTTTAGCACGTATTCTACGAGAACTTTTTTAAAATTTAAATTGTGCCAACTTTTAAAATAACTATGAGTGGTGAGTCGAGGATCCGTTTGCCCCAGGTCGTGCATCAGGTAGTTTAGCAGGTATTCTACGAGAACTTTTTTGAAAGTTAAATTGTGCCGACCTTCAAAATAACTAATAGTGATGAGCCGACGCTCCGGGTGCACATATCGTGCACCAGCTAGTTTAGCACGTATTCTACGAGATATTTTTTAAAATTTATATGATGCCAACATTCAAAATAACTAAGAGTAATGAAGCGACGATCCGTGTGCGCCCGGTCGTGCACCAGGTGGTTTTGCACGTATTCAGCAAGAACTTGTTTGAAATTTATATAGTTCCAACAACGAAATTACTAAGAGCGGTGAGTCGAAGATTCAGGTGCGTTGCGTCGTGCACCTGGTAGTTCAGCTCGTATTCTACTACAACATTTTTAAAATTTAAATAGTGCCAACATTCAAAATAACTAAGAGTGGTGAGTCGACAATCCGTGTGCGCCAGGTCGTGCACCAGGTAGTTTAGCCGTATTCTACGAGAACTTGTTAAAAATTAATATTGTGCCAACATTCAAAATTACTATGAGTGGTGAGTCGAGGATCCGTGTGCTTCGGGTCGTGCACCAGGTAGTGTAGCAGGTATTCTACGAGATATTTTATAAGATTTATACGGTGGCAACATTCAAAATAACTAAGAGTGGTGAGTCGACAATCCGGGTGCGCCGGGTCGTGCAGCAGATACTTTAGCACGTATTCCACGAGAACTTTTTTTAAATTTATATAGTGCAAACATTTAAAATAACTAAGAGCGGTGAGTCGACGATCCGGGTGCGCTGCGTCGTGCACCAGGTTGTTTAGCACGTATTCTACAAGGAATTTTTAAAAATTTCGATTATACCAATATTCAAAATAACTAAGAGTGGTGAGTCGACGATCCGGGTTCGCCGGGTTGTAACCAGGTAGGTTAGCACGTATTCTACGAGAACTTTTTTAAAACTTAAATTGTGCCAACATCCAAAATAACTAAGAGTGGTGATTAGACGATCCGGGTGCACAAAGTCGTGCTCCAGGTATTTTAGCACGTATTCTACGAGAATTTTTAAAAAATTTAAATCGTGCCAACATTCAAAATAACTAAGAGTGGTGATTCGACGATCCGGGTGCACCAGGTCGTGCACAAGGTAGTTTAGCAGGTATTCTACGAGAACTTTTTCAAAATTTAAATTGTGCCGACATTCAAAATAACTAAGAGTGGTGAGTCGACGATCTGGGTGCGCCGGGTCGTGCACCAGCTAGTTTAGCACGTTTTCTAAGAGATAGTTTTAAAAATTTTAATTGTTCCTACATCCCAAATAACAAAGAGTGCTGATTCGACGATCCGTGTGCACCAGGTCGTGCACTAGGTTGTTTAGCACGTATTCTACGAGAACTTTTTAAACGATATTTAAAACCACCCTTCAGTATATGACAATCACAAAATCCTCAAAATGACCGCCTTTATACACTTTTTTTACAGTTAAAAATGGTATTAAATTACCTTGTCATAGAACAAGTTTTTTCAGTGGGGCAAGAGCTGCCGGAATAGATATTTAAAACCACCCTTAAGTGTATGACAATCACAAAATCCTCAAAATGACGGCCTTTATACACCTTTTTGCGAGTTCAAAATAGTATTAAATTACCTTGTGATAGAACGAGTTTTTTCAGTGGGGTAAGTGCCGCCGGAAAAGATATTTAAAACCACCCTGAGTGTATGACAATCACAAAATCCTCCAAATGACCGCATTTATACACTTTTTTTAAGTTAAAAATAGTGTTAAATTACCTTTTCATAGAACAAGTCTTTTCAATGGGGTAAGTGCCGCTGGAAAATATATTAAAAACCACCCTTAGTGTATGCTAATCAAAAAATCCTCAAAATGACGGCCTGAATACACTTTTTTCCAGTTGAAAATAGTATTAAATTACCTTGTCACAGAACAAGTTTTTTTCAGTGGGGTAAGTACCAACTGAAAAGACATTCGAAACCACCCTTAGTGTATGCTAATCAGAAAATCCTCAAAATGACGGTCTTTATAAACTTTTTTTTCGAGTTAAAAATAGTATTAAATTACCTTGTCATAGGACAAGTTTTTCCAGTGGGGCAGGTGCTGCCGGAAAAGATTTTTAAAACCACCCTTAGTGTATGACAATCACAAAATCCTCAAAATGACGGCCTTTCTACACTTTTTTTTTGACTTAGAAATAGTAATAAATTACCTTGTCATAGAAAAAGTTTTTTTCAGTGGGGTAAGTGCCGCTGGAATATATATTTAAAACCACCCTTAAGTTTATGACAATCACAAAATCCTCAAAATGACAGCCTTAATACACTTTTTTTCGAGTTAAAAATAGTAATAAATTACCTTGTCGCAGAACAAGTTTTCTCAGTTGGGTAAGTACCAACTGAAAAGATATTTGAAACCACCCTTAGTGTATGTCAATCACGAAATCCTCAAAATGACGGTCTTTATACGCTTTTTTCGACTTAAAAATAGTATTAAATTACCTTGTCATAGTACAAGTTTTTTCAGTGGAGTAAGTACCAACTGAAAATATATTCGAAACCACCCTTAGTGTATGCCAATCACAAAATCCTCAAAATGACGGCCGTTATACACTTTTTTTCGAGTTAAAAATAGTATCAAATTACCTTGTCATAGGATAAGTTTTTCCAGTGGGGTAAGTGCCGCCGGAAAATATATTTAAAACCACCCTTAATGTATGCCAATCACAAAATCCTCAAAATGACGGCTTTAATAAGGTTTTTTTCGAGTTAAAAATAGTATCAAATCACCTTGTCATAGAACAACTTTTTTCAGTGGGGTTAGTGTTGCCAGAATAGATATTTAAAACCACCCTTAGTCTTTCAAAATCACAAAATTGTCCAAATGACCCTCTTTATACAGTTTTTGTCGAGTTAAAAATACTGTTAAATTACCTCGTTATAAAACAAGTTTTCTCAGTGGGGTAAGTGCCGCCGGAAAAGATATTTAAATTACCCTTCGTCGTTGAAGATCAGAAAATCGTAAATATGACCCCCTTTATACACTTTTCCTCGAGTTAAAAATACTATTAAATCACCTTGTCATAAAACAAATGTCTTGAGTGGGGTAAGTGGCGCCGGAAAATATATTGACAGCCACTCTGGAAAATTAAAAAAATTTTTTCACTTTGAAAAGTGATTGTAAAAAATATTTAAAAAGATTTTGTTCGATAAAAACAATTGAAAAAATAATTATTTGTAATGACTCAAAATAAAAATAATTTAGCTTCTAATTTCCAGAACGTGGGATTTTTCGGTCCCCACCAAAAACAGTCAAATGTAACTTGAAAAAAAAAAGAATTTTGAACAAAATAAATACATTTTCAAGTAAAAATGATTTTCAGTCAGGAAAATGGAAAATTTCAAACAAATTATAATTTGAGGCAAAAAATCATGTTCAATATCAAATAAAAATTTCGAATAACTATTTATTTTTCAAGATTATTTATTTTTAAGTTTATATAAATATAATTTTCTTAAGATTCTTAAGAAAATGTTCGAAGATTTCTTAATATTTCTGTATGTCAAGCAAAATTTCAATAATAAAAGAAGTTTTAACTGAACAGTTGAATTTTCAACCAAATAGAATGAATTTTCAACCAAATAAATAAATTTTGAAATCAGAAAAATTTTTTAGTGAAGAAAAAAGGAAAATTTCAACAAAATTATAATTTAAGGCGAAAAATATTTTTGTATAAAAAATAAAAATCATGAACTTTAACTAATAAAGATGAATTTTCAACCTTAAGTGGAATAGTTATATTTTCAGTTAAAAAAATGACTTTAAAAAATGGATTTAAGTTTTTAACCAAAGAAATTGATTCTCAACAAAATATATTAATTTTTAACTAAAAAAGGTCAATTTTCAACGAAAAGTAAAATAATTAAATTTTTAGTTAAAAAATTAATTTTCAGCTATTTAAAAACTACTTTGCAACAAAATAGTTTAATTTTTAAATAACGATATTAATGTTTGACTAAAATGAATAATCTTTAACCAAAAAATAAATTTTCAAACAAGAAGATTGATTATCTACCATAAAAGACGTATTTACAACAAAATACATTAATTTTTCAACTGAAGAAGATAAATTTTTAACCTTAAATGGAATAGTTATATTTTTAATAATAAAAAAATAATGTTGTACTATTAAACAAAATTTTTGGGTGGGATAATTAAATTTTTAGTTAAAAAAATTAATTTTCAACTATTTAAAAACTAATTTGCAACAAAATAGTTTAAAATTTAACCAAAGAAATTAATTTTCAACAAAATTCAAGAAATTAAATTTTAAAAATCACTCAAAAAACAATTTAAATGTCTAAGTAAAGAAATTGATTTTCAAAAAAATACATGCATTTTTAACGAAGAAAGATAAATTTTCAACGAAAAGTGGAATAATTAAATTTCTAGTTGAAAAATTAATTTTTAAATATTCAAATAATAATTTGCAACAAAGTAGTTTAATTTTTAACCAACGAAATTAATTTTCAACAAAACACATGAATTTTTGACTAAAAAATATTAATTTTCAACCCAAAATGTAATAGTTATATTTTCAGTTTAAAAAATCAATTAAGTAAAGGATATTTAATTTTTAACCAAAGAAAAATGTTTTTTTCAACAAAATACATGAATTTTTATCTGAAAAAGATAAATTTTCAACGAAAAGTGGAATCATTAAATTTTTAGTTAAAAAAATGAATTTTCTACTATTTAAAAACTAATTTGCAACAAAATAATTTCATTTTTAGCCAACAAAATTATTTTTTTACTAAAATGAATAATCTTTAACCAAAAAATGAATTTTTAAACAAGAAGATTGATTTTCTACCAAAAAAGACGAAGTTTTAACAAAATACATCGATTTTCAACTAAAAAAGATAAATTATATATTTTTTCAAATTAATTTTTAGTTGTTCAAAAATTATGTTTCAATATAATTGAATTTTTATATGAAAAAGTTCAATTTTCGATCAAAAATGGAGTGATTATATTTTCAGTTAAAAAATTAATTTTTAAGCAAAGAAATTAATGTTCAATCAAATGCATGAATTTTAAACTAAAAAAGATAAATTTTTAAACAAAAATGAAATAGTTACATTTTCAGTTAAAAATTAATTTTTTACGAAAAGGATTTAAAGTTTTAAACAAAGGTATTAATTTTCAACAAAACAGATGAATTTTTAACTAATAACGATAAATTTTCAACCAAAAATGAAATAGTTATATTTGCAGTTAAAAATATCAATTAAAAAAAGGATTTAAGTTTTTAACCAATGAAATTGGTTTTCAACAAATTACATGAATTGTTAACTAAGAAATATAAATTTTCAACGAAAAGTATAATAATTAAATTTTTAGTTAAAAAAATTATTTTTCAACTATTTAAAAACTAATTTGCAACAAAATAGTTTAAGTTTTAACCAACTAAATTAATTTTTAGATAAAATGAATAATCTTTAACCAAAAATAAATTTGTAAACAAGAATATTGATTTTCTACCAAAAAAGACGAATTTTGAAGAAAACACATGAATTTTCAACTAAAAAAGATAAATTTTCAACCTTAAGTGGAATAGTTATTTTTTAAATCGAAAAAAAAATAATTTTTAACTAAAATGAAGAATCTTTAAACAAAAAAATGAATTTTCAAACAGAAAGATTAATTTTCTACAAAAAAATGAATTGTTAACAAAATACATGAATTATTAACTAAAAAATATAAATTTCTAAGCAAAAATAAAATAGTTATATTTTCAGTTTAAAAATCATTTAGGAAAAAGTATTTAAAGTCTTAACCCTAGAAATTAATTTTCAACAAAACACATGAATTTTTAACTAAAAAGGGTAAATTTTCAACCAAAAATGAAATAGTTATATTTTAAGTTAAAAAATCACTTTAGAAAAAGGATTTAAGTTTTTAACCAAAGAAATTGATTTTCATCAAAACACATTAATTTTTAACTAAAAAAGATAAATGTTAAACAAAAAGTGGAATAATTAAATTTTTAGTTAAGAAAATATTTTTTTAAAAATCTATTCAAAAACTATTTTGCAGCAAAATAGGCCGTGAGACATGGCCATAAGTGTGATTTACCGCTGTTTTACTGGGAGCTGATGTCATTTTTTGATGGCAGTTGCTTCCAGTGGAACCCTGCGGTGGTTATTTAACCTTTTTTTCAATTATATATCGGAAGACTATGCGGTTTGCAGTGCACAAGCGCTCAGTTTGAAAATATGTACTTATATCAAGGAATCATATATCATGAAAGATATTCATTTTTATTATTTTGTATGTTTTTGCATCTCAATTTCTCATCGCTGAAGTTTCTTAACAAATTCAGTTTTGAATTTCTCTAATAATTTCAAAAGATGAATTTTTCGACGAAAAAAAGAAGAAATTAATGCTAAATCTTAATAAATGGAATATTTTCAGTTGTAGGAATGTTCATGCTATAATAACGATTTTCCAGGAAAATGAAAATATTCGATTCTTTTATGTCTTCCATTTATTTTTAAGTCCTGGACGTTGCGATGCTAATTTTATGTAGCCACAAAAGTCATCAGAAATTGTATTAATTTCTTAAGTAGAAACTTAGTAGAAGCTATTCATTTTGGACTGCAGGATATGTTTTCAAATATTCCAAACAACTTAAGTAATTTAGAATAAGTAACTGAGGAATCTTCGGTTGATTTTTTAACATTTTAAATTCATCTTTTTAGACCAAAATTTAATTCTTCTATTGAAATTTTTGATACTATTATGCAATTTTTGTAAATTAATCCTTTCGCTCTATATAGGGGACAGGCACGCAGGTTGAGACTGCATGCAGTTTGAGACAGGCTAATAGTTCCTTTTTTTCCACTGGCGGCACTGATATCTGCTGTCACGTTGATGTAACATCAGTTGTAAACTTGTCATAACAGAGGGATGTACTCATTCCCATTACTCGTTTTTCAACCAGAGCATCCAAAAAATGTTTGTGAAAAAAATTCAATTCAAGAATTTTCCAATCGTCAAAGAAGTGTATTTTTTTAATCCGTACAAAAAGGTAAATATGACATTCGTACCACAGTTTTTGCTCTATTTTAACATTCCAAAGGAATTTCGAAAGTATCTCGCATAGTGAAAAAATATTATGTCATGTCAGAATGGCGGCGAAGCTTGCAGGTTGAGACACATATGAAGGGATGTACGCTGAGACACTATATGTCGTTAATTTGATTCACTTTGTTCTTGAAATTACCAGCATTTAGACAGTGAAAATGGCATGCCGAAGACCAAGAAAGACTATTCATGGTGATTGATGTCTGAGGCCTGCATGTCAAAAAATGTTTAG